>VSDK01011390.1:345293-356626 GCA_009767595.1 Symbiodinium kawagutii | reverse complement strand
TCCCCCCCCCTTAAGCTCCCCCCCCTTAAGCCCCCCCTTCGCTGAAGGCTTCGGACCCCATATGAGATTTTCTCAAGTTTCAGATCTTCATGGTCCACTTCTAGGCTTGCCAGCGGTTAAGTTTCAGATCGTCATGGTCCACTTCTGCGCCTGCTCCTCTTCAAATGTCATAGTCCCCCTTGTGCGTCTGCTAGTCTTCAAGTTTTTTTTTGCTCGCCTGGATCGCCTTGGTAGCACTAAGCTAAGGTCGATAAGAAGCAGTGAAGCCATGTGACACCAAGTGAAACAAGTGAAACAGACGAAGCTTCGAAGCAGAAAAGCGTAGAAGCAAACGAAGCAAAGGCAGTAGAACTGCGAAAATAATGTACATGCAATGAATATGCTTCACGGTTGGCAAAATCTGTGTACTCTGACTGTCCGCTCAAGAAGCTGACTCCTGTTTGGAAGACTAGGGCATGGTAACAGGTAGCACCTGCCAATGTGACCACTGTATCAACTTTGAATGGAACAGACTTGCGATCAGGGAGCAAAGGGGTGGGGGCATCAGCCAAGAAGCCCTTGAGTCCACCTATGTTGGCAAGCGCAAGTGGGCCAGTATGGGCTTCCCTGGAGTGGGTCGTAAGCAGGGATATGTGCGGTAAGAAAAGCGTAGAAGCAAACGAAGCAAAGGCAGTAGAACTGCGAAAATAATGTACATGCAATGAATTCCCCGCCTCACAATCCTCTGCGTAACCGTGTGTATTTTCCATCATCATATCAATGGCAGAGTTGTTCTGTGATGGCTCACCAAGCCATCACAAGAGGCATATCACTGTCGCTCACAATAGGCGGTGATTGTAAGCAAAGTCATCGAAAACCATCTTTGACAGTGATACGGCAGAAGTTTACGATCAGTGATTCGAAAATCCAGCAACTCAATAGCAGTGAGTTCGTGCGTCATCTCTGCAAGCTTAACTATATTAATGCCAGAGTGTCTGCGCAACCAGCTTGATGATCGAGAAGTTGTCCACTAGCGAGCCAGTGGATCCTGATGGCCTCATAGGGGCCAATGAGTTATGGGCTCCATTAGCCCAATTAGGGGAGACACCGTCAAGGAGCGAACCACTCCGGTTTCACACAAAGGCCAGACGGTCGGTGTCACTGGAGTTACTACCTACTGGTGAGGCCAGGGTGTGAAACCTGGCAGGTTCAACGCCTTGTCAAGGTGTCTCTACCCTTGGTTTGGTTTTGCCGCGACATGGGTCATCATACGTCTGCGTATCCTGCTGTCAACCGGAGTAGGTAGCCCAATTAGGGGAGACACCGTCAAGGAGCGAACCACTCCGGTTTCACACAAAGGCCAGACGGTCGGTGTCACTGGAGTTACTACCTACTGGTGAGGCCAGGGTGTGAAACCTGGCAGGTTCAACGCCTTGTCAAGGTGTCTCTACCCTTGGTTTGGTTTTGCCGCGACATGGGTCATCATACGTCTGCGTATCCTGCTGTCAACCGGAGTAGGCACACGGTGCGGCGATGGTGCTTTACAAAGTCAGTTTGACTCTCGAGAGATGGTGTCCCCCGACCTTTTCCTCCCACACTGAAAGTCACAGGGTCAACCGGGCATCGCCTGGAAGACCTCGATGCCAGCATGCTGAGGATCATGTCCTACGGTCAGCAGTACATACTCAAAGAAAGTCCCGATCGTCATTTTATTGAGGGCGCATGGGGCTATGATCATGCCCTTTCTACAGTCGAGTCGAGACAGGAGAGCTTGCGCAAGTGGGTGAAGCCGGACACCCAAAAGCAAGTACATAGACCCCAGGCTGTGCATTAGAGGTTACCGAGTGGTAGCTAGTCAGGTCCATTTCGTGTGCTTGAGAGAGTGGGACTTGCAGACTGAGTAAAATACCCACACTCAAGTCATAGAGCTTAGTGACTCTTTTGTCAGTAGATGCCAAAGAATACGCTTGGTAGGCTCTTCTGCCTCTCTTGTCTCTCTTTCTCTCCTTCTTTTCTCCTTCTCCCTTTCCCTCCTCCCCACCTGCCTCCTCCGGTCAGAGGCCTCCGGCCGATGATCGTGTGGTTGCTTCTCAGCCTGCCTCTCTTTTCTGCAGCTTTTCCGCAGCCGTTTACGTGGAGAGGCGGTAGCAACCAATCACCTAAGTAGGCGAAAAGCGCCACACACCATGGTAGAACAAGTAGAGCGTCGACGTGTAAGGTTTGAAACTTCAGGACGATTGCTGTTGCCCTGGGGCGCTTGTTTTCGTTGCTGCTTGGCGATCTGACCCTTTCCTTCTGGCACTGGATGAATCTCATACGTCTTCTTGCGGCAAGAAGCCTTTGGTTGACAGCATCATTTTCTTACCTCGTAGCATCGCACATTCTCTGGTCATTGACACTGTGGCTGAGTGAGTATTTACATGGCGGATTCCAGCGAGGTTTGCCTCTCAGAATCAGTTGGGCACTAATTCTCATCGTGCCTGCTTTGCACTGCGCTTTTGCTTCGGCGATGCGATGTGTGTACAGGGCAACTGCAGTGCACTACAGAGGATGATATTTCGATAATGCTTCTAACCTGACCTTGAGCCCACTCCTCCGGGGTAACTTTTTCGTGCTGCACTCGTAAGACGTTGGGGGCCACTTGACCCTCATTCTCATTCACTGTCTTTCCATCAGCAGGGTGGTCTGCTTAAGCAGCTCAGAGTGAAGGTACAGGTAAAAAGACCAGCGATCAAGTAAAGCATCCGCGAGCAAAGCGAACTAAGAGAGCACCAGTAATTCCCGTGCAGCAGAAGTAAGCCAACCTACTTCGAAGTTGATAATACCTTCGCATCCGCCGTAGTACCCTTCAAAATGTCTGCTATGAAGTATAATTGAACATCGCAATCCTTCTCGTCGTTGGAAGTCGTTGGAAGTCGAAAGTGTGCAATGTACAAAGCCTATCGACAATGTCGAATCCAGCAAAAGCCGTGTTGCCCTGGGGCGCTTGGAAAAGCCAGAAAGGACAGAGGCGAAATGCGGAAATTCCAAACCGATCTCCAGTCAAGTTAGCTTACAAAAAGCTACTTAGCACAAACCTCTAGTGCCCACAGTCGACACAGATCAGCTTAGAGTCCCTTTTCACTTGGTTCACAGTTCGGTCCAAGCAGGCAGCAAGTCAACCAGGTCTCAACAAAGGCTGACAGAAAACACGTGTCGTGATTTCAGCTTAAGCTCTTGACAAGTTTGACTTCCTTGAGCCACACAAGAGTAGCTTGAACTTCCAAAGGAAAAACTTCTCATCTCAATCCCAAAAATCAACTATGGCTGGGGCAGATTGCAGATGTTGCATTTACGCAGGCCATTTGCTATCTATCGGCTTGGCAGCTCACTATGATTTCTTTCTCTTGGTCTTTCGACCAAGTATGCAATGGAGCAGAGATCGTCTTGCGATGTTCCATCATGCGCCCGGTGTGAACGGTATCACTGCTGAAACATCGGAATGAATTCTACTTTCAAAGTAAGGTGACATTTTTGTTTCTGCTGCGATATTTCCTGGTGACTTGCGAACGCATTTTTTTTCACTGGATCGTTCAATGAGTACTGGACTTCACTGAGCTGCGCTTTCTGTACAGTTTTACGTCTCACCGCAGATGTGTTAATGCACCCTCTTAGATTGGGATCTTTGAGTTTTCTGTAGTTTTGACATGTGCCCGCTGCCACAGTGCACAAGCGGCGCCCTAGGAGAAAAAAAAAGCGCTGAATCTTGAACACTACTTGCATATCTTTTTATTTTTCTAAACGCTGTGCCAGTCAAGGTTGAGCATTGATTGTACAATTGAGTGGGGTCAAGGTTGAATGATTTGTTTTTCAGCTGAGTAAGGTCAGGCTTTGATGTTCGAGCCGCACAGACGGGTTTCAAGGTTCCAGTTGGTGTTACAATTGATTGAAATGAGGGTTTGATGTTCTGATCGAAACAGGTGGTTCAACTGGAATTGAAATTGGTCGGGATCAGGGTTAGATCATGGTTTCCTCATATTTCTTGCTTTTTGAAACTTGTTTTTCCCATATTTCTCATTGTCGGCGTCGTATCATGTCATCAATGACGAGTAATATGGTGTTGCTTGCATATGATAAAAGCCACAAATAGCTAATCGCGCTGAATCTTGAACACTACTTGCGTATCTTTTTTTGGTGGCCTCCCGTCTTCATTGCGTTGTTTACAGTAGTACACATTGACTGAAATGATGTTTCAAATTCTATTTTGACCGCGTTTTCCCAGCATGTTTCGATTCTGCAGAAACACGAACAGGTTTCGTCAAAACATTATTGCGCGAAAGGAAAGTAACTTAGATAGAGCTTGGCTTCGTTTTTTACAGTGGAACTTTTTGAGCAGAAATCCAAGACAGTCACAACAAGCAGAAAAAGTCAACCGCGCGCAGCAAACATTTCACTTGATTGGAATTAGGTAGTTTGTGCATGTCCATCAGCATTGAATGACCAATCAAAATTTTCCACCGGGGTCAATCTCTTTCTGTGTCATCCTAACGATGCTGAGGCACGCCTAAGCCTAAGCTGTTGCGCTGCAAAAAAATGCATTCATTTTTTGGGGTGCCCACAGCAATTTTTGTTGCTCATTTTGGTGTTTCAAAAACGAACGAAGTGGTGCTGTTGGTTTTTTTGGAGCTTTGGCGCCGGAAATTTCCACGAGCAGAACCCAGTTTTGGAAATTGCAATGAGTATTGCCAGTGCAATGAGTATCAGCTGTGGAAGCTTTGTTATTCGCTTGAAATCAATGATGTATAACCGTTATTTCCATTCTTATTCATCTTCATATTCGTTTTCAACGACCGCCATCATCCATCATCATCCATGGGCATCTATCCTCATCCATCATTGTGCTTTCCCCTTGTTCATCTTCATCCCGGACATCATTCTCTCTTATCCCGGCTTCCTGTGATATTGTCGCTTATCGTCTTTCGCGCCGGGCTGTCGTCTAATTGATTTCAGCTCGTGACGAATCTTGTGGCTTCGTGGCTGGTTGGTGTTGTGGGGTTCGTGGCGTGTGTTCTTTTTGTAAGTTTGCTCGGTCTCCGGCGCTAACTTTGCCTACCAGCCGCTATGTGTGCTTCACGCTTTGATTCAGACCTTTCAATGACCAGCGCACAGAGCCCACCTGTTTGCGTGCTGGCAAAGATGTGCCGTTTGCAGCCAAGTATGACCAAGTCAGAAACGCCGGATCAGCAGCAAAGCCACCAGTCGGCAGTGCCGGCACTTTGCCGCTGAAGGGCTGCTTTGGGAGGCCCGAGGCATTGAGCAAAGATGAATGTGCTGCAATTCTGCGCCAGCGCTTTGCGGACTTGCGCAGTGTTTTGGAAGGAGAGATTTGGGAGGACCAAGTGCGCCTGTATGAAGCAGCTACTGGAGGAACCCTTCATGCAGATGCCGTGGTTTCGCCTCTGCCACGCCGGATGCAGGAGCCTTCCCTGCGCACGGGGCTGAAATCTAGCCGACTTTCAACAAGCCATCGTGGATAGGAGACGAAGACGTGGATGCATGGTTCCGACAATCAGGCCTGCAATTGGATTCGCTCGGTTCTGGGTTTGGAAGAATTTCCGCGCGAGATCCCGGAGCCTGTCCAGCGCACCCCGTTGACTTTCGAGCAGGCCGTGCCGCAAGGCCCCGAAAGCGGGTGCGCCTGCATGTGCGATTCGCTTTCTTTTGCAGGATTGACGCAACAGGCGTGGCTGCCTTTGCTTTCGACGGGGTGGTGCCACACATTGTTTTTTTATGCGCCTGGAAAAACGTTTTTCTAGTTTGAAGTGTTTGGAGTTTGGAAATATTGGCTTTTCTGGCGCCATGTTATTTTGATACGAGTTTTGTTGGAGCCCTGTGCAGGAACTCAACCGAGCCAGAGGCCCTGATGTGCATGACTTCCGCAGTCGAGCTCATTTTTATGTGTATTGCGCCAAGCACGGAGCGCTGTGGCCCTTTACAAACTATATTGGCTTTTCGTGGACTATGAAATTCACCCTTTCTGGCTAATGGGTTGGTGGGCATCAGGCAAGTTCTCGAATAAACAACACCAAGGGTCTTTGTTGAAGTGCAAGAAGTCGTACAGGACATTGGTGCAAAAATTCGAGGCAGTTGTGCAAGCCGAGCAGGCCGAGAACTTAAAAAACTACCGTCTGGAGGTAGCAGCTGCTTTGGCTGCTTCGCGCTTGCCTTTTCGATCCGTCGACGATCCGTGCCTTGTCATGGTCTTTGGTAGGTTATGTCCTTGATCAGGTTTTTCAGAACTCGCGAGGTTTTTTTTGGATTGGAGCGGCGTCATTTCATGTGGGGTTGTTGATGTGAATTATTTCTCGTTCTGGCCGACGATTTTCCCCAATTTGGCGCCATTCATGAACAGGTCCAGTGGGCAAGCGCCAGGTATGATTTGTATGCTCTGCAAAGGCCGTCCCAAGCAGCAGAAACCTCGTTCGTGAAAACTTTGTTCAAAAAACCCTTTTCTTGTGACAATGCAAAGGCAACAAGCGCTGAACCGGCTTGCGTGATGCCCTGATCCTCGACAACTTGTTTGATGGGAATCTAATTCTGAAGCGCTGTGCCTTCCAATGGAACTCCGAATTGCATGCATTACGCGAGTCGGCGACAAAAATGTATTCGTACCGCGTGTACCTCTGGGCTGTTCCAATTTGTATCGTTTTGAACGTGGATGTTGATTTGTTTCCGTACTATTTATTCATCAGAATGGTTTCGGGCAAATGTCTTGCTAGATGTTTTTTCTTTTGGAATGACATGTTTCGGAGATGGAGACCGCCGTGCCATTCGCATGGAGGCATGCCGCAGTTGAAGAGGTGACAGAAAACGTAGTTGCGCTGACAAATTGCGTTGCAACAATGTTTTTCGATAATCGGGGTTTCAATCCCAACACTTCAAGGCCTGTTTTGTCATTGGGCCCTCTTCCCGCCATGTTGAATAATTTTTTCATCTTTGTCTGGGAAAACGTTCCCAGAAGGGAAGGGGTTGAGGTGTTGTCCCTTTGGTCGGTTTTGGTTTTGAAATAGAATGCCGAGCCATTTCCTGTTGGAAGCGCATCCTTGTGCTGATCATATTCAACGATGGTTTTTCTAGAGATCAGCGTGTTAGAGTTGAAACGCTATCCGCTATCTCGGTGTTTCAACCGCCGGGATAGCGTCAAATCAAAAGTTCACGCTTCTCCAATAGAGATGTGCCAACGGGGTGGGTTAAATCAACGCATTGAGGCACCTGGGAAACACAAAGGAACAAAAACCAGAAGGAATGTCCTTGTTTGTGTCCATCATGGACTCCATTATGGACATTTTGCACGGATTCTTTGCTGTCGGCTCAGTTTCTTGTTGTCCAATGGCAGCTGCATACAGGTTTCCATTCCCATATTTTCCAGCCGCTAGAAACCATGACTGTGCGCTCCACCCTTTTCCGAACACCAACCCAACATGTCACATCACAATTTTTCATTAACTCTTGCATCCGGACGAAAAACATTCCGAAGCAATGTGGCGGTGTGATGCTCAGACCGGTGGAGGTGTTGGGCGAACATGCAGAACTCGGAACATAAAAATCCGAAAAAAAAACATGGGATTCAGGGAGCTGATTGATCGACAGGAAAATGAATGGAAGTAAAGTTTTGCCCATAGACCCACACTCCACTTCCACAGCTTCATGCCTCTCAGTCAGATTTGTTGGTCGGTGAAGGATTTGATTATAGTTGAAATGCACTATGCGCACTTCTCTAACGGTTATATGGATCAAATTTCAAGCGACTGATTGGATACCGCCGCGCCCTAGGGTTCATTAAGGAAATGTCACGGAACATCCACCATGTAAGATGGGTTTTTTGGAAAAAACATTGTTCTTGCACATCTGTGTTAGGTCGCCTCAAAGGAACAAGTGGGAGGGAACCATCATGGTCATCATGGTCATCATGGTCATCATGGTCATCATGGTCATCATGGTCATCATGGTCATCATCATCATCATCATCATCATCATCATCATCATCATCAAACATCACTAGACACAGCGCAACCATCTTTTTCCATGGTTGTCCACCATTTGACAACAATTTTTCATTTTTGAACTCTCAGTATCAATTGTTTGTTCATTTTTCTCCATCATTCAGCTATCATTCGAATCATGCATACTACTAGTTACTATTAGTTCACCTTTATTGTTTAACCAGCCCTCCTTCACTAGTAGACATACTCAAGTCTCAATGATATTTCCTTTAATGTTGGCTATGATCCCTTGTCATTGGAGATTCACTCATTTGCATTCGGTCACAGGAACCGGGAAAGTGCTGGCAATTTTCATGGCCAACAAGTGGTTGACCGCGGCCACGTAATCAACTGAGCGGCGTCGTTTCGCCATGCCCCTGTCGGGCATTGATTAAACATGTGTGCGCTTATGAACGTTAATGTATTTGCCATCACTTATACATTGTATTTCATCATTTTATGAGGGTTTATTGGCTAGTCGTGGCTCAGAACCGTGATAGAATATCATCATATTCAACCAGATATCATTGGTTGCGGCTATTAGTAGTCGTTATCGTGAGCCCATGATACTGGCTATGTCACCATGTTTTAGAAACGGTGAAGAGTTACATCGCCCTGGGTCAAGGTCCCCGAACGTACCTCGCATGGCTGTCCACATCCCAAAGCCATGACCAGAAGAGTCGAAGTGTTGGTGAACAGAAAACCACGTGGCTTTTCGCTGGTCGTTTATGGCCCTTAGGCCCTTAGCCATATAATCATTGTTGACACTCATCAATCATCATTCAACAATTCAACAATGAAGTATCCCTTATTAACCCTTGTCAAAAGCTAGTTCGCCAATGGTAATGACCCACAAGAATGGTGATCATTTTCATTTTATCAACCATTCAAGGCATCACCAGTGGGACCCCCCCTTTTCGGCCCACAGGTCTCATGGCGCGCTGCTCGCGATCACACTGGTCACCTTTAGCGAGGCCCATCTCCGGCCAGTTGTTTCTCGGTGGATCTATGGAGATGGTGGGGTAATTCGTGGGTAGTTCATGGTTATAGATCCCACATGCCCATCTCAACTTGACCCTACTATCTTCAACGGCTCTCAGGGTAATGTGGAACTGTCATCAAGCATCAGTTAACCATCCTTCGACCATTCTTAACGTAGAAATCATGAACTACACTACATTGAACTACCATCATTCACCATCATGAACTACCCATGAACTACACAACTAGCCTGCTTGCGCTGAGCTCGCCACCATTTTCACCAAGTAAACTAGCTATTTCTTTGTAATGTGGGTACCGACTAAGAGTGGCAATCTGGATGCTAGTGCGATTGGGCACCCCTATTGGGATAGGCTAATCTCTCTCTTTGTTGCGCACCATCCTACGGCCAGGCACAGGTATGGACAGAGGTGACTGCGAGCAATTCGCTTGATGGGCGCTACAGCTCTTCACTCGTTTGGACACTCGCAGAGTCGGAGTTGCTGTTTCAATCCCTGCCCATGAAATGGTGTTTGATACGGGTTCATTTGAATAGTAATGATGAACCATTGACATTCATGGTCAATGATCGATTCTCAAAGATGGTGGGTCTACACTGACTCTAAAGACATAACTCATTAAGAGTGGTGGTGGTCATCAGTACAGTAGTACAGATCGTTAAGTACCACTACGCAACAATCACTTCAGTATCTTGCCGTACCAGCATCACATACAGTGATGTGATGGCATTAAGTGATTCTTGATTCCACCAGAAGCGGTTGAGCAAAGCTGGAATCACACAGGGCCAGGTTTGCAGGGACAATGATTTTCTTTGCTGCGGACAAGCATGGGTTGTAGAGTTGCCAGTAATGTTGGCTGTACAATGGCACCTACACAGAGACCAATCATATCGATGAATGAATGGATGATGAATGATGATATGATATAAGTGATATTTATTGATGAATGATAGGGCAACAAGGGAGCCTGCATGTTTCTTGTGTCGCAAGCACTGCTGGTCCCCATGGTCACCCTGAGGTGTTGAGGTGGCCGGTCCAGCTTTCATAGTTGAGCCCTTCGCTGATCCTCATGGAGCAAACCCACAAGTGCACTCCTGTAACACTAAGCCTCGCTGTGGTTGAGATTTGTTCGGCATTTTTTTCGAGGTCTTTTAGGGACCTGTTTGGGACCATGTAGAGATATTTTAGGTGGGTTTACCCAGGGGTGAAAATCACGGGATGTTCATATTCTTTGGTCGAATCGGCAGGTTTAGCCATGGGATTGACGGCGTAACTAGATGCAACTGCGCAGAAGGCAACTCGAGGAGATGTAGAAGATAGATCCACAACATTGCATTATATATATATATATACATACTTTTTTAATATAGATATACAGATATTTTTCAGCACACAAACAATATATATATATATATGTTTTTTCAATGTATATAGATACACTTGCATATATGTGTAAATATTTGTATGTATATAGATATGCTTGCATATATGTACATCTTTGCATATGCCTATATACATCTTGGGATGGATCCGTGCATTTCCCACCAAACTCATCAGTAGGCAATCATGGGCGGCTTGTACTTTCGGAACCGGCATGGTGATGGGGAATCGCAGAGGAAGGGTCAACCGTACTTCAGTAATTCTCATCATCAAACATTTGGCTGGAAATGGCTGCTTTGTGAACTCAAGCTAGCAGCAAATTGTTCCCTTCCTAGTTACGTTCACCAGCAGATATCCCATCAAACTGTTAGAGCAGTGGGAGTCTGAAACGCTTGACCGGCTTGACCCCAAGCCCCCACACTGAGGAGTGAAAGCCAAAAGCGGCTTTGGACCTTCAGCGGTTACATCCAAAGTCGGGGGCTGAGTTGTGGTCCGTGACCTTCCAGCTTCTTCGATGGGGGTGTCTCCTAGGCTAAGAAATGCTAAATTGATCCGTTGGAAGTAACAGGACAATGAATTAACCTAAATGGTAATTGTAAGCAATGCTTAAAGCAACAATATATATGTATATATATATACACACACGCATGTTTCTATATAAATTTGTACGTATATTTACATTTGTATATATATATAAATATGTTATGTGTGTGAATATGTATGAATGTAAATATAAATATAAATATAAATATAAATATAAATATAAATATAAATATAAATATAAATATAAATATAAATATAAATATAAATACAAATATAAATATAAATATAAATATAAATATAAATATAAATATAAATATAAATATAAATATAAATATAAATATAAATATAAATATAAATATAAATATAAATATAAATATAAATATAAATATAAATATAAATATAAATATAAATA
>VSDK01011390.1:317714-342751 GCA_009767595.1 Symbiodinium kawagutii | reverse complement strand
AGGAATGAGCAGAGGTCTTCAGTGCCCGGATGGTATGCTGGTCAGTGTCATTCTGGGAGTTGCGGGAACCATGAACATTCAAACGGTGGTGATGGAAAACGTCCCTGGCATTTGCAAACATGAAGATTTCAAAACCATCATTGCAGAGGCTAAGAAGGACGGCATGGAAATCATCCTGTCAGAAGTTGTACAGTGCGGAGATGTCATGCCAATGCAAAGAGAGCGTTGGCTGGCTACCTTTTGTCATTGTACAGTGGAAGTCCGATCGGACAAACGTATGATGGCTGCTGCTGTCTCATTCGCTTCATTATCACCCGGTCTTGTCTGTTGTCGTCCGTCGGTCGCAGATAGGCATGCAATCCATGAAAACATGAGTGAAGAAGAACGAGATGAGCTGGTTATCACCGATGCTATGTATCAGGCAATGGGTAACCCAGAATATGCACCAACATGGTTGAAAAACAAGGTCAATTCAATGTGCCCTGAGGAATTGATCAAAGGAAGAACCATCAAGCCCAACCAACAGCTGGGCACAGTGATGGCTATGTATGGAAAGCAGCACGAAATTAAGCATGAGCTTCTTCAAGAGAAAGGACTGCACATGATGATTTTCCAACAAAATGAACATGCTCGCCTGTTATCCCCATGGGAGGTGGCCGCAGCAATGGGATTTGATAGTTCCACGGTTTTGCACCGAGAGCTTTCCAAATCATACACCCTGGTGGGAAATGCTATTAACATTGCTCACGCATGGATGGCCTTGTACCGAACCCACATTGTGTTGGAGGACAAATCACCATTCAATCCTTCCGGCGCAGGAAAAGAGCAGGTTCAGAAGATAGTCCAGAAAGCCATGAAATTGTCAGATCATGTTGCAATCATTCAAGGGGAATACAGAATTCTTCGGCAGGTTGATCAACAACATCAATCCAAAAAACAGAAAATCGAACCAACAGTTGCTTTCACTGTGCGGGACCCATCCGAAGATGAAGTGCTAGGAACCAAACATTTCCATGCAGCACCATGTTTCGTGCATCGGGCAGATCCAAGGCAGGTAGCAGTGGAAGGAGTAGTTTACTCCAATGGCATCTTGGTGTTGGAGCATTCGCAGAAGCACTGGGTCATGTTCATCAATTTTGCCCAGGGAGACCAGGTCGGACAAATTGTCATGAGAGGATTACCGCATGCCAGACCTGACCATTTCCAAGACATGGTTATCGGTGGTCAGCAAGTTGAGTGGGAAACAGTATTGGGGGAGGCAAACATGTGCACCCTTGCATTTGTACCTGTTCCCTCATTGGTCACATGCTGTGAGCAGTCATTGAACATTGCATTGCAACTCAAGTGTGATGTTACGTGGACAGTCAAAACTGCAATTTCCTTTTGCGCAACAAAGTTGGGATGCAACATCGATGCAGTGGCCTTGTTGCATAAGAATATCCCCATGAAAGATGATGATTACATTTTGGAGTACCCAGACCGCCAACTCGCATTGTCATTCCATGCATGTGTGCCTGCATATGCCGATTTGACACCGAATGCGAAAGGTGCCCAAGAAAGCATCCAACCAGCACCGTTTTCGTTCACACGTTTTTTTGCCAGACATCCATTGAAGAAAATCACAAGGACAGTGGCAGTTGCATTGGACCAACCTATTTCCAAGGTGGTCCAATTGCTCTTCCCAGACCTGCATGCAAACACACCATGGTCGGTTTTTGTTGACCAAGAAAAGATCCCAATGAATGTGTATGCGAGTGCCTATGGTAGGTTCACTATTCAGTGGGACACACTTCGACCATTACGGACTACTGATGTAGCAGCCATTTCATATCACAATGGTTTGGATTCCCCGGCCACAGTTGCGAAGCTGGCCCTGAACGGAATTCAAAGGATGCTCCGAAACCCATTTGAGGTGAGACCCAAATCGATGATGGTTCGTCCTGACATGAAAGTGGGAGATGTGGGAGCTGGATTCCTGTGCCATTCACAGATCAATTCCAGCATCATGTGCACAATCAATGGAGCAGTCATTGATCCAGAAGCCAGCATGCAATCAATTGATGATCAAGCAATCATTAGTTTCAGACTTTGCCCCATGCTGGGTGGAGCCAAACAGGATGGACTCCGCAAGCGCATTGGAGACATCCTTCGATCCAGAGGTGTACCAGATGAGGTTGCGAATGAAAGGCTTGCAGACTTTCTTTCCAAATGCCCCATGGAAAAAATCAGCCCATTCAAAGATGCAGATGATGATGAGCTTTGGAAGCAATTGAAAATCCTTGCTACCAACGTGAGGTTCCGTCTCATCCAACAGGCTGAACTCAAAGCCTTTCAACAACAGCAAAGGCAACACAAGAACAAAGCAGCAGGAAGTGGTGAGGGAGGTCCCAAAAAGGCCAAGCATGAGCATCGCAAGGATGTTCAGCCCAAGACACCCACTGCACAGGAGATCTGCGTCGATCCGGCGCATTTTGCCGCTGATGACAATCCAATTGCAATGCTTGAAGTATCGAGATTTGGCCCTGACCAGAGTGGACTTTGCATAGTTGACCCATCGCAAGCCACTCAAATGTTGCAGTCGCAGTACAAATCATGTGACCCACTAGCCCTCCTAGTGGTGGGCAAAGGAGCGGACAAGTTTGGAGAGTTGATCACAATCCCAGCTCACACCAAACATGGTGTGCCAATTGTCATTGCGGCAGCACTGGTGCAGCTGGGAGATGTCGATATTGAGTTCATTTTGCGCATCCCAAAGATCATTGTGGACCAACCTGCATCGACTGTCATTGAATTCACAGTGGAGAAAGCATTCGTTGCGCACTGGGGATCAACCCAAATCCCCTTACATTACCTGGGCGTACACATCCCACCGTTGAGAGGAAACAACCTATTGGCTGTATGGTCAATTAAGGCCTACAACAACAAACAGGTCTGCAACCACGCCAATGCGAGCCATTGGCACGGATTCTTCCGTGTCAGCGATGAGCTGCTGATGCAGATATTACCCAAGAGCGGAAATGCAGGAATTTTCCTGTGCCCCAAGAGCGCATCCAAGCGCCACGACCCAAGATTCGTCGCAATCCCATTGGCTTCAGGTACTTTGCAGGAAGCGATCCAGAAGGCTGATGGTTGTGACAAAGCTTTGGGCGTAGTTCGAATGGGGAGTTCTTTCGCCATCAGATGCAAACGAGAAGACTCAGCATGCATTCGCACACAAGTCATGCCAGAAACAGCATTCGTTGAAATCGCGAAGATTGACAAAGATGACCAGTTGTTCATTTTGAAACATGCCCCACAGATCAATCGTGAGGCATTGAGCGATGCACTGCAAGGTGCAGGGTGGCAGGCCGAGGCAGTGAAGCCTCAAGGAATCAACCGGTGGATCATCGCCAGTCAGCAGGATCCACCATCAAGCCACCTAGCCATCAACAATTGCATTGTGATCATCGAGAAGCTGAATGGTGAAAAGAAACCCGCACCATCCATGTTGATCGCAACTGCACGTGAAGTCAAAATCGACACAGTTATGGAAGGAAACCAGGTCATTCAAACCACCACGACAACAAGAATGGCAGAAATGAGAGCTCAGATTGAAGAACAAGTGGCCGCAGTCATGGAAGCCAAGATGGAACAGGCCAACAGTCAGATCCAAGAGCTCACTCAAGCCCTTCATGTTGCTAAGCAGGAAAGTGCATCAGACTTACTGCACTTGAAAACCGAGCAAGAATTCACAAAGCAAAAGCTGGGGGAGATGGAGAAAGCCATGACGAGCTCAAACCAAACGATTCTCCAGCAGATGAAATCAATGTTCACAACCATGGAACAAAACATGTCTGCCAAGATGGAGCAGACAATTGCAAACATGACGCCAATCGAGTATGCGGAGAAACGTCACAAAGGAGATACCAGCGAGCTGTGACTATCCAAGACCAAGCCTAGGAGATGGCATCTATGCAACTTCCTTTGGGTCTTTTGCTGTTTGTTGTGTTTTCCCGCTCAGGCCTTGCAACACAACCTTCATGGAAACCTAGAGGGCAATTCAGAGCAAAGCAGTAATTCGATTCGATATGAAAACCAAAAAAATGCAATTCAATTTGGCAACTCCGTGAGCCACAATGCATATAGGTACAATAAGGACTACCTGGTCCATGCATCCGATGCGAGCACGAGCCATCAACCCAGCGAGTGCCATCATAAATATATAATTCATATTGTTCCCGACCATCTTGTACAGAGAGATGAGCTTTTGCCACAGTTTTTTAAGTCATGTAGCCCAGTCAGCTGCATCCGAACATGGAGAAGATATGGAGAAGCCCAAAACCCGGGCCCCTTTGTAATCAGGACATTCAACCCAACACAGCTTCTTGGGCATGAGCAAGAGATCGGACAGTGGCCACAAGGAATCCACACTGCAGCGGAGACTTCTCACACTCGACATGCTATGCTCACAAGTAAAGCCAGGTTGGCGAAGTTGAACCTGAATACTTTGTTTGGCCCACCAGTTCCAAAACATACCAACAATAGCGGACTATATCGAGGTAAGGCTTTGGGAACAATGATTGCTATTCAATTTCCAATCAAGCCATATCCCATGCCCGTGTGCGATGTCATTCAGGAGTCATGTCGATTCAACGATGGTATCATCATGATAAATCCCAGTACACCTGCCTATGTGTGTAGCATATATGGCCCACCATTGCAGACCACAATACTTGCCGATGGTGAGAAATTGTTCAGCACCATTTGTGTTACTGCATTGGAGCGAGCTACTTCATTCAGAGGGCCAGCCGCCATCACAGGAGACTTCAATAGAGACATCCAAGACTGTTTCTTTTGGGAAACTCTCAAAAAGCTTGGTTGGAGTGATGCAGCGGAATTGGCATTCCAGAGATATAACCATGAACCGGAAAATACTTGCAAGTTTGGAACCCGTAGGTCCTTTATTCTCATCAACCCTGCTTTCAGCACTGCCTTTGAAGGATGTAGGACTACTGACCATCACTTGTTTGATTCACACCCTGTGCTTCAAGCCGAATTCAAATCAGAAACACGGCTAATTTCTCAATCCATTTGGTCGCTACAACGAAGCGTTGATGACATGATCTTTGATCCGCAACTTTTGGATGAGCATTCCAAAATTGAATGTAGCAATCGAAGAAATAAGTTTCATGAAGCATTGATACAAGGTGATGCTGATCAAGCCCTTCGACAATTTGCACTAGCCTTTGAAAGCACTATTGCAAAATCTGCAGTCGATGTCGAGGGCACCCCAGTGAAAATTCCAGCTAGCGCATTGAAAAGATGTCAAAAGTCGATCAAGCAGACTAAGCCCATCAGTGCGCCATTGCTAAAACAGGGAAGATTCGGTGATCCCAACTTTCAGTTGGTGCAACCACGTTTAGCAATCAAACGCAGAATTACACAAGCACGTCGCATCCATAGCCTTTCAACACAGTTGCAAGCATTGGAAAAACAGTTTTCAGATCGAGCAGCCATTCAATGTGGCCAACTTTGGAAGAAAATTTGCCAGGCCAACGGATTTGAGGGAGGGTTTCAACATTGGGTCTTTCATGAGCTTGGATACTTTGTTCCCACCGATATTCCGAATGCCAGATACATTATTAATCTTGATAGCATTTTTCAAGAAAAATTGAAATTAGATGTTGCCAATGATCGCAATGACTCATTCAGGGAGCATCGAAAGAAATTGTGGAGTGACCTCGCAGCCGGAGGTTCCCAAACATATAAATCAGTAAGAGATGAGTCACAGCCACCCCTCTCTTACATAGGTACCATGAAAGTTCAGGAATTGCAGAGACAGCGCATCTCCATCTCCGGAACTTTAACCTTAAAATGTAAAGGTACATGTTGTCTTGAAGAGGGAATGCCAGTCGTTTTCCATGACCAACATGCAATCCTTAAGAAAATTCAAGGTCCAAACCTGCATTTGGACAGAAAAGTTTATTGGAAACACGGATATGATTCGACTCTCCTGCAAAACAAAACCACAGCTGTGCCAGAGGAGATGCAAACTTTGGTAAGTGAAGTGTGGTCCAAATTTTGGCAGACAAACGAACCAGTCGAATTTGAGGATGGAAGCGGGTTTATGACTTGCCTTCAGGACTACACGCTATGTGAATTTGTACCGTTCCAACAGGTACATTGGACTAATATGCTGCGAGGTGTCAATATTAAAAGTGCTAGGGGTGCATGCGGGTTCTCCAATCTTGACATCAAGATCCTACCCAGTGCACTCACAGACTGGCTATTTGAGATGTTTCAAAGCATTGAAGAAGGGGGCGAATGGCCGAAACTTGCTACTTTGGCACGAGTAGTAATGCTCTCGAAGCCAGGGGAAACCTTGAACTCACCCCAGGCCGTGAGGCCAATCACGATACTAAGTGTACTTTATCGACTTTGGAGTCGGTACAGAAGCCTACAGGTGCTGCATCATCTCGGCCAGATTGTGCCTCCAGCTGTTGGAGGGATAGCTTCTCGACTCAGTGCAGATTGCCTCACTGCCTATGTCCTCGACATCATCGATGAGAGCTATCACAACAATCAGCTTGTATGTGGATTTGTATTGGATTTACAAAAATGCTTCAATCTCATCCCCAGAGCTATCCTGGAGACCCTGATGCATAAGCTCAACTTGCCAACCAACTACATCCGAGCTCACCAAGCGATGCTTAGGCATCTCAACAGATATGTGGAAGTTGGTAAGCAGATTGGGGAGCAGATCCCAAGTAATCGCGGGGTCCCAGAGGGATGCGCATTTTCCGTAGTTAGCGTTATATCGCTCACAATCCTTGTTGCCGATGTGTTGCAGAGCAGTGATCCAAATGTTGACATCACCATGTTTATTGACAATTGGTCAATCATTTCAAGAGACACCTCTCGTTTACAAGCACTCGCACAACAACTTGCGGACCTTATCCAATGGATGGGTATGGTTTTGTCACTCCCTAAATCATGGGTATGGGCAACCAGTGCAAATATGCGGAGGAAATTGAAAACATTCCAGGTCAACGATCAGCAAGTTCAGCTGCTGAATGAAGCGAAAGATCTTGGATGTGATGTTACCTACACACGGAAGAAAAATAAGAAAACTACAGCCAAAAGGTTTACCAAATCACAAAGAATTTTAGCAAGGGTCAAGGCGAAAAAGATCCCAGCTAAGTTTAAAAAGAGAATGACCACAACTTTAGGCACAGGAGTTGTAGGCTTTGGAAGTGAATTGGTTAAACAATCCACAGATTCAATCAATAAATTGAGGACATCAATCGCATCAACCATTGGCCAATTTCGTTCTGGGGCCAATAGTCTCATGGCCACCAACCTCACGGGCGCTATTGTGGATCCACAGTTGAGACTGGTGCAACGCAGAGTCAAATTTTTCCGAAGATTTTTTGGATTCTTTCCTCAGTGTCAGCAAAGGTTTTTGCAGAGAATCCAATGCCATCAGCAGACCAATCAAGCAGGAATCAGTGCTGCCTTCAAGACCACTCTTGAAGACATTGGATGGAATTGCCAAGCAGACGGTATCATTCGCCATCATTCAGGTATTCACTGTAATTGGGTACATGACACGATCAAGCATGTCAAACACTGCCTACAAAAAGCATGGTCTTTCCATGTAGCCAGTCGGATTAACAGAAAGCATTGGGACATTAAATCCTTTTCCCAGCAAGCATTCTATCAGAGCTACAAAGCCAGACCAGCTAGACAGCAGGCCATCCTCGATAACGTAGCATCGGGAAAGAACATCACCAATGATGCATTGAAGCATTACCAGGCTGAGCGTACCGATGGTACTTGCCCGTTTTGTCAGCAGATAGACAGCAAAGCACACCGTACCTTTGAATGCGTAGGCCTAAAAACAATCCGAGATAAGCACAAGGATGCCATAAAATGGATTGCTAAGCAGAATGATGCATGTATCCATTTTGCAACACTCGAAACCTCAATGCAACCAGTTTTGATTAGGCAAAAATTTCATATTACATTCGTCCCAGAGATGCTTCCAGATGATGATTCAATGGAACATGATTTATTCATTGATGGATCATCCTTTTTTAATGACTCTTGGGAACATTGCATGGCTGGCGCAGCAGTCATAAGGGTCGACTTTCGCAGTGGAACATGGCACACAATTTGCAGGCAGTTGTTACCATATGTTGAACATAATTCCTATCGGGCTGAAGCTTATGCATTGCTATTAGCTCTTCGCAACCATCGCAGATGCCAAGTTTTTTCAGATTGCCAAGCAGTCATTGACCTCGTTAGGCACATTCTTCAATCCATTTCGGATGGATGCAAACCAAATTTAGGATCGCATGCAGATATTTGGCAACATATTGCATGGCACTTGAAACATCGGCAGGCCGGGACGTTCCACATCCATAAGGTGGAAGCCCACCAAGACATTGGGGGGTTAACCGGAAGGCAATATTGGCTTGCAAAATTTAACAATCATGTGGATATCGTTGCTAAAGAAGCTGTCCAGGTTGATCATGGAGTCACGTACAAGAAGATGAAAACCTTGTATGATAAAGAAATGATGGATCGCACCATGTTGAAAAAGTACCATGATTTCTTATGCGAGATCCACCAAAAATACCTCGATGAAAAAAGTCCAAAAAAACCATGCCAGTCGGAAGAACCAGACTTCCAAAAACTGATCCAAATTTCCAATCCCCAACCAAAGCTGCCAAAGCCAAGTGATGAAGATCTACGCTGCTGCCCCTATGGGGAGGTCTTCGCACGAAGGGTAGCCGGGTGGTGGGATCAGCTTCAGTGGGGCGCAGGGGAACCCCAAAGCTTTTTGGAACTTTACTTCATGTTTGCACTGGCAACGAAGACACAGATGCCAGTAAGAATTGGTAAAGGAAATGGAACATGGCAACTTAGGGATCTTCAACCATTGGCTGACATTCAGCCCTTGACTTTGTCTATTCAAAGCGCAGCTTGGGGAAGATTCATGGTATGGTGGGCAAAGGCAGCTAGGATCCATAACCTAGTCCAACATGCCAATGGGCTCCATCCATTTGGGTATTCCATTGCCGTGAAAGGCCTAGCATTCCGAGCCGTGAGCATTTTCCTTGAGTGCTAATCAAAAATTATGGGGATACCTACATCCCAATGGAATCCCAACACGTAAACTTGACTCGCCTTGGTGTGTCCACGGTTGAAGCAGGTTAATCTGTCACCATTGTTTGTTGTTCACTGTCTTGCCGCAGCAGCAGCGCATCGCAGTGTACAAAAAGGTGTGGCATGTGTACGTTAGAACTGACACATGTCATGGCCGAACAGAGGCGCTCATCTGCAAAGTCCAAAATCACCGTAAACCATTATAAGCCACTATAAGCCACTACCAACCACCATGAACCACTATAAACCTCTACAACTACTATGATCCACTATCAACCATCATGACCGGTCGCAGACTTACTCCTGGACCTTGGTTGGAGACGCGGCCGGGACGACCCCGCCGGGACGCTATGATCACACGGCCGTGTCTGGGCGATGCTGCCCGTTGTTCACGCTTGAAATGGTTGCTGTGTGGTTGCTATGGTTCATAGCGGTTGGTATGGTTCATAGTGACTATAGTGGTTGCTACATGTTGCTATGGTTCACTGTGGTTGATCATCTTAATGCTTCAGATGATTGTTTCGTCACAAGTTGAACAATTAACCGAGTTGTGATTGTTCATAATATCTGTTCGTAGTTGTTCTAAGAACGCTTCAGAATGGTTTTGAACTGCTCAAAGGAAGCTAATCGTTTGGGCTAGCAAAGCAGGATGATAGGGATCTACCAACGATTGAGGGATCAATCGGTACATCCATAGCTAGCTGGCTTTCCGGTCAAACATTCTCAAACCATGAGCATTTCAAAGCTAGGAACACATCAATGATTTATGAGTTCTGTCTGTTTGTCCATCCAGAAATGGCGGTACTCCGACATTGATGATTCCAGGCGAGATGCAGCAACGTCTCTGCATCAGGACTGGTTGATCATAGCTTACCAGTTGGAGCCCCCACAGTGGTTGTGTGCCGGCTCCACGGCAACAAACCGTGATGAATGTCAACAGTTTCTACAGATCAGGTGAACTGATGGCTTGAACGGAAACCAATTTCCCCCTGAGCAGCTCGAAACGCAGACCCCACCGCTTCAATCGTGGCCCTTGGGCCCAGGTGTTCGATGACAGCAACGGCCGGATGTACATCTTTGGTGGTCGTGGAAGCCGGATGCCAAGTGGTGCGAAGCGTTGACCTTGAGCTGCTGCGACCAGGATCAGACAAAGCCTGACGACAATATCAGGGTTCATGGAGGCTGATGCTTGATGCTTGATGGTGAAGATGCTGGTAGTTGTGGTGGTGGTGATGATGACGGTTGATGGAACCAAGAAAATCTCTCGGATTGCAAACATGGAATGGATGAGGTTTCTTCTCAGGGTTTATATGTGTTTTATCATAGGGCTAAAGATAACAATTTTGAGTGGGTCACAACCGTTCAATCGCAATGTGTGAACGTTGGCGGTCAAACACCTGATCAATCGCCGGGCATTGGATGACTTTGCATGATCTGGTCCACTTCTCCAAGCTAGTCCGGAGGTTGGCAGTACCCAGTTTTGCTACGTCGAGTGATCCATGTTTTTTACTCAAAACTCAACGAGACCGTGAACAGGACCTGTGTGCCAAGTAACCGTTGGCAAGATGTACCTTTTCCGCTCTGAACATGATTTTAGGGTCATGACCAGTACCACCAAATTGGTGATAGCTCCAAAAAACCCAGAAACGGGATGGTTCCCTGCTGAAACAAACTATTTTCATGGTCCCAAGTTCCCTGGTGGTGGAGCCTGCAAGGCTTCTAGGAAGGATCGACGTTGAACAGCGTCAAAATCTATGGTCATTTCCTGTGGTGGTCATTCAGTTGGCTGATTGTGATTGGCATGCTTATCGTTACGAAGCACTATTGCTTGTGGATGTCAAAAAAGTGAGTTTGGACCATGGTCCAGTTTGAGATGTGTAGGGAGCATACGTATCGCTCGTGAAGGAAACTGCCTGGTTTCACTGGTCGAGGTGATATCTACAACGACTGTCACTACTATGACACCATCGCTACTTGACGGCGAGTGGAAGGACCTGCTTTTTCCGTAGCATGACTGATGGCTTCTCCTAGGGATCGCATGTTGGTAGTCTGTTTTGCTGGATCAAGGTGAGTAGTTTGTTTGTCCGACTGAAATAGAATACGGGGCCAAAACATGCTTTATCCAATCATGGCAAAGCCTGTTTCAACCCACTACCCGCTATCAGCCGTCACAAACCATCATTGACCATTTTAAGCCTTTTGACCATCATTAACCAGCTGGGATAAGGCATCAAGTAGGATTAGCATTTTGCAGTGTATGGAGCGCACATCGTACCGCGATCAGGTCCCCGAACTTACAGTGTAGTGCATACAATCGAAGTCAAAGTTCCCTATTGTCCGTAATCATATGATCTCACCTCCGAATACACGAATCTCAATTCCAAATCACATATTCCAATCTACAACTTTGATTCTAGAGCCACTGTTTTTGCTTTAGGCCTGGAATGTCTACAATCTCCGATCGAATTCCCGATGGCAAATCAACTTCGGAATGAACACTCTCAGCTTGGCATCCTCAAATACACCATTTCCACTCGCAATTCCAAAGTGGAAATTCTTTCTATCCACATTTGAAAATTCTGTCCCAAGCATTTTCAACCAAATCATTGAGAAACGCTGTATGACATTTCATCCCTAGACGCATCTGCAGCATAATTCTGGAAATCCTATGATCAAAACCTTTGATTTTCCTATGACTGTTTGCGGGTTCATGCGAAAATATCCCCCAATCTCAACCTTGAAGTCCCCTTGCCCTCCCTGATCTCTGGCCCTCCATGGCAGCATGGCGCTGCCCCAGCCCCCTCAGGGCAACGAGTGGTACGACCTTTCTGGGGCCTCGGGCAGTGTGCCCGAGCGCCGCTACGGGCATGCTGTCGGGGGACCACAGCGAAGCCTCCATAGGGCCATCAACCATCATTGAACACCTTCCATCCAGCAGTGATTGGCAATCCTTATACAGCATCAAGCAGCACTGGCCACTATTGTAGCGACAAGGCAGGGTTTTCAACATGATTGACCACTATTTTGGATAAAAAACATGATTCATCATCGAGCATCATTGAGCGATTCATCATGAACCGTCCTTTCCAATCATCATTATCTACCAGTACGTGCTCGGAGATGTTGCTTGTTGGGAAGTGGAGGGCCTCTCGTTCCAGGGACTGCCCCCTTGCGTGCTTTAACAAAGTCAGAATAGTCGATAGGAAACTTATTCTAAGAAATTAGTTGGCAAACAGTTTACAACCAACTATTACAAGAAACAATTGGAATATCTAATTAGTTGATTTGTTCCAAGAAACAATTGTTTGTTATTGCAATAGTCATCAACTTTCTTTGGAATTCCAAGGACCATCCCTCATTCACCGTGCTGAGTTGCCCAGGTTGCATTCCAAGGTCATTGTGGTAGCCCAACCATGTGGAACTCAGGGATGTTCGATATTCTGAGGGCAAACATCAAATTCAGTCAAACATTGTCATCAAATGTCATTGGTTATCTGTGGTCATGATCCCCTGTTCAGTGAACAAGATCAGTTGTTGAAGCTTACTATTCAAAAAATGTTCAGAAAATAGTAGGGCATTACCATCCATCACTGCTGTTACATTGAGTTCTGATGATGGCCCACAAAAACTCGGAATCGGCCAAGAGATTACTCTCCACCTGAGATCGCTCCTGAGGCCACTTGGAACAGCGACGCGCAGCGCATGTACATCTATGGCGGCTACGGCGCAGACAGCTACATGGCAAGTATTTTTTTTATGGCCAGAAGTGACCAGGTTGTCGCACCAAAGTTTGGGACAGTTTCCTTGAAAAGGATCAGGAAGGTAAAAGGTTTGAGGTTCAAAGCCACCGTTCTTGTTTGTGCGTAGTTGTACTCGTGGCTTGGATTTCTTTGGGCGCCGATGATACGAGTCATTGATCATACCCTAGGATTGCACTTGGTGACTTCACCACACTCTCGAGGGCCATGGAGAGGTTTGGCTGTGTGGCTCGTTCAGTTTTTTTGCTAAGGCTGCACTCCATATGGGAATATCCCTGTTACCATGAACATGATTGGGTATCCAACATGGATTACTAGATGGGGATATTCCAAAAAGGAGAACCATATCTCTAAAGGTCTCCCCACGGCTATGCTCATATAGCTCGTTCAGACCACCATTTTTCCTACCATCAACCATTTGACTACTGTCAACCAGTGCCAGCCATCACTATTTTTCGCAACTGGTGTCCATTCACCCTTATTGGCCACAAGTATTTATGATAGTAACAACTTGTCCACGATGATATGATGAGAGTAACTTTTGCGTTGGGCCACGGAGAGTGTTTGTGAATTAGCCAACAAAAGGAAATATGGCCATTATCATGACACTATGATGAATCATTACCCAGTACTACAATGATTTCCCATTATCATGAATTTATTCACCATTTTTACGATCATTGACCATTAGTAGCCGCTATTCACTATTGCTGGTGATCTATTCACCTTAGATTTACTGTAGGTATACTGTGTATACTCGTGACTCATGACCGTAGCTTAGATATGCTTTGCTGCTTGGAGGTTTATTCAGCAACATGCCACACTTAGGTGGTGGTCGAAAGAACGACCTTCACTACTACGACGCCCAAGTTTCTTGGTGGCCTAAAGGATGAGCCGATACCAACCGATAAATAGGTAGATGAACATCTCAACATGGACTATTGATGCGTAATAGCCAGCTAGTACTGCTGGTTTGGAATCGCAATAACCGCAAGAACCAGCTAATTATTGGTTTCTTCCTAGCAAGGACTGTAATATACTCTTTCAATTTGGGTTTAGAATGGCTAACAGCGATTGATACTGATTGATAATGGCAGATCCAGCTGTCATTAAGCCACCACCACTCAACCGCTTGCGACTCATGGGGCCTGTTTGCGGTTCTTCTGGACCCTGCACCTGGTGAAACAATTCGCCAGTCCAACCAATTCATCAACGGACTCGTTGGGCAGTTGAGCACCTGCCAGTTGTTGGTCCACGTTGACGAACCAGCTGCAGCTGGAATCCCTTTGATTATGAGCAAAATCCCGTTGGGTGCGGGGGAAAGCAACACTATGGGAAGCCCGCGATTTTGTTTGGGTGTTTTCTTTTGAATGTTCTCCTTGGGCCTCCGTTGCATGCCCCTTGCGGAGCAAGTAATACGATCTATTCTTGCGCACTATCGGGTTTTCGCTACGACTGGACATCGATGGATGCTGTGGCTGTCATTGCCTTTGTTGTTGTGGTTGCTGTCCTCGTCGTTTCATCCACTCTGGGTACAGGTGCGATGCCGCTGGGCTCTGAGCCCGTTCTCTCCACTCTCCACAGGCCTTGACCTACTGTGTCTGCCGGGCTCAAGAAACTGCAGATTTCCTACTCAGATCAGTGGCGCAGTCGACATCAAACTGACTCCAGATTTCGTTGCGCCGTTTATGAGTTGATGCAACTGCATTCGAATGTTGCGGCTCTGGAGAGCGATGACATGGAACATGACAAAACCTATGAATCAGAAAACTGGACGGACAAAAGATCTGCAGAGAGAGGCAACCACCTTGGTTGCTGAGGCAGCAGTAGCCACATACGATTGCTTGGACGAAGCAATGCCTGCTTCTTCTTTTCAAGATCATTCAAGGGCCATTTGATTTTGGTACGCCGGTTACTTTGCAAGACTGTTGTCTACCTGTGCCACGCCTTAAAGAGGAGACATTTTGAGCCCTGCACCATGGAGAGTTTCCCGCAAACGGCTTTCATGTGAAGTGCCATGCCAAACGCAACAGCCACTTGCTGGAGCAGCTTCAGAGTTTCTGTCCTGAACAGCCTCTGAGACGCATAGCCACGTAAAATCATCCCGAAGCCATGGTGTAGATGTTTTCGATGTAGATCTTCCGCAGCGACGGGGTACCCCATTGTTCAATACATATCAGTATTCAATACATATCAGTACCTATACCACTGCATATCACCATATACTGCCATATAAGCCTCTCTAATGGGTATATTTTCATCATGGTAGATCATTATCCACTACCAGATCTACCAGCCAAACATCATTCTTCCTATGCTGCTTGATCATTATTGACCATTCACCCTAAGCTGCATTGACCATTCACCATTGTTGACCCCAGCATGCCAAGAATGACAGTCTCCTTGGGGTTGTCTCCCGTGGCCTATCCAGGAGTTGGTGTACCGTGGTGGTGTATTTTGTGTATGTCATCCATAGTTCAAAACGCTTCGCAATGGTTGGTCTGGCTATAGGATCTATAGGCTACTTAGATCTACTGCTCGATCCACTGCTCGATCTACTGTTCGATCTACTGCTGGATCCACTGCTCGATCCAGTTTATGGTCATCATGTTCTACCCTACTGCTGGATCTGCTGGATCTGCTTAGAGTTTCAGAGCTGATCAAAGGTCGGTCACCGCGTCGCCGCGTCGCCGAGGCCAACGCTTGGAGCCGCCTCGTGGGCACCGGGGAAGCGCCGGCCGCGAGGTATTGGCCCAGCGCCGTGTGGAGCCCGGCGGAGTCCAAGCTGTGGATCTTCGCAGGCACCAGCAGCCACTCGGCCACGCCCGTCATCCCGGGTGCGGACACGCTTGGGATGACATCAGGTGGGATGGACATGGGGGTTTGACCCATGGGGGTTTGACCAAGGTTGGAACTTTCAAAGTTCGACCCCAAGGTTTGGGTACCAAGGTTTGATCCAAGGTTTTGAACCAAGGTTTTGAACCAAGGTTTTGACGTGGTTAGTAAGGATCAGTCACCAGAAATCATGGGTATAATTCATTATGACTCCATCAGTTCAGTTGGAACCACTAAACAGAAACAAGACCTGGAGCCATCGACAGTGGATGTGGTGGGTCATGGTTCTCCAACATCCCGAGAGTTGGACTGATCATTGAAACATGAAGCACTGAGGCAGCCATGGAGGAGGTCCAGTATGAATGCTAGATCTTTACTGCTGCTGGTTAAATGATAACTACTGCTGGTTAGCCAATATTATACAATGCTTATTTTGCCTGCTAACAGTTGCTTGAGAAGTATCAAGAACTCTGATCCTGGGTCAGCATGTGGCGACAGAATCTGAGAATTCCAGGTTTTTCTGCTCTCAGGCTATTATTCGCGGAGTTCGAAACAGTCAACTATACGAGACGTTCAGAGGGGTAGTGTGGTAAAACACAGCAAAAGTGTGGTTGCATGGAAAAATGTAATGTCAGTTCGTGAATCAGATGTTTGGCTACATGTTTTCAGGTTCCATGTTTGCTCAACCTAGTGTTTTCGAAGGCTCTGCAAGTTTTTTGTCTGGTATACCTTGCGCACATATGAATACGGTATCAATTCATTTGTGGATTAGCGGAGCTGAGAATGTTAACTTTTCACCAAGCACTGTGAACTCAGCAGCTTAGATAGACTAGCAATGGACGTGGCTGTGCTGCTCCATCACCTCATGGTGGGTATTCAGTGACCGTTATAGCGGTCAAATATGGTATGATGTGGTCATGAATGCTTGATTAGTCTTCTTTATGACTACGGCCTAACGTCGATCATGTGCCGTCTTTTTAAATTGGTTCTAGAACCATTGGTCATGTACCTATGGGTTCAACCTATGGTTACCTATGGGTTGACACTGTCAAATAGATTTCGAACCCTTCTTCTAATCATGGCTGATGGCAATGGTGCAGTCCCAGACTCTGGATGGTGACCCGAATCACGATGGCAGGGCTCTCCCAAGATCGACCGTGGAACCGTGCTTGGCTTGAAGCCATGGCATGACCGTTTCGTATGATGGAACTCTCAACATGGCATGCCATGATTCGACCAAAGTTAGACTGCATTTCTTCAACTTCTTCCTGTTTGATCTTCGAACTGTGCAGATTTGACAGTGACCAATTTTTTTGAAATAGACACGCAATGCACAAGTTGAGCGATTCGCTGACGCTGAGATCCCTCAACGACCTATCCGGGACATTCCGATGAGCTCTACTACTTCGACACGGACGTTCCTGGGAGCGCCAAGCTGGCGTCCATGGGGACCCGGCCGAAGTCATGTTTTGTATAACGAGTAAACTCTCCGTGTGTCGAGGCCGTGTTAAGATTCCTTAACTACTTCCACTGCTAAGTTGGGATTGTTGATTACTCTGATGATGGTGGTGACGATGATAGGTAGGTAAGTAGGTTATGTGAGACT
This sequence comes from Symbiodinium kawagutii, assembly GCA_009767595.1. NCBI lineage: Eukaryota > Dinophyceae > Suessiales > Symbiodiniaceae > Symbiodinium > Symbiodinium kawagutii. The sequence goes on along the minus strand of VSDK01011390.1, from coordinate 325,402 downwards.
AGATTAGATTAGACTAGATTAGATTAGATTGGATTAGATTAGACTACATTACTACATTAGATTAGATTGGATTAGATTAGACTAGACTAGATTAGATCAGATTAGATTAGACTAGACTAAACTAGATTAGATGAGGTCGTTTATAGATTCATTGATGTTTTGATCCATCGATGGATTACGATGATGATGGTGATGAAGGTGATGAAGGTGATGAAGGTTGTGCTGACAACTATGATGCTTACAGATCTTCAGGTCGCTTCGAATGGAACGAAGCCTAGGATCAAGCCAGTCAGCGCCTCTGGTTCCATGCATAGCCTTGGACCCATGTTGGAAAGATTTGATACGTCCACTTTATCGAGTTGAAGAATCAGCATGATATAACTTAGATATAAAAGTAGTTTGGAACAGGTTATAGCTGCGCTTATTCATCAAGTACTGGCTGAACAGGATAAGCTTAGAACATGATAGAATTCTTGTTTCTCCCAGTACTTGGTATATCCTTTGGTACTCATCCCCTACCATCACCAAGATTAACCAGTACTAGCCAGTGCCGAGCGCCATTGAAACATCATTTGATCACTACTGTCCATTCCATGATGAAACGCCAGTTTTGTTTTGTGTGAACAGTTCTTGGAATCTCGGAAATGGATTCCTGCCGCATGTGATTTTTCAAGCCCGGGATGCCACCTGGCACTGTTGCATGCTCGTCCTTTGGGCAACCAGGGCTGACTGATGGATGAGATATCGAGGCTGCTTCTGCTTCTGGGACTCCCAAGCATGTGCCGAAGAAAAATGAAACTTATATGGTTTGTTGTTGTTAGTTATAACCTAAAGCTACTGTAGTTATATATGGTTAGTTATTTAGGTAGTTAATGTTAGTCATAGATCCCAAACTCGGAGTGGTTGGTTTGTTGACTTTCCCAAGTCATTGCAACCCTGCGTTCTGAGGCAGCCGAGTGGGGTGGTCCAATTGTTTGGGATCAGACTGGAGATGCTGGGCTGAAGCTGGCGTCCACCGGTGGGCAGGTTGGAGCTTGGAGCTGAGTGATGTGAAGGAAATATGGATCTCTTATAGGCAAGATGGGTCAAAGTTATGTCTACAAGCAGAGGCGACTATGAAGATGGGTCACAATTCTGTTTGTTGAGTTGGGTCATAGTTATGTTTATAGCTATGCCTATGAGACGGGTCATAGGCAATCATCCAAAAAATGGATAGGTCAATGTAGTCTCGTCAGCTATATTCGTTCAAACAGCCAGGGATAGTAAGCCACAGTCATTGAACTACTTGTTTCTGGATTGGTTGAAGGCAAGGGATCCACCTTTAAGTGTACTGGAGATGTTCTTTTCAAAAGAATCACCAACATATCAACGACAAACTGCTTTTGATGTACCTTCAGCTATGGGTACTGTCGATCTGCCATTCCACTAATTGATGACCTCATTCTTTTTTAAATCTCTGCAGCGCTTTTATGCACCACTGTTTATGGTGATAAGGTGCACCATTAGTGGTTACTTGACGGCTCCTGGATGCTTAATGGTGCTCAATCTATGCTTAACCATGGTTAACGATGCCAGAGAATGGCGTCAATCGATGCCAGGGTTCGGGTAGCCTGGGTCACCATGGTTGCTGTAGATGACCTATGATGAAGCATCATTATTCTAATGGTTAAGTCAATAAATACTGACAGGTTATTACTAATGGTTTAAACTCTATAACTGGATTGATTGGTTAACCATTAGTAACACTAATTATTGATTACTAGTGGTTTAACCATTACTAAATATTGATTGGTTAGCACTCGACAATAAGTGTCTTTGATCATTAGCTACTGCGATTGCTTGAGGTTTGCAAGGCCAAGACCTGTGATTGGTTGGTGTATCGAGGCTTCTCCTTCCCGACGTTTTCGACATGCAGCGGTTTGGAGTGAAAGCAGAAATGGCATGTACATCTTCAGCGGGGAGAACAGCGTCTTGGCGTCCAGGTCGACTCACAAGCAGTGGTGGTTTTGATCCCTTGGTTCCTTTTTGGTGTGGCGGTTAGGGTGGGATGTACACCTGGATGGATGTTCCCACTATTGTTGGGATGTTCTTGATGTTGACCTACCCATATTTTGGAATATTTGCTATTGATCCACACCTATGTCAGCTCTGGTAGTTCAGCCTGGCAATGAGCAATCTACCTCTTCATAGTGATTTGCCTAGTTTTTACTATAAACTGTTGGTTTTTCCAGCTAGCTTGCTCAATCAGAGGTTAAGGAGTTGTTTTGGAGCTGCTGGTTGGGAAGAATGCCGCGGACATCCCCATCTGCTCGTTTTAGTACGAATAGATTGCATAAGAGTTGCCATTGACTTGCCTGGCGTTATAAAATTGACTAGATCCTTTCAGCTCAAATACATGCTTCAACTGGGCTATCAAACAACGGGCAAATAGGCTGACTGGTTCTTCTGACTCATTGAGATTGCGCAGTTCCAGCTTGAATCAAGCGTTTTATTTACTAATTTGTGCCCATGTGTTGTTTTTGCTGGAACTGTTGGACTGCTTGAAGTCCAGTAAAGTTTTGGTGTCCTTTCAACTTATTTTGACAACATTTGTGTGTTTCTCAAAATATATAGGGACATCCCAAATCATCCTTTCGTAAACCACTGATAGTAGTAAACCAACCATTTTTTGGGTCCCCTATGGCTTAGGAAACAACCATTTGTCTCCAAGAAGTAAAGTTCTGGAACGACAATGCCACAAACCCGTGCTGTTCTTTTTAGGTCACGTTGTTCCAATGTGTTCAAACCAACTATTTAGCCATGACCTTGGCAGTTATACATCTCACAGTGTTTGTGGCTCAGCATGAATATTACAGAATTGTAGATTTTATTAAGGGGAGATCCATATTAATCTCCTGTTTTGTCGGTTGAATGACCAACTATTTATGGTTGAACTTATGATGGTGGTTTATTTACTGCTGGATCTCAAGTGGCATGGTTTGGCACTGGCTATATCCAAGACCAGAGTTGCTGGACATGGGCATCGGCTGTTCAACTGAGCGATGGGACCCTGTCCCTTGATTCCTTTGATGCTGATGTGCTACATTGACCTATGGCCCAAGTTCATGGCGTTATGACTCTAATTCATAGGGAATGAACATCAACCCACCATTTTGGGGATTGATCTCAACCATTCTACTGAATCCTTAGTGCTGGTGGATGAGGATAGGCAATACTCGATGAGTCATGATCTTTGTAGCTTGATTGAATTGCTGTTTGGCTGTCTCCCTCCTTCATTGTCAGAATCTTTCTTAGAGCTTCAAAATGATCGGGGCTTATTTCTCTTCTTGCCTTGGATTGTTTGTCTAGCTTCTGGCTGCTTGTTTCCCCTCTTGTTTCACTTCTTCTTTTCATTGGTTCAGGATGATGACCTTTCTTCTTTGTAGTCTTGTCTTCCTTCTTGCCTCCCTCGGAGTTGGATCATGTGTCCGTCATCTGCCTGCTTGTCTCTGGCTGTAGTATCTCTTGTTGTCTTACTTGGCAGGCGATATTGCGAAAAACTAAAAAGGGCCAGCGGTTTCTGGTCAGCTGTGGACCAATTTGTTGACACCTTGAAATTCAAGGGACACTGGGGTTGCCTTCAGAAAGATGTTTCTACATTGGGTACATGGGTATGTCAATTCATACAGGCGCTTACAGCCAACCATCCATGGTCATGTTGAACAAGGACACCGCCCAGTCGATGGATCATCCCAGAAAATCAACCTTGGATGATGCGATTGATGACCCGGTTGTACCGGGTTGCTCATGGCCACGCTTGCAGTTGAAGCGCGGGAAGTTTGTGAGGGGCACGGGCTGTTTGACTGCATGGCTTTCCAAGTCATGTCACTCTGTTCAGTTCTGATTCGATCATCCTCACGAGTTGACTGAGCCAACGTTTCAAAAGTGCGCGCGAGTCCTGCCCAGCTCCGCCACTGAACTAAGCCAGCAGCAACGAAGCTAGCGGTGACTTGCTGTTCTACGATCCTTCAGTGCCTTGGCAGAGCGCTGCGGCTAAGAGAAATCTGTACATCTTGGCAGGTACGGAATGGCTGGAGATGCAGTTCCATCCATGATGTTTACAAACACAAACACACATGGATATATGTACATATATGTATATATATATATATATATATATATACATAGGTATATATGTCTTTAAATAAAGATGTATCGAATGCAATGTATATTTATATATTTACATATTTGAATATGTACAGTATATGTATGTATATATTATTCATTTATTCATTTATTCATTTATTCATTTAATCATTTAATCATTTAATCATTTAATCATTTTATCATTTCTTTCTTTCTTTCTTTCTTTCTTCCTTTTGTTACTTCTACAGAATTTACATATAGCATATATTATATATCTTTATATTTGAATATATTTACATTTACATATATATATATGCATATTTGTATATATATATATATACATATGTACACGCACATATATCTCTGCAAAATGTATTTATTTATGTATGCAAAGGTGTACGGTTATTCGCTCATACATATACTTGGGACGATTTCTGCAACCCGGTGCTTTCCTCCTTTCTTCTTTTCCTTGGAAGTCATCCAGCACCACCCTTGAGCACATGATGGCATAATCTCAAGCCGGCAGAATCAGGGACACATTCCCCTGCAGAACAGGTATGGCAGGGAACAGCCATGATGGTACCGCCCCGGCCGTTTCAAGGGGCCAGCTATGCCCCGAACCCTACCTGCTCTACCTGCTTGACGTTCGAGGCCAACATTTGGAGCAGATTTGACAACCTCGGCTCGGCTCCCACGGATGGCTTGGTGCAATTCTCCGCTGCCTTTAGCTGCTTGGTGAGGCTAAGCCTGGATCCAAAAGAACAGTCACTGGATTATGAGTGGAGAAAAAACAGGAAACATGAAAGCATGGTTGTTTGCTGAACAGCTTCATGATTCTTGTTGGTGGTGTGGATTCGGACAAATGCATGTTTTTTCAGGCTGTCGGCAAGGCATTTGCCGGCATGTGAAGCGCTAATGCATGTTTTTTCAGGCTGTCGGCAAGGCATTTGCCGGCATGTGAAGCGCTTCATGTTCAGCAGATGATCGACTGTGGATCTTCGCCGGGCAAACTGGTCCCTTGGAAGATGTGTCAGTTTTTTCCCAAGGTGTCTTCTTGACCTCTTGAAGGAATCAAATGCAGTGGAGGTTGGTGTTGTATCGGAGGCGCAGGATTTCTTCAGTACTGACATGAGCAGAGGTCAAAACGAACAAATGGTAGGTCAGTTTGTCTGGAGGAGGAGCATGATACAATTGCACGGGGCTGATCAGCAGGTCCTCCAGAAACATCCTACCTCTAAGACATGGACCTTGGGTGATGGGGAGTTATCCTAAGATTCCTGAGAATTGCCATCCATTATGAATTCAACCAGTGAACCAGAAAATCAGCAATTTTGGGTTTTTCACTGCTGAATTAGACTCAACTGACGTATGGCGGTCAGGGGAGGCATCCCACCTAAGTTGGCCGTTGCGATTCCATTTTGTGTTCCCAGCAACATCTTTGAAACCCAAAAGTATAGCCCACGCAGCTAAAAGGTGACACGCGCTTGGTTTGGTTGCAACGATTCAAATCTCTAAAACATGAGAGCAATTGCAATTTCTTGTTTGCACGTATGATCTCTAACCTTGAAACAAGCATGGTGCATCTGAAAAAGTTCGGCAGCTTCACAGTAGTCGGGTCTTGAGATGCTGGTTGATCTATGGCGAAAGTGAGGCTTTCTATGGGCTGACGCAAGCAGACCTGTGGTTTGGTGGTATAATCACAACTTTGATGTCGACCCCGGACAGAAATAGGTTTGTTTCTGAGACTGCTAATGGGCGAGTGGCCAATGCATCTTATCATCACCCGGAAATTCCAGCACAAAGCCACCATTGCGTGACAGAAATGAAGTGGTGATAATGAAATTTAGTGACAATACATTTAATCTTACCAGCAATATTACTTGCTTCTTCCTTCCATGGCTTGAGTTTCCCATGTTCAGAGGGAATATTCAACGAAATTGTGGCTGCGCACCGGCTTTCACCGGACCATGCAACCAAACACCGAACCACAACGAGGACAGCCCGAAGTCAATGCGCCAGAAGATCAACCACATTCTGTGATGGTAATTTGGTGGAACTTTGATGATTATGAAGTTGGGGGCTCCCCCAGTAAAGTTAGGTAATATCATGTGATATCTAGCGTGATTACACATAATTTCATGGAAATATGGTACTCATATCACTAGAAACAGCCATTACGCAGCACCAGTAGCCATTTACTAAACGTGAACATCAGTATTGTGAATCATCAGTGAGGTAATACCAGCACCATAGTGAATCATGATTGTGAATATCAGTGAGGTGCCTTCCCAGTCCACTTACCTCATGTCATAGCTAGCCAGTGATTATAAACATTTGTTGAATGGAATTATTCACTAGACGGAGTCACTTAAGTAGCGAGTCTTAAGCAACTTATCATAAACATTGGTTGAACAAATAAGCAGTAATGAGTATGACTTTAATAATGTTAACACTTATGTATTACTAGTTTAGTATTAACAATAATAAAGCTTATTAAAAATCTAAGCTGGCTAGTCTTGACCAACTTCGATGCAGACGAAGTTTCGCACTGCCCAGGTGGCACCCAGGTGTCCACGGTGTGGTACAACGAACTTCTGGTGCCCTGGTGGTCAGGGCTCATGGTTTTGGTTACCATGGGGGAGATAGTCCAACCGGTTCATGGTTTTCCAACCGCAGGACGCATGTTACCATAGGGAATATATGTTCGAACTGTTGTGAATTTCGAATGAAACCTGCTTGGAAATGACCCAAATCGCAGATTTGGCTGTGGCTTACGTGGGCAACTCTCAGCATTTGCGAATCGAAAGGTTGTAGAGACGACCAGAAAAGAACCGATGACGGATCACCAACTAAGACTCGTTGGGTATCGCACTGGTTTTGATCGAAATGTTCATGGCAACGTGCAAATGCAAGTGGGACAAGAGGGTATGCAAGGAGAATTTTCCCATGCAGCCCAGGTTTGTGCTTGAAATGTGATGAAAAAACTCGCTACTAGTGCTCTGCTTTTCAGACAGGCAGTTAACTATTGCCATGATCAAAACCATGGTACTATTCTGGAATGTATCAAATTCCAGAAATATTTCAGCAATGTCGCCCTGCCGATGGGTCTTTGGGATGCACAACATGGGCCTTTTTGGGGTTGATGGTAATCTTGGGTAACCAGCTGCTTGGTCCCACGGAGCCATGGTCTGACTGCAGTCATGGGTTTTCATGGTGGAATTCAAACACTTGGACGACCATCTCATGTCGCTGGCGAATCTGAAATATCGAGCGTAGCTCACAGGATTCATCGTAAGACTACCTTGGTCGTTGCTAGTCTTTCTGAAACTTTGATGAAATTGGCCGGAAACATTGGGGCAGATATAGCCATGGGAGATCGGAAGCACTTGAGGTTTACCCTTGAGCTAGCCTCGGGCAACATGGCAGCGGAAATTCTCCAAGAATTCAAACAACTACCTGTCCGTTGCTCACAAAAACAACAATCATTGCTGATCATCAAAAATGACCGGTTGAATCTAGCCATCAAATGACCGGCGATGCTGGTCAACAACCATTGACAACCA
>VSDK01011390.1:254358-317062 GCA_009767595.1 Symbiodinium kawagutii | reverse complement strand
TCATCGTCATCGTCATCGTCGTCGTCATCGTCATCGTCATCGTCATCGTCATCGTCATCGTCATCGTCATCGTCATCGTCATCGTCATCGTCATCGTCATCGTCATCATCATCATCATCATCACCACCACCATCATCATCATCATCATCATCATCATCGTCATCATCGTCATCATCGTCATCATCGTCATCATCGTCATCATCGTCATCATCGTCATCATCGTCATCATCGTCATCATCATCATCATCATCATCATCATCATCATCGGAGGCTTGCCGAGTCTGCACCAGCATCTCAGATGGCGCCCGTGAAACACCTAAGCAGGTTTTACCACTGGCTTTGTCCAGCTTGTAAAGGTAGTTGCCAACAGCCTATGTCATGTTGACATTTGGATTTCTTTCGGGCTGCACCCGAGGTGTGACGGCAAGCACCACCAGGAGCCGGGATTGGGATTATCAATGCACTGTGACATGGCACAGTGGATCAGGTATGCTCGATAATGCTCGATGTTGCTCGGTCAGGAAAGTGATTTTCCGGCACAAAGACCCTTCTTGTTCCAAAATTTGATGAAAAATCCTCAAGGGTTCGACTTCATGGGTTGCACTGCCAGGACTTCGGTCACCAGCACTCGCAGCAGCGTCACCCGCAGCTCCACGTGGACCAGCACCACGTCCAGCGTAACCATCGCGAACGTGTACTCTCCCAGCCAGCTGCGGGGGAACCTGCCGCCGAAGCCGTGGCAGCTGTGGATGCGGCAGAATCCACGGCCGTAGTCCAGGCGTTGGCTGAGCTACAGCCCAACCATACGGACTCCGTGGTGGTAGGCGGGGGAGGAAGGGTCAAGGAGTGAGAGATGTTGAGTCTATGACCAATGACATTGAATCCCAACAATTTGTCAAGAATCAACAATTACAGTGGTTGCATGTGGTTGCCACGTCTATGGGGTCCGCTTCGCCTGGTTCATATTGCTGGGTTAGCCCTGAGTGACGACCAGGCCCGAGTAAAAGGCAAATGCAAGAAATAGCGCCGTTTCCCAAGCACCCCAGCTCCAAACCAAACGCCAAGCTGCAGAGCCAAACCAACCAATGGGAGATTTCCACCAACAATGATGGGGAAAACAATGGTTAATAGTGGGGGAACCAGGGCTACAGGGTTTTGACCCACTGCCAAATGTCAAAGATATGGAGACATCATTGTGCGTGCGTTGCAAAGACGAACGTCCTTGTCCTTGTTCCCACCCCCATTGCAACCTCCTCAACTTTCTGCAGACGAACCCGCACTTGGTCTTGAAGCGATAAACAGCCCATACAAATGGCAGATCCACCTGATTTAGACTAGGGCATCCGATAGTGACAAAGAGACTGAACTCGCGTCCTCAAACGTTAAGTGACACTTTTGGAACATTCAATGACAGACCAAAAATGCAACTTCCATGCGCACAGAAGATTCCTTATTGACCCAAGGATTCACCCATGGACTTAGTATTCTCTTCAACAAACGTTGGCAGCTCCAGTCGTGACCGTGTCTGTGTCAGGGGGAAAGGTTGAATCTCGTGGGGCACCATTTGGGGCCAATCCCATGATTTTCGCGGGGTTGAAGGGCGGGCATCCTCGCTGCAAAGCAGTGCTCCAAATGACTAGGCCTGGACTTCTCAACGCATATCTGCTTGGAATCCACCACTCAACAACCTCGAATCAGCTGGTTAAAAGGAATCAGCATTGGTCCATCAGCTGGATAATCATTCGTCCTCGTTGATCGAATCAGTTGATTTCTGCCGGTGCCGCAGCCCCTGATCCCCACCGTAGGATGGATCCACCACCAGCGCTTGCCGCGCCAGGCGAAGTCACGGTGGCAACGGCGGTGGGTCCCATGCAGCTGGCGCTGCTCAGCTCGGACAGCCAGGCCTCGAACGCCAGCATCGTCCTCGTCTCCGAGGACCCTGGAGGTGCGCAACGGGAGCGAAGGGGAGCCACCCAGGAACGGGTTCAGTAAGGGGAGCCACTAATGTGAGAAAATTCAGCATTTAGTATGGTGAGATATGGTTCATCTATGCTAATTTATTGAAGCGTCTGTGGCTAGTGATATGGTGACATGTATTCTTCAGAGGACTGTATGAACCAGATTGTTGACCATATTGGTTGGTACCAAGCGTACTATTGCGAAGCACATATTGACCACTAGAGGAACAATCATTATTTGCACACAGGTCTTGAAACCTCACTTTTCAAGATGTATCATATACATTTGGCTATGTCATGTCTATACGGTGCATGAACGCTGTTGTTGGTGGTCCTCTCCTTTCTTGTTGTTCATGTCATATGGGGGCATGTTTGGCATGCATGCTTCAATCTGGTTCAATGTTTCAGTCACAAACCAAAGAACGTTTCATAATGCCTGATTGTCACGCTGTGCCTGTTCATCCTCAAGATTCGGGATTTTCCTCACGGTGCTGTTGGTTCTCATGACGATTCTCCGCGGAACCAAAGGATTCTGCCGGTAACGTGGGACACAGTGACTGTGTCGTCACCATCACCGCGTTGGAAAATACACAATGACTTGTGTCAAAGATTCAACCTGTTGGTCCAGCTGCTAACCGGCTGCCAGCGCAGCTCTTTCACTAAAAGCCATAACCAAACTGTTGCTGGTTAACTCATGTTTATTGACATGGGGATTGTCATAGCTAGGCTGACATTATGTAGGTCCTAGCTGTTTAACAAGATTTGCCATCGCTCGCAGCTGGATCGGCCTCCAAGGTGTTGACGTGGAAATCGCCAATGGAACGTTGCAAGAGGTGGCGGTCATCGCGGAAACCAACGAGTTCTTAATGAGTACCTTGCCGGGCTGCTGCTGGCTGCTGGCTGCTGCTGCAGGGCTTAGGTCATGGTGATTTTAGCAACCACGAAGATTGGACGGCTGAACCTCTGAGATTGCCAGGAATGTGGTCCTTATCAAGATCAGACCGGGATGCAGCTTGTTGTCAACAAAAAAGGGTTTCACAGCACAGGCCACTCCAAAATCCAAATTGCAGCACAACTGCCTGCAAACTTGCGACCTTTACCAATCTCTCCACATTGTTGTCCTGTGCAACTGCTGATATGGGGTACTCGGGCCTGCCACTACGGTTTTGTCGCAGGGCATGGTTTCACATGGTGATTGATGCTTTGGGTTGCTAGCCTGTCGCTGCCGCCTTCTGCTCCCAACACTTGTTTTCTTTGGGAGTACTGCTTTGCTATGAGCCTACAGCCCAAACACATCGATCATTTGCAGCCCTCTTTGTGGCTGGTGTTGCTCACTTGACTTTTGTTGGGTTCCGTCGCCAGTGACAGCGACAGCAAACAAAGTGTCTAAAGAAAGTAGAGATCCTCTAAGAATTTTATACAGAGAAAGGTTTTGCGTGTTCGGGTGGGATTCATACCTTTGCTAGTGAGCTCACCGCATGAAAAATGAATGATTGGTTGAACTGCAGGCCTTAAGGATACGATCCGACGACTGAACTATAGAATGTGATTGGTCAAGTCTAAATCTTTCATATGCTTGAAATACATAGTCAATTCACAAGCGAAGTGGTTCTACTCAGTCCCAAATCCACCAATTCCTTTTGAAGCAGCTGTTACAAGCACCACACCCATCCTCCTGACCTGTGTTCCACACAGTTGCACCTTTAATTTTGAGCGGTCTGCCGCAGTGATGAAAACGATATCAGCGTATGGCTGTTCACATGAGTCATACGTAATTGCAATAATGGCAGATCCTTGTCCTGTAAACCATCAACATCTTGCAATGAATAGCGCGAGATCTACTTTTTACTATTGTGGATCTCCGAAAAACAACCAACTATAAAATAGCTACAAAGACTGCTGCTTTGGGCTTCCATGTCCAACAATCCAATGGCAGATCCACGCACTACACACGAGTGTTTGGTGCTGGATCACCGATTACTTATAGTGGACTACTGGTGTTCGTTAATGATTGGATCTACTATTGCTAGTGAATATTGAACACTATACAATGGGGATGAATAGCAACTAATCTTGATCAATCACTGACTAATGGTGATTTGAATGATACATAATGATTGACTAAGCATAAATCATGAATATGACTGATACCTATATTTTGTTGAAATTTGTGGTGTTGATTAGTGATGATTAATGCTAATGATAATTGTTGTAGGGCAGAGTCCACAATCATCCAGCATATTGGATCGCCCATTCATGACAATGGCTCAGGTCGTGACTTGCCCATTCATGACCCGACTCTCAACCATTTCTAAGCATCATAAGTTGAGAATTTAACATGGTAAACCATGATAACTGATCCAGACATATCATATGACCATTGTATAGTTTGTTAGGAGCTCTCAATTGATTAGAATGTACCATTGATTTCGTAACAAGGTGATCTACCGTTAGCCACTATTAGCCATTTTATCAACGATTGACTCACCATTGTAAATGGTTCATTTAGACTATGTGCGAGGCCGTGTGGTTTTGAGCGAAGAAGCCACCTGGAAATTGCGCAACGACAACGTGCTGGCGGAGAGCAGTGGAAGACGCTTAGCGTCCACCTTGAAATCCCAGGCCAGCAGTGTGAACTTCCGCAGCACCAATGGTGGCCTTGGCTGCAGACATGCCTGGTGTCGTGAGTCGGGAACCAGGAGCTACCACCTATTGGTAGGGGGCAAAAGGCGGTTAGTCATGGATTGAAATGGGCCGAAATCGGCTATCTGGAACATGTGGTTGTAGTCCAACATATTTACAGGGCAGTCATTGTTTGACAAGGGGTGGGTAGCTTAACAAAAAGGGCATGCTCATGTTGCACTCTCGTCAAAGAATGTTTTGAAACAATGGAGCACAACCCCATGATTCAAAAGGATGGGTGCATTGCAAATCGAAAGTTTTTTTGAATCACAACATTTACATAAAGGTGTGAATGTTAAGGGCGTGAATCATTGCAAATTATTTATATCACAGTGGTTCGCATTGGACTAGCTGCAGACATACACGTGGTACTCCTGGCACCAATTTCCTTAGGAGTGCCTAGAGTTCCCGGTGACCCTGCGGGGAGCCAGTGCCATGCTTTAGAAACGCTCGTGGATGCAACACATCTGCCCTCGACTGAACTGAGAAAGTTGCTGCTAGCCTTCGACCCATGAACTTGTGTGTTGATCCTAAGCTGTGAAAGAAGAAACGGAGAGCATTGAAGTACAAGCCTTTACAGAAGGAGAGGAGAGTGTTGAAGTACATTTCCACAAGGTGGTCCCCCAAATCATCCACTAATCAATTATAGTAAACCAAGCACTTTTTTCGGGTACCCGGTACCCCCAGCTCTTAAGAACCACCCAAAGGCGCACACCAAAAGTACCTCGTCCAAGGTACGGTGCTCAGCATCAAGGACCTCAAAGAACCTTTGGTGCTGGTGATGCCGGTGGAGCCTGGGCTGCAACCGTTGCCATCATAGGTGAAGTTTCTCAGGGGCTTAGATGGGTAGTGGCGGGTAGTGATAGGTAGCGGTGGGTAGTGATGGGTAGTGATAGGTAGTGTGTATCCACAGACCGGTGCGTGGTTCTTGGCGATGGATCTATCCAAGCCAGACACGTTGAGCAGTATCCAAAACCCCACCTGATTCAGCTTGATTGGCAATCGGGTGTTCTGCTAGCTGGCTTATATGACTTTATCCCACAGACTGGAAGTACCAACCAGTACAAGTAGTGATTATACACCCTGAAGACTGGAATCATCGTTGGTGTTTTCTTTGACGTACAGGTCTACCTACCACAACTGGTAATGTCCCTAGTTGTGCAAACTAACTCTCTTTGTATATGCTACTAATATGCCATTTAATTCTGAACTTTTCTTTACCATCATCAGTAACCGTTTCCTGTAGGCTCAACACGTTTTGCGACTAAACTGCCACATGCGCAGCGACGACGAATTTGCTTGCCATGTACCAGAATCAGAACAGGAGCTTGAACCCGTTGGCAGCTGAGTTTAAACCCGGACAACAAGAACATGATTTTTCAGGTGCTTCGACGACTTCTGAAACGTTGTCCTTGGAGTCATTTCCAAGAGCCGCTGACACAATGCCTCGAAGCAATTTGAGAAAGAGCCAAATCAATTTCCTGATCCAAGCCCTGGACTGTCATGTGGCAAGAGAGAGGGACTTGAAGGCGGGCCTTGAACCATGAAGCATTTCAGGCGCTTCAAGCCCGGCTAGAAGAAACCACAGCACTTGCAGAGCGGGTTCGGCGTTTGGAAAAGATGCTGGCCGACGTGGAGGCGAAAGCCAGAAGCGAATTGGAGGTTGCGACAGCAGTTGCGGCAGAGGCCAAAGATGAGGTACAGCGCCTGCGCCGAGCATTGGTCTCTGAAGAAGAAGCCCGCGGGCAAGCCAGAAGCGAAATGGAGGAGGTGGATAGTATGGATGATCGTGCTGCTTTTGGGAAAGATGAAGCAGCTTGCGAGCCGTTGCTCAGGAGCGACTGTAAAGCAGAACATGAGGTGATTCTAGAGGCAGATGACATTTCTAGAGATCCTTTCTGGACTCTCCTTGAGTTGTGCAAGCAGGACTTGTTGGAGCGTACGCTCCCTGGGACACCAACATCTGGCACAAAGAGCCCAACTGTTGGCAAAAAGCTTGAAAGGCACCTCGTGTGGAACGCTTCAACAAAACTGTCAGATATGGAGCTGGAGGATCACCTTGAGGAACAGGACGCAAGCAGTCCTGAAGAGGGCTCTGATCGTAACTCTTTACAGACGGACTTCCTCGGCGAAGAAGTTGCAGACGAGATGCCGCAGATCGAGCATCAGGACCAGGTCCAGGTGATCCAGGAGCAGGATGGATTTCTGCCACAAAAGAGCTGTGGGCTCGTTTGCTGGCGTTCCTTCCGGTAGATGAAGTGATGAAAATGCAGACGCGTGCTGTATCACTTTTTTTCTCAGATTCGAAGACATGGGTGTCCCATTTGGTCGAGCTGATGGACCTTGATGCATTGCCGACAGACTTGCCCACCCATTCGAACGATCCTATGTGGAAACACCCTGTCATTGAATATCAAAAATATGCCGACCTATTTGATATGGGTGAAGTTGATCTCGTTACGCAAATGAAGCGTGATGCGTCTGAAGGTCTCCAAGGGTATCGCATCTGGTTTGACGGCCTTCACATATGGCATACACTGTGTCCGGAGATGACCCTTCGCTTCGTTGAGGTCATCATGCACCACTATGGCTCCACAGCTGGACTAGTACCAAGATTCTTATTCTGGAGACTCATGGCCTCTGGCATCCGACAGTTTAGACTCCTGATGACCAAGGGCCTTTTGTCTGCGCTTTGTTCAAAAGACTGGGAGGGTCATGTTTACAAAGACGCCATGCGGTCCCTCAACATCTTCCGGTCTGTCTTCCATCATCTCACCCCCAGCTTTGCGGCGGAACTCTTGGAGAGTGTCACAAGCTGGACAGACAAAGAATTGTGGTTCTCTGGCCTAGAACAGGTCGTATACATCATGGATACGATGTTGGATGATAGAGACATGTGCCGTTTAAATCGCTACATGGACGCCATGGTATTTGCCAGCAGGCGCGGGAGAATGGACGCACTAGCGGCGAATGAGCAGAAGGTGCTTGAGTTGCTGATGGAGAGCAAGGAATGCAGCGGAGAGAAGAAGTTTGATGACTAAGGTTTTCAGACAGGAGTCATGAAGGCGGGTGCCCTTGACAGCAACGATACAGCCAAAGTAGAGATTGCCGGAGCCCGCAATAGACATGAGGATTTGAGTCCTTTCCATGTGAGACCGCATTGACGAAAAAAAGAAAAGAAATGTGTGAATTGTTTCGATCGAGGTTTTGGTGGGGGGAGGCTGGCCGGGACGAAACTCCTAGCACTTTGGCTTCACTTGGGGCTTGACAAGACCACCATGTTGAGTTGAATGCTACTTGTTGAGTCGTGCCGGCGGCAGTCCCCAGTGGTGAAGCCCGCGCTCAGGAGGATCCCAACGCCACTTGTGCCTTTTGGGATGAAGAGACGGCACAATGGTCCAGCAAAGGCATAGAGCAACTTCCTTCCGAGGCCAGCGGGATGGATGCTCTATAGGGATCTACAGGGCTTTTTTGTCGGACATGAAAGCGAGTGATGTTTGAGGATACTTACTTGGATGTGTATCCCTACTTAGTAATTGAGAACTAATCGTTGTAGGGATTATAAGCTACTTTATAGGGTTCATAGTCATGTTTATAACCCCAATTGCACATCCAAGTATGTGACTAACGTTTGGGCTGGTAGGACTCCGTATAATCCTGGAACGGTCGATCATCATCCGACAATGTCGTGTTGGTTGGTGAGTTGTTCAAATTCGATTATTAATTGTCCGCAAAATTGGAGTCCCGAAGTTGCAGAACACTCGCTTGCAGTCATTTCTCGTACGCGGAAGAAAGACTTGGAAGTCCCGGAGAAACTTTGAAGCCATCACCAGTCCCGAAACTTCCCAGTTGGTTGCTGAGATGTATACCTACAACAGCTCCTTCCGCGGTGCAAAACTCTGGCAGAAATCGTCGTGCCAACAACAGCTTCAGAAAAGCTGGCACAAGGAAATCCGGGTTTTCGCGCAACTAATCCTCAGTTGAAATTGCCATGGCTGGAAAGCCAGTTCCACACTCCGCGTCATTCCTGGTGCAGTCAGCTGATCACTTAGGTTGCACGAAAAACTTCCATTGGTGAGCATCCTGGCAATGGACATTAGCCATTAAGCTTGTGAAACCCTGGATTTACCATATAATGTGGCGATTTTCCATTGCCAGGATGATCTACCAGAGGGTAGTCATACTTCATTGGCGGGCATCATCGCCAGTTAGGAGTACAACAAGCTTAACCAACCAGAAGTCGAACCAAATAGCAACAGTTGGTTTATTGTTTGGTCAGTATCACCTTGGAAGAGTCATTAGCCATCATAATCGAGCCTTAGGGATCGTGAACTATCATTGATCTTTGACTATTATCAAGTATAAAGAATCACTACGCAGGATAAATAATTGTGAACTATTGTACTTAGTGATTGATTGTAATCACTAACTACCATCAATCACTACGGTAGTTAACGATACACCACAATCATTAACTACCATCAATCATCAACCTATCACTATGAGAACCATCACTGACTGCAATGAATCCGCAGCCTTATCACTGGGTGTTTCTCAAGCCATGGGGAACCCCTGAAATGGTTGGGTTTATTACTGTGAATAGTTAATAAACTGTATGGGAAAGGGGGGGTACCCCGTCATGGCTTCAGAAACCACGAAGTCTCAACATCTTCCGAACAGCTCCGGCAACGGAAACCAAAGCGCAAGGAGCCTGGCGTTTTAGTTTGTCGCACCACGCATTTGTCGATCTTTGGTGGTATCATCGAGGCCGTTCTGCTACTTGGCAACCAACGACCTGGCGCTGCCCCGGGAGTGCCCTTGGTACCAAGCATATGGTGGTTTCTCAAATCATAGGGGTACCCCCGCATCATCTAATTTTATTCATTTTTAATAATAAACTAACCTTTCTTTGTGGTTCCGCAATTTAAGAAAATACCATGTCAAACCATGCAAACATAATGAATAGTCGTTAATAGTACTGAGACACAAGGGTTAACTATGGCTAAACAATGAAATAGAACGAACAATGATAAAGTAGAAGCCCCACTTGATTTGGTGGCGGAACCAGCAGCAGTGGGCTTCGGAAAACCTAGTGAGATATGCCCTTGGGTGATAGGCGATGATCATGTGAGGGTATCCCTTAGCCGGGTTTTGGGCAAACCCATAGCCGCACCCGTAATGGGAAGTATCACAAACCTCGTGATAGAGGTTTATCATCGCGATTTTGTCCTTGATGGGAAATAGCGATGGGGAAACTCATTTGTTCCGGGCCAACGGGCCAACGAGCTGGTTGAGCCGTTACCTTTGTCGTTTACGATCGGGATACCGGTCAAGCAACTGAAAATTGTTGATTTCAAGGATACCTGTCGGTATCTATCATCCTTTGATTGGCATTTTTTTGAAGTCACATGCAACGATGCGCCCCTGCATCTCCAAAGACCTCAAGCCGTCTCAAGCCCCCTGTTTTGTCACCTTTTTCTTGCACTTGTCACAATCTTGAAGTCTGAGAGATGGCAAGAAATGGTGCACTAATGACTAATCAATCTTCAAGGAAGCTGAGAGATGCTCAGCTCTGGAAGCGGAGCCATCTTTATCCTTCCTGAACCTTATCCCCCCCCAGCTTACCCCTCTGGTCCCCATAAGGTCCAGTTGGTTTGGTAATCTTGACATTGTAGGGAGGAGCACTGGGCGGGCGGAAGGGGTCAAATTGAACTGTGCACATGGGAAAACCCATTGTCTCTACATTATGGTCTATGGCTCCAGACTGGGGATGAGTTCGAACCTCAGCCGAACTGGACTCTACATTTTAAGGTTCAGATTTCACGGAATAGTCCGCAGCTGCTATGATGTTCGCATGCAGTGACCCATGTCTTGGGGAACATCTGTCATTCACACATACTTGAATCTAGTACCCATTCTTGATGACCCGCAGTGTAATGGGCTAGATAGATTTATGAGAGCTCATCTTGGGAATATGAACCAGCTCCCCTGCCCCAACCTCATGGAGTTAAGGCCTTAGCCATCAAGCTTTGAGGGTATCCTTTTTCTGGGGTGCGATTCGGAGTGCAGACCCATAGATTCCGAGTGCAGCACCAGCTCGGGAAGTGATATCATGGCATGATTTATCTTGCAAGTGCAAGCCAACCTCATTCTCATTATGAACGTGCACATGCCATAGATTCATGTATGCATGTGCTTTAAACGTTTCTGCTGTGTTTTTTGCTAGGTCCACAACATTCATTTGCATCCACAAAACGCAGACATGAAGGACATCAAAGGACATCATGTTGGCAAAATCTCGATTTTCAAGCTCAAATGCATCAAGTCTCCACCCCGGTAGACGACTTCATCCATGGCTGCCCCTGGCGCTGGTGCCATGCCCGCCCAGGCGCAACGTGCTGCTGGCCTTGCAGTGCAGCACCTTTTCGTCGTTGATGACGGCCGAAGGCTTCGTGGCCTTGGCGCAGCTGCCCTCGTGGCTCCTGCGCCCGGCCTCCTTGGTGAGTTGGCTCATCGTCCTGGTGCCGCGACGGCACCGCCGTGGTCAGCCAAGGGGGGGCAGGGGCCCTTGGGGGTTCTCCCTCTCCACAGGGTTCTGCAGCTGGTGGAAAATGATAGGTTTTCCCCTTGTTTTGGGATGATTTTTTTTGGACAAGAAGAATTGTGAGCTTGTGAATTGCTGGGTTTTCACTCATGGAGGTCGTAGATGTCGCGAGTCACCGTCCCCAAACGACACTTTACCGACCTTGGGAATGGGAAACCGACCGCGGCGGGACATTGCCGTGTACCCTGATGGCCTATCAAGATGCGGAAGAGCAAGGTGGTTGAGAAGGTGATTGAAGGTAGTTCTAGGTGGTTGATTGGGGATGACTCCAGTGTCCAACTAGATCCAACTAGTACTATTTGATAGTTCTGGTTGATGGGTGGCCCCTCATTCTTCTTGTGTTGCTGTTGCCAAGATACCACCATCAACTACGTTTTTCTTTTGAACACCTGTGGGCTGCGGGAAGATGGACTCCTTTAACGCCAACTGCGGGGAGTTCCCGTAGATTCCCATCAACCAATTCTGGATATGGACCAAAAGTAATCAAAGGTCACCACAAGATTCAACGGGTACAGTATTCTGTTGATGCTTTGACCACCTCCAGTCATGCGGGGTCCCGCCTGTCGTCGTCGCACTGCTGTATCTGTGACCCCGCATTCGCAGCGTCCTCGGGCCTCCAAGTCGTGACCTCCGCCTACTATTGTAAGTGTATATATGTATATACAAATATATTTCTTTATACACTTGGGAATCTCTAATGTATGGTAATCCTTTTTAAAGTGGATGAACTAACTATTGAACTAACCACAAAAATACCATGGTGAATGCAAGCAGTTAGACTACCTGACAATTTGCGAACTGTTGGGTCACCACCATTGAAGGTAGAAACAACAGCTGGTTAAATGGCAAATCCGAGCCAACTCAAGTTTTTGGAGGCCGAGTTCCTTCTGCCGACCTGGCAAAGCATTTGGATAGCTGGAGAATCACCAGGACTTTTCTTTGTTTTTGGCCAGATGGCTTCACCCGCGACATGGTGTTCCTCAGCTCATTCATGATTCTTTGATTGCCATAAGCTTCATTGGCAATAGTTACTGTGATCATTGGGGTATTGCCTCGGTGCCATTCACACTATGGTTAATATAATCGGAGATTCACATCATGCCTTGGCTATAGCAGGGAACCCAGCGTCATCTATGCAGCGACCGGTTCTGATTTTTCCACAGGACTGAACATTCACCAGGAAATCATGGCTGTCATTCCACCATTGTCATTCCACCACTCTTGTTGACATATTGGAATCATCATCATTGTTGTGACGCCCGTGTTCTTCTCTCACTGCATGAAGTTTTTCCGACGGACTTTTTTTCTAAGGTTTGTCTCCACCATCCACATGGTGGTTTTTCAAAATAGGGGCACCCCAAATCAGACTGTTTTTCAACCATTTTTTCGCAATCAACTTCAATCAACCAACCATTTTTTTGGGGGTTCCCTGTTTTGAGAACCCCCTCAGGTGTTGCTGGTGTCGTTGTTCCTGACCGTCAGAGCTGACCGAAGCTCCTTGGCGGCAAAGTGCTGCGCGCTTGGTGGGACCATTGATGATGGATCACTTATTTGCGAGGGATGTTTCCAAATGGTCAGGTGACGTTTGGTTGATGAAACATTAAAAATGCTTGATCAATGGTGAATGATGTTTTCTGAATGATCCATATTTTGGTGAGTAATAGGGTCTAGTGATGATGAATCAACGAATTGATAAGGGTAGTTCAATAGTGTTTGATCATGGTTGACAATTCCTGAATAATACAACTCATGGCCAATGCACATTAATGAATGATGCACAATGGTCACTCCATGGTCAATGGTGCACTTAATCAATGGCAAATGATCCAAAATCAAGGGTTAATGATGGTCCAGCAATGGCTAATCACTTTTTGCACTAATCAATGGTCAATGAGGGTTATTTGATGGACAATGACGGTCAAGTGATAGTCAATGACGGTCAAACCATGGAGATGATTGGTTCATGGATGATTATTTCATGGATGATTATGGTCATTGAGGATTGATTAGTTCTTAATGATGGTTAGACAATGTCGAGTGATTCATCGATGCTCACCATGGTAAATGATGATCAAGGCTTAATCCTCAATTGGGTAATTGGTTTTTAGTGATGGTTCATCAATGGTCAACAATGCTTAGCAAGCGATGAACGATGGTTCACTCATAGTGAATGATACCTATCCCTGGTCCATCATGCTAAAAATGCTGCGTAGCATTTCTAAATCATGTTCCGTCAATGGTGAATCAATGTTTGATGATGGTTGATAATTCTTAATCAATGGTAAACAATGATTTATCAATGGTAAGTGATGATTTGGCAACAGCAAATACTGTAATGTTTGATGAATGCTCGGCCATGATTAATCAATGCTTTTGACGTTTGGTGAATGGTCAACGGTGACCAATCGATGGTGAATGATAAAGATAGTCAATCAAACAGATAAGTGCGGGTTAATCCACGGCCATTGATGCTAAATCAATGGCAAATGACATCGACGGCTCATCTAGGTAAATGATGGTCGGTCAAGCGTGATTTATCGATGAAAGGGTGCTTGTGAATCAATGATCAACAAGGTAGATGATGGTTCATCAACAATCCATGATGATTCATCATTGATTGTGAATTGGTCATTGATGATCATTGATGAGTCATCATTGTCGAAAAACCATTAGTCATTGATTCCAACCATGGATCATAGACGGGTGAAACCATGGTGAGTCGCCCATGGGATCCCATGGGATCCCTGGGCGGCGCCACCGCTGCATGGGGTCCTGTGAAGCGAGTTGCGCCGCTTCACCGTGAGGATCCTTCGAGCTGATCCCTTGGAGCGAGCGGGAGCACATGCTGTTGCGCAGCTCGCTTGGCTGGGGATCTGAATGGATCTGAATGGATCCATTGATCAATATGGTTGTTTCTCAAAATAGGGGGCCCTAAAAATGGTTGGTTTAGTACTATAAATGATTAATGATGGATGATTTGGGGGTACCCCTTGATCAATATGGCTATGGGTCAATATTAACGGACCTATCATGGGGGATAATAACCAACAAAACTAAAGGGAAAACAATGGTGAATGATAGGGAACCAGGGGTACAGGGTGAACTGACCCACAGCCATATGGATCAAGAGCTGGATCAAGGATGGTGAATGGTGATGATTCTTAATGGATCATCACCATCTCCTT
Organism: Symbiodinium kawagutii; assembly: GCA_009767595.1. Classification (NCBI taxonomy): domain Eukaryota; class Dinophyceae; order Suessiales; family Symbiodiniaceae; genus Symbiodinium; species Symbiodinium kawagutii. The sequence goes on along the minus strand of VSDK01011390.1, from coordinate 302,633 downwards.
GATCCAGCTCTTGATCTTCATGGATCATCCAATCAGATCCATATTGATTTGAATGGTGAAATCATTGATCTTGATGGATCTCATTGTTCATTATTGGTGAAGACAAAGATCATCAACCAATGATCTTTGTGAATCATTGTTGACTTGATGATGGATTCTGAGAGTTCATTTCGACTCAGTAATGATCATTGAGTCAACGTGAATGAATCATTGAGTGAGGGTTGATAAATGTTGACTTAATGATCAACTGTGAATTAATGCTTGATGATTGGCAAATTAGATGGGACTCAGTACTGTTTAATCGATGATCAGTATCTCTGTGGGTGTTACTCCAGGTTCATGGTAAGCGTGAATTGGTTGGTCATTCGTTGATGGCTAATTGGTGGTGGCTTTAACTGGTAAATGACCAACTGGTCTGTGATTTCAATTAGTTTGGTAATTTGCTAATTAGTGGCTCAAACAAATGCTTCATTCATGGTGAATCATGGTCATTGGATGGTTTATGAGGGTTTTTGATAATGGGTTGTCAATGGTTGAACATCGTTTATTTGTTTTTATCTATGGCTTATGATGGCTAATCCATGTTTAATGAATGATGAATAGAAGCTTATCGTCAGTCCCCTCCCTTAACTATGACCCCTGCCGGAAAGGAACCCTTGTGCTTTAGTAGGGAATCACCATCTCCAATCGATAAATCATCCGCAAGTGGACGGGGTTTCCATTGACATACCTGGGATGACTGAGCATGAGCTGTCCAAAAGATGAACAAGTTCCCTAGCCACTAGTGGTTCCCCATCATGCACCATGGATGAGTCACATGACGAAAACCAGCTACGACAAACTTCCCGAAGCTGCCATACTCGCCCCGAAGCTGGTAATAGATCCGTCAGCTGTGGTTTTGCAGACCATGGCTAATTATGGTTAATATATGTCAATATTGGTTGATATCCGCTATCAACACTTTTGGAAGCAAGATCATGTGCATTCAAGAACATTTGGATGATAGTCATTTTCGACCCTGGTTTATTTCGGTTGATCTGCACAGCCATCCAACCAAAATCTCGCCTTTCTTTTGAAACCTGCCAGCTCTCGGATCACCATGCTGAAAAATCATCCATCCCTATTCACCAGTTTATCTTAATGCAACAGTTTGCTGTGCCATCCAATTGATCCGTTTGGTCCCAGCCTGCTTGTTGATCATTGAGAGTACCAACTGTTTATCTGGTTCACAATTGAACGGGAAATAGCCGTTGTCCAATATTTCAATCAATAAACTATTGGATATTGTAATTGTTCATACAAGCAACTTGTTATCCAATTATTGTAGGGGATAGTGATTGGAATAGGTTTGTGATTATTGTTTATTGTTATATAAAACTACACCTGAAAGTAATCATTACAAACCATGATTGGCCATTTTGAGCCGTTATAGACCGTCGTCCACCATCAATAGCCATCATTGACCATCATAGCCCTTATGAACGAATATAATTCGGGAAGATCAGGAAGGATTGTTTTGACTTCTGCCAGTAGGCTAGGACACGGCTGTCGCTGTCACGGCTCAGTTAAAAAACCATTACTAGCTACCACTGCCATCATTTTCTATCATTGACCAATCAACAACTAAGTGTTAACCCACCAGGAACAAACAACCAATCAACCATTAATCCTTGTCAACCAAGGTGTCAAACAGGACGAGGAGGAAGACGAAGAAGAAGACGAAGAAGAAGACGAAGAAGAAGAGGACGCAAAGGAAGAAGAGGGTATCGTTCCTGGAATGAATCCACTGTTGATTCAACCTGAATCCTTTCCCTTTTGGATGCCAACAGATTTGTCCCCACCATTTTAGGGTTTGCCACGCTTCACACCAGCCAGATATACATGGATGTGTTGATGATTTTATGGCAGCAGCTGATTTTACTTGATGATCCCGGCAATGGCAAAGACTCGGTTGAACAAAGCCCTGCTCACAAGCATTACATTGTTTCATCTGCGTCTGCGAGGTTGGAAACCCTGTGCTTTTTTTGCAGCCTTTTCTTGAGGCGTTTTCTCAGGATCTTGTACCATGTTCATCAGCTGCTCCTTTACCACGTTTTTACCACGTGACCCTCCAGCAAACATCGGGCTGTTTTGTTGGGCTGCTTCAATTGTGCCAGTTTGGCGGTCTTCGAATATGCATGCAGGGTCCAGTGTTTTTGCATCTGCGCCATTCATATGTCAGCAAGAATTTGTGTCAATTTTCTTGGCAAACAAGCACCATATGTTGATTCATCACTTTTCTCCTCGATCAGATGTCTTGGTGATCTATTTAACGAGCGAGACTATTCCAGCTTTGCCCATTTTCTCAGGGATGCTGGATTCGTCCGTCAAGGGCTGGTTGGGGCATCACCATAGCAATCAGTTATGCGTGACGATGGTTCATGGATCACGGTAAAGATCCTGCTGCCGAGATTGATCAGCTGGGGGTTGTCAAAAAGAAATTCTCCGAGTGGTGTTCGGCTGTCATCCAGGAGGGTGATAAACGTGACAAAGAGAGAGCAAAAACCGATGAAGCAAAATCTGGCCGCGGTGAAGATGGGCATCTCGTCTTCGCTTTTTGCCCTGTTCCGCTGCCAATGCTGACTGGCCAGAAGTGTGCAGAATTTTAACACAGGCTTTGAACTTAAGACGTTTCGAACTCCTGCCATTGAATGTAGAGCCAATCGGATTCATGATGCGCTTGTGGGTTTTCAAACTTCATGTGTGCTCTGGGATGATGATCCTCGATGATCATCTCACCGCAACATCAGTGCTGGGCCTGGCCCACCTTGAGCCGTCTCAATGGTGCGACCGTGGTCATCCTGGCAGCAGTTTTTGTGGAGTTGTCATCGGGATTCTCCGAGCCTGACCATCATGGCTACAGGGAGTAGTTCAGCTACCTTGAAGAGTTTTTAACCATGGTCATATACCAGTCATAGAAGGAATTCTCAGGGGAACTCGGATGATTCTCAGTGTGGAATTTTTGAGTGGGGCAAATCCGACATTACTAGTTTCAAGTTTCACGCACGTCTTCTTGCCCTCCCAGAGATGAACATATTTTCTGGGATGACGGCTCAATCAACAGAAAAATGGTTGGCCAAGGAATAGCAATCATGATTAAACACCGATAGCTTGTGATATACCATAAAATATGGAGGTTTATTCATATTAGAATCTTCCGATATTTGCTATCCAGGGTCCCTGAGACTATTGGGGTTCAAGTAGATTTTGCTCGCCAACGCATCAGTCCCTGGCTTGGTCTCAAGTCTTTGTTTTCTAAAAATGCCATCACTTCCAGTTGGGGTCCGTAAAGAAAGGGTGCAGTGCATCCACGAAGATGGTTGCCCTAGGTGTACCCACAAAATTATCGGTTACCCGGCTACCCATTGAACCTTGCTGGCCATGGATGGTTGGTGGGTACCCGCGTGGATGGACCACGATGGACGCATTGATTTCCTGGCAGCGTGTGCTGAGCCGAGGATCGGCAAAGAAGAGACAGCCGAGCATGAGGAGCAGCCATTTCCCATTGCTGGGGATGCGAAGACACGACAACGGAATCTATTTTAGACCAAATCTATTTGGGATGGTTGGTTGATTGACTGATATTTTCGGATGGGTTATAACTCAACCACCAACCAGTAATGTTTGCACCGAAAAACGCAAACTATTCGTGGAAGGGTGGTGATAGGAGGGTTCATCATCATCTCATCTAGCCAGTTTCTATCCTAGACCTGCTCTCAGATTGGCCACTTCAATGGCTAAACTAATCATGGTAACACCAGGTCCTAACTGGGATCATCCAAGTAGCCGTTGGCTGCGACCATCAGGGCCTAGTGTCAACTGCTGCGGTTTCCAAAGGCTGTTTCCGATGTAGCCGGGAGATGCTGGGAGCATGAAATTCTCTGGATTTCCCCTTGAGAACCTGCGAAAATCATGACTCTGTCATTGTTGGTCAGGCACAATCGGGCTGGGGTTGACCCTCCGGCGATTGAGGTTGATTACCAGGCAATAGAAACACCGCTGGAGATCCTTGGTGACTAGCGGTTCTAAGAGCGGATAGAGTGGAACTCCCAGCAGCTGCATCTGCGAAGAGCTTTGACTCAGCTCGAGCCATGATCTCACCATCCGACCAGTCAGGAGCCCACGGGCAGCCACGGCGCGAGAAGGGCCTCAAGGGCCTCCGAGTCGCAGTCCGTGAATGCCTTGAACCGCAACGCCGACCAAGCAGCAGGCGCTGGCACCATGGTGGTGACATGGTGAGGATTGGAGCTATGGAATTTGGCGAGCTGGGTCAAGGCTTTAACCAGTTAACCAACCAACTAATGGTTGTTTATTAGGGATTATAATGGTTGATAGATGTTAAGAATGGTTAACAATGGTTGCATTAATCAACCAACTAATGATCGAAAAGTTCACCAACAATTTCATATGGAAAGAATGGTTAATGATAGGGGAACCAGGGGTACAGGGTGAACTGACCCACTGCCATGTCATTGGTTTTAAAGGTAGTGAACTTGGTTGGTGTGGTTGGCTAAGGACCAGCATTGAACAAAGGTGCAAAAGGTTTAGTAGCCAATCAGCATCACTTGAGCAAGGAATGTGGAGGGTTACAGGCTAATGTGTTATGGACGTCCATGCGAACCACCTGGTATACTGGGGAGTACTGGAAGCAGTCATGGGGATGCAGAGTATACCCCGCCAACAATGGGTATCTAGCCTTTAGATAGTGCAATCATGGAGACCTAAACAACTAATGGGGAACAATCATAGTAAGCAAACAGTAATCGATAGTGATATCGTAACGAACCGTTTATGGAGATGTAACGAACCATTTCCCGTGCTCTCAAAACCATCTTTCTCACACCTGCTGCTCTCAATTCCCTTGCGCCCGAAAGGCTCCTGTTCCCTTGATTCCGGTGTTCTCTCAGTTTCCCTGTTCCCTGAATGCTGCTACCTGAATTTTGTTCCCTTCATTTCTTGGTTCCCTGGTCCTCTTCGTTTCCTGGATGGGCCCAAGGACAACACCATGCTACAAAGCGTAGCTGGACAGCTCGGGTGCCGCTGCCATCTTGTGAGTTTTGGAGCCGTGCTGATGCCATTGGCTGCCCGCCGCCTAGTGCCGGAGCCTGGTCAGCTCTCTGAATACTCAGAACCCCAATGCTGCAGTATCTATGGACAAATGTAACAAAAGTTCGCGTGGTGCTATCCATCCCCCCATTCCTGTTGGTGCTGTTCATCAATGATCATCAGCCACCATTGACCAAGTAGCCACCATAGTGGGATGGCACCTGCAGGTGGAGATTGGGAGTTGCCTTCCACTTTCCGATTTCTTCGAGGCGCAGTCACATCTCGATGTCGCTCCCTGGTTGCTGCTGGATGCGATCAACCAACTTTTTTTTGGGTGCCACTCGGAGTAGGATGGGAATTCGTAGCTGTCCTAGCTGATCCAGGATTGAACCAGTCCCAACGATACCAATCTGAAAGGAGGAGCAGATACCTCCAAGGATCGCAAGGGACGAGGCTTTTCTGCTGTGAGAAACTTCTGGAAGTGAAGCAACGTGGTGGTTCGGCTCGTAGGATCAACGATTCAAACCTATCAGACGGATCGGTTTTCAAGACCGTTTTGCCAAACAGATCACTCCAAGATCATGTGCGTGCCAATGGTTGACAATGGTTGACCAGCAAGAAGCAACCAGCAATAAGCAATCACCAATAAACGAGCAGCAATACAGATGAGAAGCTGCTTGACCAAGCAATCAACCCCGCGCCGTCCATTCCCATGATATTATCAACCATGGATGGTCATCCAGCAAGCTAGGAACAGTTACCAGAGGGCCATCCCAACAACAACCATCCAAAACCAAAAAGAACAAACTCAAACTGAAGGCTTAGCTAAGAGCCGAAGCTGGGTAGTGGAAATCAATGCATCATTGAGTCATCATTGTTGAATTCCCAGGGTCGTGCTGATGTTCGCGCCTGTGTGGAAGCCTTTATGGCCATTTCAAGTTGCGAAAACTGCTATGCATAAGGAGGTACACCATGGTCATGGATTCGTCCGAGGCAGCTGGTGTTGACATCGCAACTCTGAAGTGACCAGGATCGAACGATAACCAGCTGGCTCCCATACTGCTCAGTCTCGGACTGAAAGCACAGCATTGAAAGGCCAACACAAGGTGTCGCACGTGGTGCAGTGGCTCAAAAGGTTAGCAGCTTAGCAATTTGAACGTAGTGTGAGTTGTATTTTGCCCATGCAGCTCTGAATGCTTCAAGTTACAGTGTTGCTTTGCATAGAAGTGGGAGAAGTGAAGCACTGTAAATCCCAGGCATTTCCACCGTGAGGGACATGAAAGTCCTGGTCAAGAAGTCGTTTGGACCGGGGTTCCTCCAGCTTGCCACGGAAGAGTGACGTATGCCGACCGACTTCATTGCCTCTTTGGAAGCTTCGGATGTTGAAAATGGGGATCACTTCACAGCAGTTCTGCCGCAACCGAGAGTAATGGCAGCAGACGAGGCCTTCGCATTGTGGTGCTGTGGAGGCGCTAGGATTGTGACTTGGAGCGGCGCACGACTTGGTGGTGACAGCTCTGACGTTCAAGATCAGCTCAGGCAGGTGAAAGGAGTTCAGGCGACACGGAGCGTCTTTCCTACCATCATGAGTGACAGGTCAGGGGGGTCACCGGGGGCCATCCAAGGTATGGTGGTGACAGTTCTGCAGTGCTAGAGCAGCTCAGGAATGTGCGACTATTTCAGGGCCATGAACTTGTTGCACATTCCTGAGCTGATCTTGCACAGATTTTGCCTTGCTGCCATCTTGGAGATGGGTCAGTGGTTGCTTGGGGTGGCCCACGGCAAGGTGGTTGCAGCTCTGCAGTTCAAGATCAGCTCAGGAATGTAAATCAAGTTTAGGCCACAAGAGCTGCTTTGCCGCTGTTCTAGGGGAGGGCTCAGTGCTTACTTGGGACTATCCGGGACATGATGGTGACAGCAGTGCTGTACAACACGTGCTCCTGCTCTTGTAGTCATGTCTTCAATGAATGCAAAGGTATTTTTGAATGTGCTTGAATGATTTCAGTTGTTGTGTGCAGAAAATAGAAGCACACATTTTGCTGAGAAATGCCGCAAGCATGACAGCAGTATTGCCAACAAAGTAGCAGCAAAGTATTCCAAATACCTGGCTGAAACAATCATTTGCCGTCATTGTCCGTGGAGCCCTGCCAAACCCGTTCTGGTTTCAACATTTTCTCAACAAAATCCTACAAGGAAGCATTTGGAGTGTTTCTTGCAATAGGGGTACCCCAGAATCATTTGATACAAACCATTCATAGAAATGAACACAAATATTTTTTTTGGGTCCCTTATTTGGTGTGTAAAACCATAGCGAGGGCAGACTCTGCTTTTCATCAAGGGGTCGGCCTACAGACATGTCGGCTGCAGTCCGCAGACCAGACCAAACAGGGGCAGGAGACATCTCACCAAAACATGTAAGAGATACCTGTAGATGTTTGTTCTGCTCATTTGTGCAAAGCAACGGACCATCCAAACCAAGAACCAACAGTAGGGAACCAACATTACAAATAATAACCATCCAAAACCTAGAGGAAAAAACCTAAACTTACTAAAAGCATCTAAAACCAACCAGAACCACCCAACCGTAACCAGCCCAAACCAACTCAATAACCATCCAAAATTGGCAAAAACCAAGAAGAACCAACAGCACAAATCCTCTCAAGCAATGGTTGGTCCTCCTCCTTAGCATCCAAGCACCACCACTGGTGCAGGTGTTGCTGAGGGGATTTTGGACGTGCTGAGCCAAGCCACGGGTGGCAACAACTTCGTGGACGGGGTTAAGGAGCGTCAAGGGTGACAAATTTGCGCATGCGAGCCAGTAATTTCTGGGGATAAGCAGTTTGATATGTATGTACATATATAATATGAATATGTGTGAATATATATATATATATATATACATATATACATATACATATTTAGAAAATGAAAATGAAAAATAAATGAACAAATAAATGAATAAATGAATATATAAATAAATGAATAGATAAATACATAGATAAATAAATAGATAAATAAATACATAAATAGAAAATAGATGAATAGATGGATACAAAAATGAATAAGTAAATAACAAAATAACTAGATAAATAACTAGATAAATAAATGAATAAATCAATAGATATATACATATATCTTAATAAATGCATACATACACACCCGTACATGCACACGCATGTGGATTTCTTTTTCAGTTTTGCATTGGTCAATCATGGTGATTGAAAATGGTTGTTAATAGCAACAATACACAGGGCATTTTTTTCAGTTTGGCCTAGTGATTGAGTGAGCTGCCTGGGGATGCCATTCTGTCGCATTCCAAGTGATGCTTCGCCATGCTGGGAAGTCACTTAAAAGCTCCTTGGATGTGCTTCCCCACTTGGCAGGTGATATTCACCATGGATTTCGGGCTTAGTTCACCCACCTTATGGGGCGATTTCCCATGGTTCCATCCCAAGAACTCCGTGGCCCTCCCCGTGACCAGAGCTTCAAGCCCCGGCCGGGCCGGGCCACTGGGCCCCGCGTGGCTTTTGGCCACGTGACCAGGAGTTCGTGGCCAATGCCGAGACCGGCACCGTGAACAGCTCCATTGAGATGCTCCACTCGCACAGGTGCGGCTGCTCCCCCCGTGCCAGCTGTTGGTTGGTCGGTGAAGCTGTAGCAGTGGGGGCTACCAGCTGATGGCCTTAAGGATTCTGAGTGAGCAGCTAAGAAGCAGCTAAGAAGCAGCTGATGGTAATAGTTCATGATTGTGAATTCAAGTAGCATTCTTAAGGCCGATTAGCTAAGAACCGTTTGTTTCTCATGGTTAGTTACTGATGGAATGGTTAGCAGCTAGTAAGCAGGAGCAGCTCGTAATGGTCAGTGACTGCTATTAATCGGTTAGTAAAATTGACAATGGCCACTGTGAATCGCGATTCTTGCCATGAGTATCACTTATTGAGCATGACAAGCATTAGGAGTAACCACTATTAGCCACTATCAGCAGTTGGTATGATCCATGACGAACGATTTCATACCAATACTTCGTAATGAACGACTCCATGATGAACGAAACCCATGAAGTCCTCAGCATCTTCAGCTGTCCCAACGAAACGAACTGCACCGGCTCGCTCCCCAGGAGCGGTGCAGACCCCGGGACGTTGGAGGTGATCCAAAACAGCGGCCTGCACCAGGCAGTGCCCAGCGCGCCGGTGGGGAGGGGTGCGGGTTGGGACTCCATCCATGGAAGATCGACGTGTTGAAGTCAAGGTGATGTGATGAAATTGTGATATGGTTGAGGTTATGCGTGACTACATCGGGGTTATAATTAACAATACTAGTTTCTATTTTTTACAATTGGGTTTATAGGGGTTATTACCATTAAGATTGGTTTGTAATGGTTATGTTGGTCATAATGAGCAGCAATGGTTGGCTTATCCGGAGTTTTTTGATGATTAATAATGCTTAGTATTGGTTTGTAATGGATGATAAAGGTTAATAATAGGATAATGACTAACAATAATCTTTAAACAACTATATATGGTGTTTTCTCAAAATGGGAGACCCCAAAAATGGCTGGTTTTAAAAGTAATTGATATTGGATGAGAACTGGGGGTACATTTTGGTTGCTGAAACGAGATCCGTGCACCATTTCGAAGCAGCTCCATAGCTTCAAGGTGCCCCAGTTGCAAGTCGGCTAACGGGGCTTTCAGCTGTGGCTGTGTAACGGTTAGCGATGGTTGTTCGATGATGGATGATGGTGGATGACGAGTGACAGTTGATCATGGGTGATGATGAGTGATGGTTGATGATGAGTGACAGTTGATGATGTTTGACTACTGTTTTTTGATGATGGTTGGGCAGCAGTGGTTGATCATTGTCCAGTGGCTTTCTCCCAGCTGGTGGCTGCCCAAGTCATCGCCCAGGCAGATAGCAAAGGCGCTCAGAACTTGCGCGCGAAGACGAAAGCGTGGCCCGGCCACGTTTTGAGCACCTGGAACTGTTTCCTTCTGGAAAAAATACCGATGCCTTGGGGCTGTTCAGTGTTTGTTTTCAAGCTTTTCTTGAGAAAATAAAGGCAAACAATTGCAAAGGTTGCAGGCAAGGCCGTTCAAAAGGTGTTCCCCGGAGAGTTTCTCGACAAAAAATTGGTCCCTGTCTGTTGCCGATGGATTTCCAACAGGTCTTCTGCAGCTGGATGCACTTGATTGATGTCCCTTTTGACGCTTAACAACACTGTCTTAGGTACATGGTGGTTTCTCAAAATAGGGGTCCCTAAAAATGGTTGATTCATTACTATAAATGACTAGTCATGGATGATTTGGGGGTACCCCTATTTTGAGAAACACCCACATAGATATAAACGTGCTGAACTTACAAGAAACAATACAAACCACATCGTTAGATTGCCAAATATTCATGACTAATTGTGGTCAGCAACGGTGATGAATGGTTCGTCAAACAGTTGACCATCATTAACCACGGATGTTTCTCAAGATAGAACCCCCAAATCATCCTCCAATGTGAGCCATTTGTAACAATAGACCAACAATCGTAGTTGTTTAACCATTGTTGTTGGTCATTACCCCCTATTATTTGCCATTCTTAGCCACTATAAACCAGGCATTTATAGCAAAAAACCATCACCAGGCTCGCCCTTCGGTCCTCGTCCGGGTCACCAGCGGGTCACGTCACGAGGTCGGTCTTGGCTGCCGAGAGCGGCCGTCCCGGAGACCTTGCCATCGAGGTCGCGGCGAGGACTGACATCCGGGTTGATGGGTTGGGGTCCCCTATGACTTGATAAAGCACCAATAGATATCAATAGTAGATGAATATAGTAATATGAATGTCTATCATTAGCTATCGATAGTGGATTGTGCTGATACTCTGTGATTGATAGCTGCAATTAATGAAGCATAGTAGTGGTTGCTTGATGTAGAAACCACTATGGAGCATCAGGAAAAGTAGTCACCAGTTGCTATTTATCAACCATGAAAAGCTACTTGGTTAAAAGTAGGATGGTTAGTAGAAAAATGAAACGGACCATGTTTCCTGAACCTGTATCAACCTGTTGATGTTGGCCCGATGGAAACCTGGTTTTAGCTGGTAGTTCGTGCGCTATGGACGTGGGTATGCGCACCCGCGAGTACCTTGCACTGTTCGAGAATGATAGGGGTTGGTTTTCTCAAAAAGGGCATCACCCAAAAGGGTGGGTTTACTACTATAATGATCAATAATAGACTGAACGATTTGGGGGTGCCCCTATGGCTTGAGAAACCACCATAGCTTCAAAGGAACCTCACAATGCCGGGGGGAACACCATGTATGTCAAGCCAAAATGGCTGCTGACCACTCCAATGTGAAGTTCCAGATGGCACCTGCACTCAAGGGTACAGCTTGCCATGAAATGGCTTCATCCACAGCTATGATTTGTATGTTTCTGTATCATTTGTTTTCCCGGAGTGGCATCCTCAAGTAAAGCTGATTTTCAGGGAAACAAGCCGATCTCTGATAGTTATACCCTAGTGTTCCATCACTACATATATCTGTGCATAAATGTATATACATACACGATCACTTATAATTTCCCCATACATATACATATATTTGTAGAAATCTGTGCGTACACGTGTAAATAAATAGATAAATAGATCAATAGATAAATTAATAAGTACATAAATAAATAGATAAATAAACATAAACACATAGATGAATACATAAATAACAACATAGAGAAATCAATAAATGGATACGTTACATAAATACATCAATCAATGAATACATACATACATACATAAATAAATAGATAAATCAATACATACATTAATAAATGAATAGATAGATAGATAAATCAATAAATAAACAAATGAATTAATCAATAGAAAAATTAATACATAAATAGAAGATAGATAAATAAATAAGTGGATACTGTACACAAAACAACATAAACAGATAGATACATAAATGGACAGATAGATAGATAAATACATAGATGAATAAGTGAATAAATACATTAATAAATAGATGCATAAATAAATAGATTAAACAAATAAATAGATAGATAAGTTCACACACATACATGCAAATGAATAGATATGTGATCATGCGCAAGGATCTTGTCAGGTTCGCGTTCCGCAACTGCGGTCGGCGCGGCCAGGACTGAGGACCCTCCTCCCGACCACTTAGAGGTCGAGAGTCTGAAGTCTGGAGGCCCAAAAGGAAGGTGAAGAACAGTTCGTTGATGCTGAAAAGATGTTGAAACTATCGATGTTTCATGGCATAGTAGTGATTAATGTTTTAGTAATACTCATTTCCAAGAGTTTGAATAGTAATTAATGTTTTACTAGCCATGTTTTACATGGCATAGTAATCATCAATCATGAAATGTAGTCCTCCTAGTAGTGCTAGCATAAGGAGTAGTTGCATGTAATTGCTAGTGTTCGTTTTTTTGGCATATGCTCAAGACTCGTAGTAGCGAAGTATTCGCCATTGGTGTTGGTTGTTGCATAGGATGGATATTTGCCAATATCTGGGATAGCTAGGCAGAACAGTTGTGATAGATCTCCATCATGCTGTCGGACAACCACCCAGTTTCTGCCCATGGTCATAAACCTATCAAAGTACAATCCAATTTACAGCATGCTGACATTTCAATAACTATCACAAATTCGCTCAAATATAGAACTAGAACAAAACCTAGAATGTCCATCCATACTCAAGTTCGTTTTAAAGGGTTATCAACGGACTGATTTGGAACATTTGCGAACTCCGTGCAACTGACCTCCGACGGTTGGAAGTTGTTTTCAGGGGCACGACTCAGAGCTATGGCACCGACGCTTGACCAACACGGGCAACGATTGCACTCAGCATCGGTGCCATTAAAGCTTTTTGGTTGGGGGAAATTGGTTGGTTAGTTCGATGACCCATAGTGCGATTAGGCATATATGGGTACACTGAGTAGGTGTAGCTGGGTACGCCGAATGGCTCAGTATTCCAATGTTTACCTAGTCTGCCGATGAGGTACATCAAACATTTTCCGTCAAGAGCCAAGTGCCAAACAAGATAGTTATGGTCAGCCGTAGTGATCCTCGACCCTTGCCGACGATCTTGGACGCGCAGTGGCGTTGCATCATGACCATTGATGACCAGCAAAACAGCATTGAATAAGCAACATCAACCATCATGAACCATTATTTAGCACATTGTTATAATCATCATTAGTTTTAAACTACTATTGTTGATGACTATTGTTGACAATCACAATGACCATTGTGATCAATCGGCCATCAGCAATTATCATTGATCATATCCAGCATCAACATTCAGCATCAACAGCAACTGTGACTTCATAACAGCAACTGTGACTTCATCGCCGCAACTCTCTGCAACAAACCAAGCGTTGGAAAACCCATGATAATACTTTTTGATGAACGATCAACCAGGTCTTCTAACGATGTTCCACCCTTTCACACACTACAGTGTTATAATGAATAACGTTGGAATTTTTGACTGACGTGAACCAATTCAACCAATGGCTGAGAACCTCAATCATGCTAGGAGCCAGTCATATGGTCCTTTAAGGCTACAACGACTGGTTAATATTGTTAAGCACCTTCGTAGTGAATCCTACAAGGTTTTTAGTCTTGCTTATAAGATTACGGCAAGACTCCATGGTTTGCCCGGATGCACAAGACCTGCCCAGAAGTTAGTCTTGTCAACTGTTCAAAACCCTGCGCAGGCCCGTTGGTTTGAAACTCTGAGAATCAAGAAACCCTAAGCCCTAAACCCTAAAACGCAAAACCCTAAACCCTAAACCCTAAAACCCTAAAACCCTAAACCCTAAAACCTAAAACCTAAAACCCTAAAACCCTAAACCCTAAATCACTGCGTATAGCCAGTGTTTCTCACTGATTTTTCGAGCAATGTTCAATTGATAGGAAGAGCCGTGGTTTGCCCTCTGGGCAAACCACGGCGTCTGCGCTTAAGATTAGTTATTGATCCTTATTGATCCTTAACCCAATAGTTCAGAAGGAACGATGCTAGAGTCACTGTTCCTTTCAAGGGCCGTCCAGAAACAGCATATACCATGGAGCTATGCCAGCCTAGCGATGGTGTTTTCCAAGCTAGAACAAGTTCCATGTGATGCGGGGAAGAACATACTGGGTACAAAGCTTGTACGGCGGTGGGTCAGAACCCTGTACATACCCCTGGTGAACATCGCCCAGATGACCACACTAGTTTTGGTTGGGATGTTCATCTACCCATTGTTTTGATGGTTAAGATTGACCCATCCCCACCTAAGCGATAAGCATATCAGTTATAAGCATATACTGTAATCGACCAGTTGGGCATATTGACCGGTTGTTAATGAATCAGTACGAGCCAGTATGAACAAGTATTGGTCATTTTTGGTTGTTAGACCGGCAACCAGCCAGTTGCATTCGCCGGTATTTAGCCATATTAAGCACTCGCCGTTGTGCCAACCGTTGTGCTAACCAGCTGGTTTGCAAAACCCTAACGTGAATTTTGGTCAATCAGTTGTATCCACGGGCATTGGCCAGATTTAACCATCATTAAAATATACTTACCAACAAGTTGACTTCACCTCTTAACATCTATTGACCTATGCACTTGAACAGAAACTGGCTAAGATGCTTAATAGGTCAATAGGTCGAGTCAACCATTGCTTACCTTAGGCGTTTTCACCAACCTGGTTGCCCGCTTCAGTCCATGCCCTTTGAATTGACTGATTTTCGAGGTCCGAAGAGCCTGACAGGAGCGGATCCGGAAGGATTTAGGGGACATACCTGGTGCAACTGTTGGTGATGAAAGATAGGTTATGTAGGGGGATGTATGGTGGTTTATAGAGCATTTGTGGTGGTTTATACAGGGATTTGTGGTGGTTTCTGGTTCGAGAAGTACGGACTGCATATGGTGGTTTCTTAAATTCGGGGTACCCCGCCAAATCATGCACTATTAGCGGTTTAGAGCAATAAACCAACCATTTTGGGGAGTTTCCTATTTTGAGAAAGCACCGTTTTGGTTAAAGTTATGATCATTTCAGGGATGATACATAGTGATTTCTCAAAATTGTTCGTTTTATTGTTATTAGTGGTTATATACTATTGGATGATTTGGGAGTATCCATTTTTTGAGAAACCACCACATTGGTTAGGAAAAAATGCTTTGTGGGTAAGGTTGTGAAGCGTTGATCATGGTGGTTAAGGCTTCCTCGTGAAGTCATAGTCATGATTGACTAGTTCGGTGGGTTGATTTCACCTCCTTATCCTTCCAGTCACCTGTGCTAAGGAAGTGTTCATGGGGCCTCATGGCTCCAAAATTGGTAGCTTCCGCGCAAAATATCAGATATATAAGTTATCAGTGTGGATTGTGATTTCTAACCAATCTTCATGTCATGATGAAGCACTGTTATTTTTTTGCTGGGATTGCAGATTCATCATGAGAAGACCTATTGTCACCTTTCCGGTTCACGTTTCAACTACCTCTTGCTCAGATTCATCATGATGTACAAACTGCTTTCCATGATGTAATGATGTAGGTCACAAACAGCCCGATGCCGCTGTTTCGGTGCCAGCCGCGCAAGAGGTGTTTCAGCCAACTATTTTTGTCGGCTGCCAGCTGTTCTCCGCGTTTTTTTCAGCGATTTCGTGAAGAGATTTTTGGGTCTTACAATTGCCAGGTTTGTAAGAGAGGATCGCATCATCAGCCATCATGGCCATCATGGCCATCATTAGCCATCATTAATCATCATTCTCCATCACTACGCATCATTCTTCATTGATCATCACTTGGCAATGATGAATGCAATGAACCCATCCAAGATGTAGCACCCTGTAGCTCCGGCTGTTTTCTGATGAATGACCAGTCATCTGTGTGGCTTTTTTCAAGTTCACTTTCCCATGGCTGTTGGTTGCTTAAGCTCTTGACCTCGTCAGGAAGTTGCCCGAAGAGGACGAAGAGAGGAGGCACTCCGTGGTCTCCGGCGTTGGGGAGATGATGCGACTCCAGGCTGCAGGGAGGATCGCTCATCCCTGTGGGTTCCCATTAGCGCAGCCGCAGAGTAGGGGCCGTGCTGACCAAGGAACTTGGTCGTGTTGGTCGATCACGGCATGGTCAACGATTGGACATAGTCCAGTTGATCAATAGTCATGGTTCATTAGTATTTATCGTGAATAACCACAGGCTTAATAAAGACCTGGTTGATCAAGCACAATCGTCTCAACAATGGTTACATGATATTGATCACTAAGCCCAGAAACCTTGCTGGTTTTAACGCCTGGACCCGAACAACCGGCCGTTTTGCTTCGGGGGTCCAGAGTTAGACTCTTGTTTTGGAGGGATTGTTCACATGATCATGCCATTTTGGGGATATGTATGGATCATCTGAAGGGATTGTGTCTGCTTTTAGACTCGGAAAGTGTCAATAGGAGTGTCAACCATAGTTTCAAAGTTGGAATTGATCCATTCTGCAGGAAATTGCCCCCAGAACTCCCACTTTTTTGGCGCACACGTCACGTTGTCTCGCACCCCACCTTCGCACGAGACTCTCTTAACGAAGAGCGAGGGCTTTCAACAATGGTCCAGGACAATTTTGGATGTTGCACCTGCCCATTGCGAAAGGCCAAGAGGAAAATCTCAAGGCAACTGCCAGGCAACCCGCAAGTTTTCTCAACAATTCTTTGCGAAGAACCATGGGTTTCTGTGCGACCAGATTGCACTCCATGGATCACCAGCATGCAAGCGCCAACCCTTGTTGGAGACAAGCCGGCCGTGTGCTTGCTGATTGCCATGCTTGGGTATGTCTGCGGACTTCCCTCACCGGCTGCCCGTGTCTCTGTGACTCTGGGTACCTCCATTTAAGGATCTATTGACATGCCGCTGTTGGTTGATTTGACAGCTAGCGATACCTCACTGGTGATCAGTAATATTCATGGAGGTCCCAGGCAATACAAGACCCCCTGCGGGACCATTTCAGTGGGTCATTTTTGTCAAATGATGCCGTGTTGGAGCCTTAATTGATATGTTATTAACAGAATAGCTATGATCAAATAGCTGGATAGTTGATCTATAGATTTATAGGTAGTTGGAACTGGAATTGATTGTTCACTATCTATGGATCGAGAGATAGTTGATTGAATGGAAAGCTATGAGTTAGCTAACAGTGGTGAATCACATCAGCTATGGCTAGTGGATAGCTACCCACTTGTAACTTGTGGGGTGCAAACTCTTGGGCAGCGAGACATGCTCAGGGCAGGCCTCCTTGTTGGAGAGTGAAAACATGTGAAACGCCTGTGGCAGGTCCAGCAGGTCTCACTAGGTAAGAGGAACTGGGGGGTTTGGGAAGCATCTTGCTGTGGTGATTGTTCCCTTGGCTACATGGCGAGCTGGGTCAATATCAACCAACCAACTGATAGCTGGTTAATGGTTAATAATAGGGGATAGCATAAGAAGTCGTGGTCTATTGAGTTGCTGGATCTCCCGATCCCTTCTGGCTGTTCGCGATTTTCGTGGCTGGCCTTTTTGAGGGTCCCTTTCAAAAAGTCGTGCCAGGAGCTACCAGGAGTATTCTCAGCAAAAGTGAACATCCCAAGGAACCGATAGCATCACTGGTGATTGTAGTCTTCTAACGGCTATCAATAGCATCATTGTTATCCAATATGACTAAACGAGTTGTTAATTCTAGAAGAGAATGGTTGTTTACAATAGAGTCGCTAAATGTCAATGATGATCAATGGTGGCTGCTGATGTTGATACTTGCTTTTTGCGGTTAAACAATGTCAGCAATTGTGAAGGTCATCCAAAGATTATCAATTGACCAGGTAATTCATGGTTCATTACCAATTAATTGATACTCCATGGTTAATTACCAATTGATTGCCAATTATTCATGGTTAATTTATGGTTAACCATGAAAAAATGCCAAAGAAATCCGATTCGGAATCAGGGACAGCAGGACATCTACCACCCACCCAAGGAGATCTCCTGCACGCGGCAGAGAACCAGATGTTTAAGGCGCGCCCGGAGCAGAGCGTTGGAAGTTGTGCACCGGGCCCAAGTCAGGGCCCAAACTTGTGAGGATTTCATTAAAAAATGGGGGCCATGGGCCATGACTTGGGGTCGAAATCCTATGTGGTGGGTCTACCTTGTGGCTCATTTGTTGCGACCGGACCTTCGTTTCGACGTGTTCTTGGCGGTTGCATCATCAAGTCGGCACGAAATACAAGTCTGCACTATGCTTTCATCCACCCCCGTCTGTCGACAAAGAGGCCTTCCAAAAGCTATTTCCAGGACCCAGCTATCAATGCGATGCTTCCCAGCTGACTCAGTAGCAGCGATGCAGGTGCACAATTGGTACGACAATGTGGCCGCACATGGGGAAGCGTCGGCCATGCGCTTTCTGAACAGCTCCTGGGACTGGCTCGAGACTGGCAATGCCACGGGGGTGAGCGAGGATAAAGGTCACCAGTGGTTCCGGTTGGCCACCGTGTGAAAGCACGGGCGACTCAGGACAAACTCGGTCAAGGAGACGGTTTCGTCGAATTCAATCAACATAGAACATGAACAGTCATTTTGAAAATCAAATAGAACAGTCTCTTGTAAATAGATAATGATCAAGTTCACTAATTCCATGATCCGTACTATCTGGTGGTTGGAACCCCCACATCTGGGTTCTTAACCTAGACAAAGTCTCCAGTGATGAGGTGATGAGCCTGAGAAAAACTCCACATTTTTTTCAAGCTATCACTGGATATTGAGAAACGGTGATTGGTTTAATGATGCTAAATGACGGTGTTAAATGACGGTTTCATGATGCTTTATTGGTGGTTGATGGTGATTAGTGATTAGTGACAGCTAATGGTGGTCAATGGCGCTTCATGATGCTTACATGGTGAATGACTGCGCGACTCCGAGTCACCGGAGCACGAGAATTCCATGGTTGTATGGATCATCAACATCACAGAGCCAGCCATTCTGGTTCGTTAATAACAACTGTCACCTGTGAGTAACCAATCTTCATCATCATCAGACCATCATGTTATCAGATCATCAGATCATCAGATCATCGGATCATCAGACCATTATCAAAATTATCAGGTCATCATCAGGTCATCATCAGATGCTCACCGCTGCCCATGCATCACATGACTTGATGATTCTTGACGTAGAAATCCCTGCAAGATTATCCCGCCAAACCAACCATTGTATTTGAGCTGGGATAGTGATGGTAAACAGGCTAGTCAATAGTGGTCATTGATAGTGGCCATTGACCTAGGCTTGGTGCCTGATGACAAGGATGGGTCAGCAACTAGTCTTAGTTGCCATTCTTGGCAGCCATTAAATTCACATGACTAACAACCCTTGTTTGCAACCATTGATACCAAACACTATTTGAGCAGCCATGAGATTACATTGCTAATGACCCTTGTTTGAAAGCATATACTGATACCAAATATCATTGATGACCACAACTAATAACCATCACTAGTACCTATGGTTTATACTAATAAGTAGAAACCATTACTACTAATACTAAAAACCATCTCAGAATCATGATACTACCATGACTAGTACCTGTTGCTACTCACCATTGGTTATACTCGCTTCCTTCATCGGCTGAGCTCTCCTCCAGCACTTCGCTATCTCAGGCGGTCCTTTGTGCAGGATGCTGATGTTGTTCCCCGCGGCACACAGTTGGGCCAAGGTCTTTCAATTGAGCATCATGGTGTGCCTTGGCGGCGACCGGAGTGTGAGATCGGGTGAAGCTGAACCACCTCCTTGGTAGATCTAACTTAGATCCATCTGTTCCTTAACCCCCACATCTCCCCGCATCTCCATGCTTTGATGGTCACAACAGCATTCTTTTCCGCTGGTCAACACCACATCATGAAGCATCACGAAGCATCATGAAGCATCATCAAACCCCATCAGTATTAAGATGATTAACCATCCAGCACCATGTATAACCATCCAGAAACCATGAACCATCGCGGTGCTATGAACTACCAGCTCAGTATCATGGATTACGCACCTTTTGCGCAGAACACAATTGAAATCTGTGGACAATGGTCCAACCATGCCATGATAGTAACCAATCTACTGGTTGATAATGGTCAATTCATGGTTTATTCAGGGCAAATCAATAGTCAGTAATGACTTAATGAACCATGAATTAATCATTCAATTCAAGATTCATGGGTCATTCATTGTTCATTTGTGGTTCGGAATGGTTTACACATATTACTCTACATGACCGTTGGTCATCGACCACCATGAGCGGCTAAGCTGGTGACGCGTTTCAGCGGCGCTGGCAGCGCTAAGGTCCTACTCTGTTCGTGTGGCGTTGATTGGCATGAAGGTGCCCAGCTGATCAGGGACCCATGGATCTTCACGAGGAGTACAGCATCCGCAAGGTTCTACAGTGAATCCACTGGCTAAACCAGGCTGGCTGATGCTACTTTTCTCATGCTGGGTGATGATCTGCAATAAACCAGGCAATAAGTATTTGACAACAGTTGCTATCATTTTGACCATGATACAACCATGGTTAATCATGCCAGGTTTTGTTCAACGATGGGGAATAGTGATCAACAGAAAACAGTCACACTCTGCAGGGAAGATCTGAGGGGCGCCATGGCAAGTTGTAGTTCCTCTTGACTTCGTGGCTCCTCCAAGGCACCCGCACTTGTATCTCCAAGCCCATTGTGGGAGGTTCATTGGGAAGACCCAGACATGGCAAAGGTCAGATCTTTCATGCATCCTATCAGCCTTGGGAGGGCATCCAATCAGAATTCTTTGAGGTCATTGCTTGCTTTCGGGAGAGCTCCGGCAAAGAACTTCAACATTTGAATGTCATGCCACTTCATGTTGTTCCTTTTTGATCGGACCTTTTTTTGTTTACCTTTGTGGGGCACAGCCCAGAATGATAAGCCCTTCCTTTCCACAGAACACAAATGCACATGCACACGAAGGTTTTCCAGCAAAACAGGATTGAACAGTCAGCACTTCGGTGGCAATGTATCTACTTAAACCCTTGTAAGCTTCCTTTTTCAAAAACTTGAGTGTTGAACAATACAGCATTGTATTTGTTGAAATATGGCCTCAAACTTTTTGATACGCTACCTTTTCCTGATCACCGTCCCTCCGCATGTGTTGTAAAATGTGAGTTCAATGATTATCTATCTAGTTTGCGCTCTACTCCTGTGTGGGAATCTGCTGCATTTGAACGTGTTTTACTCGTTTCCTTGTCAACCATGATTGTTGCCATCTTTGTAGGATTCTCCACCTTGGTGTTGTTGATTATACTAACCATCAACCACCAGCCATCAGCCACAATTATGATCATCAACCATTCAATCATTATGAATCACCTTATCCATTGTTGATCATCTACCACTTTAAATCACTATCTTGTGGTTGTGGTTGTTGTTGCTGTTGCTGTTGCCGTTGTTGTTGCTGTTGTGTTGCTGTTGCTGTCGCTGTTGCTGCTTCTGCTGCTTGTGTTGTTGTTGTTGTTGTTGTTGTTGTTGTTGTTGTTGTTGTTGTTGTTGTTGTTGTTGTTGTTGTTCTTGTTCTTGTTCTTGTTCTTGTTCTTGTTCTTGTTCTTGTTGTTAACCACTATTAATCACCATTATTGACCATGATTCAACCCTTATAAACCCTTACCATTAACCACCAACTGATTGTTGTTGGTCATGCTGCTGTTGATCAAGATCTGCAGGTGATCAGTTCTGGGTGGCTCAACGCCTTGTTCTTCGCGTCGTCCGCGCCTACGCCGGACTCGGACCCGGAGTGTAATCCTCCGGAGGCTGGAAACTCGGGCTGGGGGTCGGATAGGCTGGCTGGTCTAGGTTGGTTGAGGTCAAGGTTAAGGCTGCTTCCGGCGGGTTAAGGCTGGTTGAGGTTTGTCATGGTCCGTGAAGGTTGGTTGCGGTTGGTTGGTTTAGCCCTTAGAAAAGCAGTAAGAGTCGGGATGCTGGGCCCGGTTGACGTGCTGGGTTTGATACAAGCCAACTAGTTTCAGTCAGCAAATGCAAGTGGAGCCAGCGGCGACCCAAGAACCAACCAGCAACCAACTATATACTTACACATATATATATATATATATAACATATGATGCATTTCTAGTACCACCATCAATATCACTATCATCGTTATTATCATCACAATGATCAGAGGCGGGCGTATGTGTACCCTGACAGCTTTTATCCATCGCGTGCACCTTTTTCTGACAAGTGCACACCACCCCCCACACATCTGAAGCAACAACGGAAATGGCTCTGAAGCGTCCGCCACCCGCGAGTATTCCTTGGCTGGGGCAGGACACACTCGGGCGCCATCACCCAACGTGTGAACACTGGGGCCCCAGTGGATTGGGGTTCATTCCACTTGGTGATGTATGGTGTCCTTGATTTGCCCGACAGCGTTTGCCAAAAATCGCCCACATTGCGGAAGAAATCTCTGAGTTGTTCTGGTCCCAGGGTAGGCAGACTACAGTCCAGTGACCAAATTGAGCCTCCCAAAGAGCTCTTGACCTCTTGCGGGGCCCAAATGTATCTATGAATATACGAAAGTAGCTTTGAGACGAGTGGACTAAGCCAACCACGGATGTACACCAATAGTGCAAAAAACCTGAACTACAGTCACGGCACGCATGCTGTGTTCGGCAAAATCATGAACTATACGTCACCATCTCGCTCATGTTGGATTGGCAGTTTTTAGAGTGGATGAAACTGACTAAGCACTTTCTGGAACCACACTCACACCCAACATTTTTCAAATCAAGGGTTCTTTTTCACAGCTCGGGCCGATTACAATTGCCATCAAAATTGCAGATGTAACAAGCAAAATCACATGCAACATCATTCCTTCCAGGAAAAACAACATACCATCATGATTCATGACGCATCCAGAGGAATCAAGCACCAGTGGCGCACCAGCTCAGGAGTTGTGACTTACCATCAAATGTAGCCGGGGTTGGCCATGAAATCCGCTGGATTTCCCATCATCATGACGTATAAACCATGATTACAAAACATACGATGAAGCATTGCTAAGGGTCAGCACAAAGCATTGTTACGAATTTGCAAGGTCTCACCGCGATTGATCATCAACCATCATCATCAACCATCACCATAATCTATCATTAGCCATCCCAATTAAGCATCATCATTAAGCTTCCTAATCAACCACCATCATCATTATAACATATTTAACCATAATCAAGCATCATGATAACAACAAGCATGAACCATCATCATCCACCATCCTCAACCATCATGAATCATTGTAAACAATCACCATTAGCCACTATTAACCATCATCATTGACCATTATGATTAACCTCAAGTAGAAACAACCATCATCAACGATCATCATCAATCATCATCATAAAACATCACCATGAAAAACAACCCATCATCATTTACCATCATCACAAACAAGCATCATCATCAACCGCCATCATCATCAACCACCACCATCATTACTATGGTAAACTCCATCATCATCCACCATCCTGGTAGCCTATGGCAGTTAACCATCATCATTAACCATCATCATCAATCAGCCATCATCAACCAGCCATCATCATGAATCATCATTAACCACCATCATTCACCATCATGAACCGTCATCAACCAGCAGGAACCATCATCGTTAACCTCAAGTAGTAACCATCATCATCAGCCATCATCAACAACCACCACAAAGCCGTCAAGCTTCGCCCGTTTGCAGCTCACGGAAGGATCCCTTCGAACAGCTGGTGCAATCCGTCACGGTGGGTTTCGCCCCGAAGCCCAGTGCAGGGGGTGGGAAGGGATGAGGTGTACCGAAGGCCTCAAGGATGGGATGTACCATAGAAAGCCCATTCTAAAGGATGGATCTTTGATCATTTGGAAAGGAGGCTTTCTTGATTCCATGCCCAAGAAATCGGAGGCCCTCGGTTTTCTATTGGGATTGAGCAGAATCGTAGCGGTTGGAAGACAGGACGTGCCGCTCTTTCACAATGTCTTGTGTCAACATCAGTGCGCCCAGAACTGTTGGAAGATCACATGACTGACAGCATTTATCGAGTGTTCCATTGGTTCTCTCACCAGAATTGCCATTCGAAAGTTGCACGCTCTGAAATCAGCCACCCCAAGATGGCGAGTTTCGTGCAGGGGTACCATGGATAGGCCCACCTATGTTGATGAGGCATGCCATTGGCCAGTTGTAAACCGATGGTACTTACTGAGCTGTAGAGTAGGAACTATCAATCATGAGGGTTATGACATGTTATTATCAGGATGGTCAGGCAATGCCAGTCGTCTATATGCGGGTCTTGTGCTTGGTAGTCTGTATCCATGTACTGATATATCGAACATAGCCTGTATGTATTTGTTTGTGTATGTATATATGTGGATATTCATACATATATGCGCGTCCCCGCAGCAGAATCTGAACGGTAGTCAATGATGTCAGCCTCTATCATCAACAGTAACAGACATCCAAAGGGTTGCTGTAGAAATGGGAACCATGGTGATTTGGTGGCCGGCTCCCGGTGGTCATTGAACGTCAATCGCCGATCATAACTGGTAATTCTTGATATTCAAACCTCTCTAGAGCTCAGAAATCCATGATGGTCAAACCTCTCTAGTTGAATTCTAATCATTTTGATGATCATAGCGGTCATAGCTGGAAATTCCTTGGTGTCCCCGGAAGCCTTGCTAGCCCTTAGCCCTTTCAATTCCACCAGGGGTCGAACTCACGACCTTTGCCTCGCTTGGCAGGTCACGGCCTTCCTCAGCGATGGCATCATTTTTTTGATTTTTTTGATCCAAAGAAAGCGCGTCATCGAGAAGGAGGAGCCAGCGAGCAGCAGTGAGCTGCGCTGCTCAGCCGGTCCCTGGTGTGCCGGCTGTTGATGGCTGTTGTATCCTCAGGATCTTTGGGTGTTTTTGGACTCATGGTTTTGGGTGGTTGAAAATGACTGCAGCTGAGCCGATGCATTGAAGGATGCTGTGCTACACCGAGGGTCCAGTTGTGTTTGGATTGGATGACTGGTCATGGCACGTCCAAGTGAGATCCCCCTGGGTTCACAAAAGAGTGATACTTCAAAAAAATTGAAGGTTGGTAGGGGTCAATTATCTATGGCCCATGTACAGCAACAAATCGTACGTATTCTTACTTGTTATCCCGATGTATCACTATTGAGCGTTGACCACCATTCACCACTAGCCAAGAATGCACGGTTACGAACCCTTGGTGACCACTCTTAAACATCATTCATATGAACAGCTAGATGGTAATTGTAGGTACCTTCATAGCTATGGACAAACCCATGTACTTGTGTTGTTCAACCATGATTGTTGGTCATTTTCCGATATATTATTAGCAAGTATTCACCAGCATAAACCCGTATTAGTCACTCAAATTGATGGTTATGTCCTATCAACCATTATTCATTATTCATATTAATAACCAGGATTAACCTATTATTCATTATGAACACATCATTACCCACTATTAATGATTATACCCCCTTTTGATAAGTGATAATTCTTAAAGGGGGTTGTATAACCTCTTAACTATTCTTAATGGTTACGAACCCTCTAAGTCCCTTTTGGAACCACCTTCTATGAACCACAATTGACCACCTCAATGTCCACCTTTGCCGCGAAGGAGTGGACTGACGAGGCCATTGCTCGACAACGACTCTGGTGGCGACGGAGGTAGCGATGTGGGAGGACGTTGAAGGATGTTTAGTCGCTAACCAGCTGTTAATAGCGAGTAATGATGGTGTACATTGATGGTGTGCATGAACCGTTCATGAATAACGACCATGAGGTGTTAATGGTGTTTGCTGCTCATGGTTGAGAATGGTAAATGATGGTTGATGGTGTAATTTACCAATTTGGTTAGCAGTAGTTCATGGAGGTTGGGTAGTGGATGATAGTCAAATAAATGGTCATTACTAGTTGGTATTGGGTGATGGTAGTTCATTCTGAATATGAACGGTCAAGATAGGTTGAATATTTGATACCAATGGTAAGGATGGGTAAACAAAGGTGGATTAATGGTTAATTGTCTTCTTTGAATGTTGAAAATAATTCTTCAACGGTCAATGATACTTAGTCGATTGAAAGTCAATGATCGTTGATAATGATGGCTACTTTATAGTGAATAATACTCAATAATTAAACAATGTTCAAACGTGTCAATGGTTGTCAAATTCTGCGTGTTAATGGTCAACGATGGCTAGACAAATTATTATTGAATTCTTTTTTATCGGGAAATAGTTTTTATTTTTCATTCACTTTATTCGCTCACTTTATTTTCTGAAGGTCAAATTAACTCTCAGAACCTGGAATCTATTATCAATTGATTGTGGATTTCCTATTTGTACTTTATTTAGAATTTTCAATTTGAGTGATTTTATATTTTGTATTTATTTCTTCATTATTTGCAAATTGATTTCACTTAGAATCACTCAAATGAAACATTTCCATTTATCTGCCGTGTTTCTGTTTCAATGGAAATCATTACATTCAGAATATACATCAAAGCTATTTTGGGATTGATAGAGATTAGCAAAGATGAGAAAACAATGGTGAAGTAGCAGTCTTTCGTGTTTTGACAAATAGTAGTTGCTAATGGTCAATGGAAACGGATAGTAAGCAACAATACCGAGGATATGCCAACTATACCGGGGTATATCATATCTGCAAATTCAAAGGGCGGACTTACACCATTTCTGAAGGAATGACCATTTTTGGACAGCACTTTCACGCATGTGAGCACGCCTCACATATCACGTGTGCCTACAC
Organism: Symbiodinium kawagutii; assembly: GCA_009767595.1. Taxonomy (NCBI): domain Eukaryota; class Dinophyceae; order Suessiales; family Symbiodiniaceae; genus Symbiodinium; species Symbiodinium kawagutii. The sequence goes on along the minus strand of VSDK01011390.1, from coordinate 275,745 downwards.
GCCGATATTGTAACTTGTGCAGAAGTACAGGGTTTCCAACCACTAGCTCGGCTGCTTCCTGCTTGTATCATCGTTTGGCTAAGAGACTGAGACAGTTGAGATGTAAAAGTTGCTTGATGTTGTGGTGCAGTTGCACTGTGCAAGATGTGTGGGACCCTGACCATGGCGATGAAAACAGTGATAGTACTGGAGTGAAAGTCACAGTATTGCTGCTTCAAATTGATATTGTTTGCGATTGTGATAAAGCATCTTCATCATCATCATCATCATCATCATCATCATCATCATCATCATCGTCATCATCATCATCGTGATCCTCAAAATGAAAACACCACACCAGGGACCGCGCGTTCTGGGCTACCACCTTCGTGTACTTGTTCTTCATCACGCTCTACACCTTCCTCTTCATTTCCAATGTGCGAGAGGCCCCGCCTGGATTTGGCATTGCGAGACCCAGGAAGGGATCAATTCCTCATTGGTTTCCCGGTGTTCCTCCCCAGGTTTAACTTTGTCCTGGGTTGGTCGGCTGCCAGGTGCTTCACTGGTGTCCAGAAATGATGCAGCAAATGTTGCGACAGTTGATGTGTGGGAGTACTGGGACGAAAATGAGGGGAACCATCAGTGTAAGGGGGTAGGTAGTTTTTGGACAATGCCAATGTGGCTTACATTCCGCTCTAGATCTGTTTGTTTGCATCCCAAGTAGTTCTTCGTTGTGCTGAAGCCACCAGTGGTCTACAACTGCAGTGAAAGCATTTGTGAAGGTGAACCACCCACCAGCCGCCAAAGCACTCTTAAGATGGTTAGATGTAGCAGTGCTCCCCTTCTGAGCATGCAGAAATGATCACGGGATTGTCCATCGAAGTCGAATTCCCCAGTTTGGGGCAAATTGTGAGCTATTTTTCCAAACATATCCAAAGTCATGTCATAATCACTTTTGGTGAGATATGGCCGAAGAAGACTCCAGACAGGTTCGCAATGAAAGCTGTGGATGGGAGAGCCCTTGATCGCCTTGCTTGATGGAAATCAGAAATGGATGCTGCTCCCCTGGAGATTCTTCCCTGTCCACTGCGACAGTTGCTCGCCAGCGGGGTTCACATGGTGGTGATTTGGATAAAGACGACCACACCGACGATGATGATGATGACGATGATGACGACGACGACGACGAGGATGATGATGATGATGATGATGATGATGATGATGATGATGATGATGATGATGATGATGATGATCACGTTTTCCTATGATTATTTCCTCCACCAACAGCTGGAAGTCGCCGAGCTGTGAGACAGTGGTCTCACAAAAGTGGTTGCGATCACGTTCGACCAGCTGAGTGACCATGATCCATTCTTTTGGGCATTAAATCCCGAGGGCTGAGCCTGAGAGCCATGTTCATGACGAAGATAGAAAGTAGCTGCAGCTTGATGATAACACCAGCCTGATCCCACTATTACTGGTCAGACCTGGGAGGTCGCTAGAGTGCAATGGAGCGATGAAAATTGGAATGTCATTTTTTAAACTGTGGCTCCTCCCAATTGGTCCTGATAAGTGTTGTCAAAATTCATTCGCTGATCCTTGTTGATGTTCTGCTGGTTGGCTAAATCGGGGTTACAACTGAGCTGAGAAGCAATCGTCAAAAGACAGTGCTGCTTGTTGATGATAGTACTCAACCACTACTAAAAGATATATCCACCAGCTAAACTCACCTGGAAAACCAATCATTTTAGGTGGTTTCCTTGGGTTTCCCCATCAATTGTGGTGATAATCCGGTTTCCAGGTTAGTTTACCAGCGGGTTTCCGCATCACAGGTGGATGCCCAGCAGTGGTTGGACGCCACGTTGACATCCCTCTTCCAGGTGGTTGAAAGCCGTGGGCGGGCACGAGCATTGAAGTGGTCAAGAGGTGGTTGGTGTGGATACTCTGGTTGGCGGTTTTAAACATGGTTGATAATGGTTGATCATAGTGGATAATATGCAACAATAGTGGTTAAACAGCAAACTCGTTGGTGGATTGACATGCTTTTCATTTTTCCTGGTGATTAGTTGACAAGCAGATTTTTCATGGGGGTTGAAACCACCAACAAGTACTGGTATGAAAGTGGGAAAGCAAGGGGGTATAGTAGTGGTTCACTGGTGGTCACTCTGGGTTGATACTAGTATGGAGGCTGTAATAGTTAATAGTTGTAGTTTAGAGGATTATTGATGGTCATTGATGGTCATTGATGGTCATTGATGGTCAATGATGATCATTGATGGTCATTGATGGTTATTGTCAATGTTATTGATGGTTATTGATGGTGTTTGATGATTATTGATGGGAAAACACCAGAAGTAGATGCAGCTGGTTCAGATTCCGGGCCCAGAATCGTCAGTTGAAAGTCATGATGAGCATCACATCATAAAATTGCCAGGATCTTTAGATGAGACTGAGTGGTGATCCTTGTTGGGCACCAATTCTTTCATATATCACTGTTGACTTTGCGGCGAGATTCGAGATCGAAAAAAGGCACCTTGAGACTGAAGATGCTTATACAACTAGTTCATACTTGGATGTGCACCCCCTCTTACTAAGTGGTCCCTGACCATGGTTTTTGGGGGTTATAAGCTACCTTACAAGGCTTATAACCATGGTTATAACCCCACCTGCACATCCAAATAGAGCGGTTGGTCCAGGGAATTCTGTTGAATGGCAGAACGAAGAGCTGCTGATTTGGACCAAACCATGTGAACTGCCAGGTAGGGGCCTGAAACCAGTGCTGGGTGAGATCTTGTCATGATCGTTTTGAAAGGAACTTGGGATTTGAATGGCATACCTGAGATAACCAGCATTTTTAGATAGTTTTCCTCTAAAGGAAGTGTTTCAACTCACGTCAGACTTGTAGTTGAAACGGTGACCCTGCTTTGTGGGTGCCGCCCATTGTTGATTCCCGCGTCGCCAAGCAGGACTTCGTCTTCAAGCCCTTCGTGGTTTGTGTGATCCTCACTGTCCTTTCCTCCTTCATGCTGTGTTGGAAACCCAATCTGCGGAAGCGCGGAGTCCCAGTGGTTTTCTATCACCTTACCGTCCACACTCCCCCAGCAACATGGGTTTAGTGACACAGACAATTTTGGGAATTCCTTGAGGATGTTACATCTTACTGGGAATCAAGTATGATCGAGTTGCCGTGTTACCAAGACATTTCTCATGCTGAAACTTTTGCCTGCTAGGAACCGTCGTGAGCCAACAAAAAATTGCGCTGGGCTATCAACTGACAGATTTGTCAAGTGGTTGATCTCAGGGATGAAATTCAGCAATTTCGTTTCCGTGAGCACGATTCAGGGTATGGATCTACGCTTTTCTTTTCTTCCCCAAGATGTCTAAAGATGGACCACTTTGCTGGGTACCCAAATAGGCGTTTCTCAACTCATAGGGGTACTGCCAGTTATCATCATGCATTCACCATTCACATCAAAAAAACCACAATAAACCAACTTTTTTTGGGGGTTCCCTATCACTTGAGAAACCATCAAGCACCACAGGTAGGCAGGGCCGCTTTTGACGCCAGGGAGATCGAAGACGAATGGTGTGGAGAGAGCAAGGCCTGCTTAAGCGAGCAGTTGCTAGCTGCGAGATGTAGCTATGGGCAACTAATGTGGATAATAACCAACAATTTCATAGGGAAAACACTTGTTAATGATGGAGAACCAGGGGTAGAGGGTTTTGACCCGTTGCGAGATGTATGGTTTGTCCATGAACTACTCATCATCCATGTGATCATCAGCATCACAACCATGACAGGGTTAGGACCACCACCCTTTAGTGAAACGCCACTCTTGGGCCATTGAAGTGAACTCCGTCAGTCACCAGGATGTTGTGAGTCATCCGGATGTTTCGAGACATGCGCAAGAGCTCTTTCCACAGAGATCCTCGCTGCCGCAAATCTTTGAGGTTTCCGACTTGGGTAGTAAACTGCCAAACATAATCACTTTTAAGTGGTCCTCAAATGTAAACATGCCCTTGTAACCTGCAACAAGCAAGGGGCATGACAAGCCCCCGGCTTCTTCAGGGTCATGCAAGCTTCATGGAAAGTCGTGGATGGCGATATCGCCAAAGTACTTGTAAATTTGATGGTTTCTCATTCACGGGATGCCAGATCACATACGACGGACGGTAGTTCACGACAAATGAATCGTCAGCTTTGTACTTGAATTTGATCATGCCGGATGTCGATGCTACAACGTTGACCATTGAAGAAAGGAGTAACCATACATATTTCTTTTAAATCTCCCCCGCCTTACCATTTTCAGTGAACACTACTCAACAGACTTCGAGGCTGTCCAACGTTGTCATTGCTGGTTCCTCGATGATCATCTTTGGCTGGTTCAGGGGTACGACGTTTTGGGCCATCCCCAGGCACCATAATGGCTGAGCAGCTGGTGCTTCACAGGATGGGAACCAGCGGACGTTGTCGGACACCATGCCCTGACAGAATCTCTGCATCAGGAGGATGAACCTGAGGAGGCAAGAGATGCCAGTGGTTTCTTCTGGCCCAGAAATGGGGGTTTCTCAAAATGGGGGACTCCCCGAAATGGGTGGTTTATTGCTAAATATACATGGTTAGTAATGGATGATGCTGAAGAGCCACTGTAACAGCAAAGCTAGTTTGATTGATTGTTACAGGGGGACCATTTGGTGCACATAATCAAGAGATCATAAGAAATCCATGTGGTAATCAAGGCCGGTTGTGAAAATAGCGATGCACCAGCCGGTATCAGCGGGTATCCCGCGGGGGAATTGTTGCTTGCAGGTCTTTTATGAGTGTTATCAATCAATCACTTGCCGAGAATCAATGAATCATTAGTGCAGACTGGCTTCTTCTTGTAGCGGACTCAGCATTGCAACAGCCGCTTAGAAAGAAAGTACATTGTACAGAATTGTACATTTTAGATACATTAGCAACTTTCAGCTGAGCAATCCAAGGGATAAGGAGGTACAATCAAGCATTCAGACTAAACATCTAGCAGAGGTCTTGGCGGGTACAAATTGTTGAGTGCAAAGGGATACCAGGATGCCCTGCACACACATGCATGCACACACACACACACTTGAAAGACCGTACTCAGAGCTGGGCTGAACCAAGAAATCAGAGTGTTGGAATGATGGATTCGTCCCGATGGACAAGAAATCTGTGTTCCTTACACAGTATATCTGAAGGCCTTTCGCCAAGCAACAAACAGCGTATAAAACTAGAAGCGCAACCAAGCGACCCATACGGGCAAACGTTCAGACAGGCCGTCACAGTCACAGATACTCTAATCCATACGTTGCATTGCAGTGCATGGCATGGAATTGCATTATTCAACACACACACACACATAGATATAACAATATCTTATGTACACACATGCCTGCGATATTGCATCGTATGCAATACAAAGGTCACAGAACCTTCCGATATTGCATACGTGAAATGAATTGCGCACAATAAACTGCGTATGTTGCTGACTTTGCAAGCATTGCATACCGTGCATACATCCAACATACATATCTTATAATTACAGATAGACACAAATCCGTATGGATATGTGCATGCATACAGACATGCGTACAGAACACACACACACACACACGCACAAAGAACTGTACATACAGGCCTGCATGCACTTACATATGCATCGACATATACATGTACATACACATATACATACACATATACAGTATTCATACACATATACATTCTCATATACATTCACATACAGAGGTATATATGTGTAAATATTTACATTTACATGAACATATCAAAATACAGGTACATGTACATTATGCATGCATATTTTAACGTATACACGTGTATATGTACAAACGGTCAACTATAGATGTACATAAAATATGTACATATCAACAATTAGATAAGTAGATAAACAAGCAACACAACAAATAATTATATGCATATGTAAATAAATAAATGAATAAATAAATAAATAAATAAATAAACATATATATATATATATACATATCAATATTTACAAATACACATATACGAAAACACAGTTACATATATACATATACAGGTACATAAAACAATTACATATGTACACACGTAAAAAATGCACACACACACACACAAGTGTCTTTGTACATACATATTTATTTGCGCACACACATATAGATATACTTATGTATGTTTAGAAATAGAGACCTGCCGACACATGTGCACACCTACATAAATACATGCGTAGATGTGCACGTAGACATACACACACACATACATTCATACATACATACATTCATGCATACATTCATGCATACGTACATACGTACGTACATACGTACGTACGTACGTACGTACGTACGTACCTACGTGCATACGTACATACGTACCTACGTACCCACGTACATGCGCACATACGTACATACGTACATGCGTACATATATTCATACATACGTACATACATACCTACATACTTACCTGCTTAGAGCAATACCTACCAACCAACCTACCTACCTACCTATGTACTTATTCATTTGCTTACTTATTCACTTACTTACTTGCTTACTTACTTACTTACTTCCTTACTTACTTACTTACTTACTTACTTACTTGCTTACTTACTTACTTACTTCCTTACTTACTTACTTACTTACTTACTTACTTACATATTTACTTACTTACTTACTTACTTGCTTACTTACTTACTTACTTACTTACTTACTTCCTTCCTTCCTTCCTTACTTACTTACTTACTATCATATATATGTACATGAATCACTGTACAAACACATCTAGAAGCACAAAGGTATCATTTTGCATATGAATCTTTATATCTGCAGACATGGAATATGATATGACCACAGTTGTTGGTTGAACCGCTGCCAGTTGACTTCGTGGCGGTGCGAGCTTGGCTCTCAGTTGACTGTCGAGCACGCGCCCTTGTCGGGTGATGGTTACGTTTGACTGCGGCTGAGGTACAAATATGGCGCCCCCATCCGTGCCGGTCCAGATATGAATGAGCTCGGGTGCCTGAGTAAGATTCAACAGTTCTGATCCAGCATTCAGGAAGAGTACAACAGTTTTGACAGGTTGATCAACCATAAATCGACCATCAATCAACCATAGCCATTCATCAACCATAGCCATCCGTAACCCTTCATCAACCCCGGCTCTGTGCCAGAGCATAGGATTTGGAGGTCAGGATAGCAATGCTGGGCTATGCTGTAGTGGACCTGGTTCCGGCCATCTCGAGGCGAAAGACAGACAGCCTTCAACCTGGCGAGGAGTGCCGGCCACAGCAACCGCCAGGAGAAAACGATGGGATGAGAACCAAGATGCTGCTGATGATGATGATGATGATGATGATGATGGTGATGATGATGATGATGATGATGATGATGGTGATGGTGATTATTGATGCTAGGATGATGACTCAATGACGATAATATGAAGATTGTGCTGACAACGGTCATGATTGCTGCCGCCTGATGACTAAGGTTTCTAGTGGAACGGCAAAAACTCGCTGAAGATGGCATTCGCTACTTGAAGCTTGCAGATGGTAGAGGCATGCCCGTCCTTTTTTCATGCAGGCCAAACCTTTTTTTCCGCTGATGTGAGAAACATAATTGTCTCTGAGTGAAGTGCCGCTGATGCATTCTCCTTCATACCTATGATAGAAATTTGATTTGCAATGGAGTTCCATGGAATCCTTTTCCTATCCCCTGTTTTCACCCGAATAAATCTTTATTGATTCAGGCTTATTAAGCCTTATTACCCATTAACCACCCGCTGGTTTTCGACGTTTTTGCTCGTCCTTTGGGAGGTTGGGTCTTCGACCAATGGGGCTTGATTTGTACACCCAAGGTGCCGGTGGAAAGCTGTGCGATCTGCCAAGTAGCTCCAAGCATTCTTTGCTTGTCCAACCAGAAGCAGGGGATGCTCAACGCTAAATTTTAGGGTTACAGATATAACTAATGATAATGGGTAAACAACTACTGTATGGGAGCTGAACAATAAATCTTGCTACATAATCGTGGAGCAGAGACGCGCCTGTTTCCTTGCAAGCATCACGGGTTTTGTTGTTTGTTGTTTTGTTTGGAAGCTTGTGCCAATGCAATTAATTTGATATGGGACTGTTTTGGCAAGGTTGTCAAGATTTCCCAAAGTTCTGAAAGTCCTGCACGTAGCGGAGACTGCACTTTGGGCTAGTTGCTAACCCAAGGAGTCTTCCTAACTCCTGCAATTTTTGGATGGCAAAACCTTAGACCCCAACTCACGTGGGCCTCAAGATCATCAAGCATCTCAAAATTGGATGGCTCTGAGATGAAAGTTCGTCGATATTGTGACAATAAGCAGGATTTTCTTCTACTACAAGTGGCTTTCTTTGGATTGAGTCAATCTACTTCTGTTCTGGGATGCTCCAACCATGTTCTCGGCACTCAAGTTCTTTGCAGATGCAAGTTTGACCATGCTTCAGATCACTCTAAAATGCTTTGGATACATGTAATTCACATTAGGACATGCGTACATATCATATATAAGTTGGTTTTTCTTGTGTACATGCCCCTGAATGGCGGTTTTTCACCGCTCAGCTCCGCCAGTTGACTTCATGGCGATGCGAGCTTGACTCCCAGATGCACGAGCACCTGCACCTGTAACTTTTGTGACAGGAAGTCAGGTAGATGCCAAGACTCGTAAAATCAGGTGATGATGATGATGATGATGATGATGATGATGATGATGATGATGATGATGATGTTTGACTAGATTGCGACTAAGGTATAAACATGGTGCTTTCATCCGCACTGGTCCGGGTATCAATGAGCCCGGGTGCCTGAGTAAGATTCAGCAAGTTACGATCTACGTGAGCAAGAGCACAGTTCTCATTCAGCATCCCGATAAGAAGTTGCCAAATTTGTCCCCGGCTGGAAGAAAAAAGCAGCTGCCATTACCATCACCATCAAGGAACCATTAGTCGTTAACTAGTGATCAATGGATGAATACATAAGGTGCTGCTATTTTTGTATATATGCATATATATATATATGCACGTCTACAAATCTATGTCTATATATTTCTATATAAAACAATCTATATCTGTCATGATCAGTGGAACAACACATGTTTTGCAGTGAGAGGTCTCCAGGATAGCTAAGCCTCCCTCTGTTGTCGACCAGCGTCTTGAGGCCCAAGACAGAGCACACCCTTCAACCTGGTGAGGAGTGCCAGCCACAGCGGGGCCTCGAGGGAGAAGACGGTGAGGATCGGCTGCTGCTGCTGCTGCTGCTTGCTGCTGCTTAATGAGTGGTTGACTATAGGGGATGATGAAGCAACAATTCTGGGGATGATGATGATGATGATGATGATGATGATGATGATGATGATGATGATGATGATGATGCTGGTGGTGGTGGTGCTGCTGCTGCTGATGATGATGATGATGATGATGATGATGATGATGATGATGATGATGCTGATGCTGCATTTGTTGCTCCTGCTGATTCAGGTTTCTGGTGGAACGAGAAAAAGTGGATGCAGACGGCACTTGCTACTTGAAGCTTGCAGATGGTAGAGGCAGGTCCGGCACTATGTTTTTGATGCTTCCTACTAAATCTCATTCCTTTATATGTCGGAAACCAAACTGTCTCTCAGTACCACCATTTCCTTTTTCCTCTGCCCTCTTTCCGATGTTTTGTTCGTCCTTTTGGAGGCTGGGTCTTCGACCAGACGCCGGAGATGGGTGTGATATGTGCACCCTGCAAGGATGACCCAAAGGTGCAGGTGCATCAAGGGACTGTGCGATCTGCTGGCCATTCTTCTGTTGTCCCAACCAGAGTCAGGGGATGTTAAATCTCAGGGAATGCAAAATCTCGCTAAAAAGCAGTGGATCAGAGACACAGCGGTTTCCTTGCAAATTGCAGCGGTCTTGTTCGTTTTGTTTTCTTTGGAAGCTCGTGCCAAATGCGATCAATTCGATATGGGACTGTCCGGCAAGGTTGTCTAGATTTCCCAAAGTTCTGAAAGTCCTGCATGTAGCGGAGACTGCCCTTTGGGCTAGTTGCTAACCCAAGGAGTCTTCCTAACTCCTGCAATTTTTGGATGGCAAAACCTTAGACCCCAACTCAAACGAGCGGTGTTCAAGACTTTTTTGTACATCTTCTGTCACGCAGTCCTTGTAAGGACCTGTTGCGTAAGCAAAACACTGGTGGTCATAAGCCTGCACAAGCAATATTGAACCATTTCACTGGTGCAAGCTTTGGCTTAAGACAGATTTTTTTTCTTTGCTGCGTTGATTTACAGACCGCTATTGGTATGTTACCTGGCACGTCCTTGTTTGCTATGCTGCTAGTACCATGCAGAAGGAAGACAAAGGTAAACGTTCTTAGTTTGCAAATTTTCCCTCCTGAGTCCGTGTAGACTCCAGGTAAGCTGCGCATAAGCCAAACTTGCTTTTGCTGGTAGGTGCCTATGGCGCCCATACAAAGACCATTTTTTGATCCTGTTCATGAGTGCCAACGTATTCTTGCTAAGACGGTCTCGGACATTCTGCACAAATATTGCACTGGAAAAACATTCTTATTTCACATCTTCATCTTCGAAAATCTCTGATTGCAAGCCAGCGCTTCCAAATTCCTTCTGGGTTCAAAAAATCATAGGCTGCTGTTAGTTAGCGTGCACGCGAAGGTTTCATTTGTCTCTGCACGTTTAAGCAAGACGCAAGCAACCGCGTAAGCTTTTCCTCGATAGGTGCCAGGATAAACGGCTTATTGAACACAGCTCACATGGGACTCAGAAGATCATCTAAAGCTTGGATGGCTCTGAGACCAAGGTGACTCAACATTCCGACAAATATCAAAGGTTTTCTTCATCTACAAGTGGTTTTCTCTCCAGGCCAATCTACCTCTGTTCTTGCTGCAGGCCGATGCTCCCAAGCCGGACGTGGGTGTGATATCTTCACCCTGCAAGGATGACACGAAGGTGGGCTGCGCCATGCGATCTGCTGGCAGTTCTTCGGGTGTCCCAACCACAGTCAGGGTATGCTACAGATAATCTGAGGGTATGGTAAATGCTAAATCTTGTGGAATAATCGTACAGCAGGGACACATTTAATTTGGTGTCCTTGCAGATTCCAACCGTTTTGTTCTCTTTTGTTTGTTTGAATCCGACCATATCCAAACCGAAAGTTTCGCTGGACCCCAAGTCAACCTGCGAAAGAGATACATCGCAGGGCCTTCTAAACATTCCATTTTCAGAAATTGAATCTGCTGCTATTCTTGCTATAACGTGCATATTATGCCTCAACATATGCACATTTTTTGTACTCACATATAGTATGTACGAAGTGAAGTGATTGTATATGTAGGAGTATGCATGATGAACCATATTCACATACTGGACATGTGCATGTGTACAGTGTGCATAAACAAATGTATATAGCATAAAGTCACATACCCATGCATATGATGGCTTCTGAAAATAGGGCCCACCAAAAATGGTTGGTGTATCAATATAGATAGTTATAAAAGGATGATCACTGGTGGTACCCCTACAACTTGAGAAACCACCATGTGTTCGCTTCTGTTTGTTGAAGTATGTTGATCCGCCAGTTGACCTCTTGGCGATGCGTGCTTGGCTCTCAGCAACATACGACTCACCACATCCATGGAAAGAAATCAGATAGGGAAAATATTTTTTGATGTTTATTTTGAACTGTGTCAACTGCCTTGATCCTGAGGTACAAAGATGTTGTGTTGATCCGCTCCGGTCCGAGTATCCTTCAGTTTGTGCCTCAGTAAGTAAGATTCAAAACCACATGCTCGTGGAAAAGGGTCAGAACTCGCGACGTGGTTGTCTTGCAAGGAAAGCAGGCCATCTTGGGCTGTATGCAATATGGGCTGAACATATGAAGGCCCAATGAAGACGGGACTTGGGGGTGCGAAGTTGCAGTCCCGAAGCCACCATGGCCGCCATGGGTTTCGTCCTTCCGAGGTTTCGAAAAGAGCAGACTCTTCAGCGTGGTGAGGAGTTCTGGGCTCAGTGCGGAGGACGCGAAGACACTGGTCATGATGAGATTTGTGATATAGGGCTATGAGTCAAATATGGCGAGCTGGGTCAAGCTCTTAACCAACCAGCAACAATGGTTAACTAGCCGGTTAGTGGGTAATCAAAGGGGGTGATAGCCAACAGTAATGGGGGATATGCCAGATACATATGGCTATGAGTGCATATTAACCAACCAATAATGAGGGATCATAACCAACAATTTCATAGCGAAACTAATGGTTAATGCCGGGGAATCAGGCTATGAGTCAATACATGTCTATATGAACCATCGAAAATGGAACTATGACTATCACCAACAATGGTTAATGATATACTATGGTTAATGATATACCATCATTTGTATACCATCATTAACCATCAATATAACCAACTATTACCAACAATATACTTGGGAATACAATGGTTAATGATGGTATACAGGGCGGGGTCCAGGCTATTGACCCACAACTACTTGTATCATGGTTTTGATCACAAAGGATTATGAATCACGATCAACCATAATAAACCATCATAAACCACCATGAACCATCATAAACCATCATGAACCATCATAAGCCACCACAAATCATCATGAATCATCATCAATCATCATCAATCATCATCAATCATCATCAAGCATCATCAAGCATCATCAAGCATCATCAAGTATCATCAAGCATCATCAAGTATCATCAAGCATCATCAAGCATTAAAATATAACGAGGATGAGAAAGGCAAACCGGCAATCGCAAGGGTGACAGTGAGAGTGGTGGTGACCAGATGAGTGTTTGCTAACAATCGTCGGTCAATCGCGTGGTTGGCCGGGTGTGGCCTGGTGATTGGTCTGTCCTTTGAAAGACGTGGCTGTATCTGAAAAGTCAATTTATAGGATCCAGAAGTTGGAAAAATATTCTGGCATGTTTTGGCTCATGGATTCTCAGGCTGGTGGTGACTGCCCTTGCCATTGCCGCCTGCCGATTGAGGTTTGTGGTGGAACGGGAAGAAGTTGCTGCAGACGGCACCCGCTTTTTGAAGCTTGCAGACGGCAGAGGCATGTTCTGGCGAAAGAATGTTTCATTGTGAAGCATCGCCGTGTGATGCCAGACATTCTCCTTCTTACCTATCTTCCATTTCCATTTCCATGCCATCTGAGGGTCTTAGCCCGGTGGTCTTGAATTCTCATGCCAGAATGTCAAATCCAGCAAACGGCCTTCTGTGTGAAGCACACTTCTTACCTAAAAGATATCGAAACGATATCAAAATTGGAGTGCCATGGAGTCCCTTCTCCTCCGCCATGTTTGCTTGTCCTTGCGCAGGTTGGGTCTACGACCAGAAGCCGAACATGGGTCTGATATGTTCACCCTGCACGGATGACACGAAGGTGCCGATGGGGTTGGACTGGGTGTGCGATTTGCTTGTCATTCTTCGGTTGTGTAAATCTAGCGAAATACAATGGGAAATAGCGGCCGTCCGTGAAAGCGTCAGCGATTCTGTTCTGTTGTTTTGTTTGGAAGCTAATGTCGCGAAAGGTCTAGATCAAAGTGCAGATCACGTGCTACACTGCAGATACTGTAGTAAATCTGCTGCTGTTCTTGCTGCAGAGGCAGACAAATGCTCCAACATGTTCACAGGATGTTCAGTGAAACTCTTGGCTTAGGCTTGGAAATAAGTATATAGGGGCTATGTGCTTTCGTTTATTGAAACTAGCGATATTGAAATTACATTTCTGAACACTTAGTACATTTCAGCTTTCTGCACAATTTGAGCCTTGAAGTTCGGGCCGCAAGACTTTGAATGTTGCTCTCTGGTTAATCAACCTGATAAGTCCACCAGTTATACCTGGTTTATTTAGAAAAAACTGGTGATTTTTAGCCTAGAGGTTAGTTTACCAGTTTACCATTCTCAGCTCCGCCAGTCGACCTCTTGGCAATGCGTGCTTGGCTCCCAGATTCGCAGGCCCTCAGACGCTTGTTAGGCGGTGGATTGATGCAACAGCTTTGAACGGATGGTAACACTTGATGAGTTTCACTTCAATCACGATGGACTGCTGAGGTACAAAGATGGTGTGATGATCCGCGCCGGTCCGGGTTTCAATGAGTTTGTGCCTCAAAAAATCTCAGGCTCTGGACTTTTCAAAGGGTTGGATGGCTGAAAATCCAGGTCTTCTGCAGCGGTTACATTTCTTGGGAATCTTGATGTAGATGTTGATGGTCCGTTGATGTTGGTGGTCCGTTGAGATGGCCTTCGAAGTAGGAAGCCGTGGTAGATCTGCTGTCGGCCCCTGCGTCGTCCAGGTGGGGTAGAGAGCAAGCTCTTCGACCTGGTGAGGAGTGCAAGGGCCCAGCAGATCGCGACGATGCGGGTGCTGATTCGTAGCTGATGATGATGATGATGATGATGATGATGATGATGATGATGATGATGATGATTAATATGATGATGCTGGTGGTGGTGGTGATTGTGGTGGTGGTGGTGCTGCATTTGTTGCTCCTGCTTCAGGTTTCTGGTGGAACTGGAAGAGCTTGGGGCAGACGGCACTCGCTACTTGAAGCTTGCAGATGGCAGAGGCGCGTCACTCACGGCACTCTCACGGTGTCTGCCAAGTCGAATTCCCCATGTGATTCAATCTTGCCATGTGAAAAAAATAAGCCATGCATAGCTAATAGAATTGATTAATATTGAATCCTGTATGTCATGAAACATGGATGAAAAAGATATTTCATGTTTATTGATTATAGACGTATATCGATTCAATTTGTACAAGTAGTTTTCACAGTCCCTGAGTCAGTTGTTTAACATTGAGACATTCTGAGGATCTGATAAATCTTGGACTCGAATGGGGTGCATGGCTTCTGCGCGTAGGTTGGGTCTATGACGCAACACCATACTGGGGTGTAATGTGCGCACCCAAGGCCGGCCAGAAGTTGTCCTGTTCCAGTCATAGTTGGTCATCAGGGTTGTTATCATTTGGGACGGCAGTTGTCATTTTTTGGTGTGGCTCTTGTCATGTCTTGGGATGGTTGATTTCATGTCTTGGAATCGTTGATATCATGGTTTGGGAAGGTTGATATGATTGGGTGTGGAAAGACAGATCAGGCTGGTTGTTGTCATGCCTTGGGATGGGTGTGAAGATATCTTAACTTTGGGAGCCACCATGTTGCACACATTGCCCCGGTAGGGTGAACATCTGGGTGTCCTCCTGTCCTAGATGCAGGGAGAGTTCCATGAACATGTTACCATGTGGGATGTGTCCTGGATGAAGTTTTGACAATGGAACACCATAGTTGTCAACTGCCAGAAGTCAATCATTTGAAAATGCTGGATTAATATTCACGAAGAAAACATCTTTCAGATGCTGCTGAGAAGGATCATTTCCAGTCGTCAGTTGAAGAGAGAAGTGGCCAGCAGGTCTCTGTGTGTAAACATGCAGCGGATTTCAATCTGCACAGCCTGCTTTTGTTGTAGGGTACAGCTTTCTCCGCATCGAACCGCGCGAGCTGTTGATTCCGTCTCCAAGGGTTTGTCACCAGGGGCGTAGGACCAGAACCAGGATTTTCACCATTTTTTCACCGTTTTTTTAAAACCAAAATTGTTTATCTTTTTGCACCATGGATGTAACTGGATGTAGCTGATTGGTGGTCTCAATTGATGTTTCAGCCGTTGTTGATTTTCAGCCAGGCCTCAGAATGATAACATAACTTTGGTGCCCACTTCTCGTTATCTCTCGACAACGTTGCCCACCAACCAGCTAAGGTTGACAACTGGTTGGTGGTTTCAAACATTTTCCCTCAGTATTTACAAATGAATAGGTTGGTTGACTAGTATTCTTCATAGGGGTTAAAACCACCAACCAGACAATGATTCTTTCATGAGAAGAAATAGTCGTGGGTTTCTCCCTGCTTCATGACGTGCCTGTTAAGCCAAACGTGTCGCCACCAGATGTGCTCCGTCAAGTGAACGGCCAGGAGAAGGCAACAACACCAGGCGATAGATCGAGATCTCGTGCTGATGAAGAGTTTTCCGCTGTTCTGCCAGGGTCATGTGAAAGTTAACTGCTTTCAAATGTCGAAATGTTTCAACATGGAGAACTCAGCACAAACATTCCTGCTGGAACAAGTGTGGCACTTCCAGCATGATTTGCTTGTTTTTGCAGTATCAACTTTTGTGCGGAATCAAGCAGCCGAGCCTAATCTATGTGATTTGAGAGGAATAGTAGTACCCCTCTCCCCTAAGGTGAGATTGATCAAAATCATTTTTCATCACTTATTTGGTTAGGGAACATTCGAGTCAGACTCGCAGGGCCGTTGAGAACAGGTGTTGGCATAAGCAGGTCGTTGGTCTGCAAAAACAGTGGGGCAGACTCTGACTGGTTTGACTTCAAAATTGAAGCTGATAGAGAGCAGTCATGTTGATGGCTGCCGTTCCTTTCGCTGATTGTGGAAGCAGTTGAGTTCCCGAGCAGTGCCAGATTGGACCACAAATGTGTATAGTTTTGTATTTGGCGGTGAGCCTTCTGCCGAGGGGGTTTGGCCAGATGAGCATCCTAAACAAAACCAGCGGATGATGTACTCATTGGGTATTCACTTCTTTAGTTGGGCTTTTTCATCGTGTACATGGAAAGTTGGAACTTCGAGATGGTACCAGATTGCCCAATTTGTATGCATATGCATGTGTATTGAGACATGTCTATATATGCATATCTACGTTTGCACATCTGCAACACAAGTGGGATGGCATACACTCATGCACACGCAGGGTGGGCGAAGACATGCATACATACCATTCAACCTATACGTTTATACGTACATGTATGGATTATATGGATGTTTCTCAAAAGGGGACCCTTCAGATCATCCCATACTAATCATTTGCAGTAAGAAACCGACCATTTTTCGGGTCCCCCATTTTAAGGAAACCATATCATTAGGGTCTGGCTGCTTCAAGACTCACCAAATCATCAAACCACCTGGATGTATTCCACCGAATTGGCACGAGATGTGGCTTCTCCTAGGTGTCTTGCTTTTGGCAGTGCCTGCACAAGGTACACGTACAACATCTATTCGATGTACATGTAGACGTGTCTTGCATAGAGTATGGAACCGTATGTACTGTATATGCAGGTTCATATGAATGTACAGGAAGTTTAGTCTTCATGACTCCTTTGATCCACTGGTTGGGGCTGTATGCACATGTTAGCCTGATGGATCTGAAAACAGAAGTCTGTTTTGAACAATGCCAAGGTGCTTGAAGTAAAACTACTTCCCCTTGCAAACAGAATCAAACGGTATACTCTTCCATGCTTGTGATGTCCAATCCCACAATCCACGTGCGATCTAACGCATTTATACACGTTGCCGATGTGATCATTAATGATCGCTTTAAGCACACATCACACCCCTTGTCCCAGTTGTCCCATGCAATGTGCACGTTCGTATCACCAACGGATGCAGCTGGGCTTGTGCCCCTCGTTTTCAGCCTGCCACCGCGATGAATTTTGTTGCTGCCTGCAGCTCCTGACGCGCCTGCGACAATGGGGAGTTATGGGATTACGGCAGGCTGTTTGCCGATGGGGAATGCATCCTGAGATCACTGGGAGTAAATTGGGAGTGATCCCCTCAGCCAAATCAGGAAAGTCTACTTGGATGAGAGGTAGCTGCTTCACCTCGGTTTTGGGTGGCAAGGGCCTGTTGACAGGCCCACAAGTTTGTTCATCGAAGAGCCCCACATCCTGGAAAAATACAGGGCATCGCATGTGCCCGAACATTTCTTGAACATCCTCAACCCCTCATAGGCTGTGGCACATTACTTGGGGGTTGCCTACCAGGGTTGGCGTATTTGAAGGTAATGAGCAACAAGCAACAAATGCTGATACGACGACATTATCGTTGACACAGACGTGTACCGGAGACAGTCCATGTTTGTAGTTTGTGTATATATGTTATGTAGAATGTAGAGTTTCAGGTAAGAATACTTCTTCCAATACTGGCATGGTTCGCCAACGATTGCAGACCTAGCCGACTGATTGCTTCATTCTTTTTATTCTAGTTTTTGTTTGATTAGGATGCGTTCATTTAGTCGACTGGTGGATGTGACTCTGGCATACTCCACCACAAATTTGTAGGTTTTCCGCAAGACAATTTAGTGTATTTGGATAGGTGACTGTACGACGAAAGATACCACCCACCTTTTTGCACTTTTTACCGTGCTTTTGATAGCTTCCAACCGCAGTTTTTGCACATTTCTCCCAGAAATGGGACACCCAACTTGGATTTGGTGAATATTTTCTGAAGGAATTCCACCAAGGCATCCGCAAAGAATCCACATCTTCTTGGCTCAAAGAATTCCACCATTTTCGCAGCGGCGTCCAACGCAAGGGTGTGTACAGTGCGTACTCCAAAAGCGCAGCCTCCAACACGGATGCAGGTCTATGGTTCGGACCTTCCTCGTAGCATGAAGCAGTTGACAACGGTTTTCAATCACTATCAAGCATCATTGAACAATCCATCAACCATTGACTACAACCAGGTTATCCTTTAATCATCATTAAACCATCCATCAACCATCATTAAACCATCCATCAACCATCATTAAACCATCCATCAATCATCATTGAACAATCCATCAACCATCAATTGCAACCAGGTTATCCTTCAATCATCACCGAGGTTTGTTTTTGTCGTGTTTGTTGGTTCAAAGCATGATCGGCGTCATGGGACCGGCCATTGTCATGGGACCTGCCTTGAAGGGTCATTGTTTGAGATCGTCGCTGGATTCTGCCGCTGTTATCATGGCTAAACGTTGTAGGTTTACTATTCTTATTGCAATTGTTATGGATTGTAATTGTTGTAACTGAGATCAGTTTTCCTTTTCTTATTGTAATTGTTGTCATGGATGCTGTTGTTTGCTGCTTCTCTTCATGGTGACTTTGTTATCGTGCTCATCTCATTATCATCGTTTGGGGTGGTGTTCCTTTTGCGGCTGTTTCTATACTGCTGTTAATTGCTGTTGTTGCTGCTGATGTTGTTGTTGTCATTGCTTTTGCTGTTGAAGTTGCTGTTGCCACTATTGCTATGAACATGTGCATGATCGATGTTGCCGTTGCCGCTGTTGTTGCAGTTGTTGCTGCAGTCTATGATGGTCTATAGTGATACAAGTATGGACCAGAATCTCCATCCTAGCCATATGGTGCAGTTTCTAACGGTGAAACTACGTAATTGATCGAGGTCTACCAGGATTTGCCGATCCAGGTCGGTGCTTGCTGCTGCTTTCCCCCGTAATTGGTCGTGCCCAAAATGGGAGGGACCACAGGGTCAACACGAATGACCATGTCTGCCGCGTTGTCATGGCGCCCGAGGATAGTTCCGCATGCTTTGTATTCGAAAGAGCAAACTGACTAGTTCCAAATCCAGTAGCATGTCTCTAGTCGTCGTGGTTGCGATTGCCGCTGATGACAGCCATACTTACCCCCGTGGAAGTCATGAAGCTGGTGCCTATTCATGAAGGTTACACTCCAGTGATCCAACATAGCAATGGAACATCACTATATCTTGCAGAGAAACGCCGAGAAACCGTTAAGAATTGGTGGATTATCCATTGCTATGTTAAATGATAGGAGGGAAATCAGATTGGTAATAAGCATGGTAGTTGTGATTTTTTGCACCAACGTGAGCATACCTTGTGCATAGGTGAATCGCCAGTGAAACTGTTGGCACCACCAAATATGTGACCAACCGTCCAAAACCGCAACTATTTGTTACATTTCATTACAATCACTGTATTGGTTGGCAAAATCTAGACGAAACCGTGTTGATAACCAGCAATTCAAGGGGTTCCTCAGGTGTTTTTCCTATGAGATTCCGGGAAAGAACAAGGTTACGTCAAGCATCCAACTATCTATTGTGCTTATTATATCAACGTATTTTGTGACCTTGAGGATAGCTCGCATAAACCATGATTAACGATCACTGCCATTATTGCTGGTTGATGTCCCTAATGCAAAACCATCATTTGATATAATTGGTGATTTGTATCCCTGAAAGATAAGCATGATACATAGGCTTTATTGCTGTTCCATATACCCTATCAATAGCCGTTATCAATCGCTATTCTTGATTGTTATCCCCTATGAATGATCGTTATAAATTGTTGTGGCTGGTCGTTACCCGCATGGACGACTGTTTGAAACCAGTACTGGGTGTAAGAACATGAATTATTACGACAATATTGTTTCTCAGTATCCCTTATCAACATTCCTAAACATACAACTGGTAGTTTGACCAGTACTAGTCTTCATTGCTGGTGTTGAATCCAGAGCAGCAACCACAACTAACATTCAGAATTCATGGTTATCCTGATCGATAAGCATTCACTGTTGTCGGTTGGTCAGGATAATCATCAAGATAATTATCATGAACCAACCAACCCTCAAGATAATCTGAATCATGAACCAACCAACCATGAAATAAATATGATAAAGTAATGCTTCATAAGATCATTGGTTGCCTGCTGATTCTTCTCAGATTTGGTTATGTCCACTTCTCCCGCCCATGACCACAGCGTATTGCGGAGCCTTATTGGAGGTTTGCAGCTCTCGTACCGAGAGGTACGTTCTGGTTCCCACCATTCGTACTTTCCTACCGACTGCAATCAAACAACCAATCTACCGCTTAAAAGGTAACGAATCTAAATAATACCGGAACAAATTAGAAATAATTATCAAATAAAACGGTAACGCCTAAATTCGAATTTACTCAGGATACGGGTCCAACATACTCCAAAGTCCGAAAATTTTCAAAAAATTGCCGTTTTGGACAGTATGGATTTCTTTAATTGGTAGTCTTTCTTTATTTTCTTGGAAATAAACTTATTTTTTTTTAAATATAAATAAATTTAACCTTGGTCTAAAAAACACAAATTTTTTAATACTTTTACTATAAAAATTTATATTTTTTAAAAATTTATATATTTTGGTTATTTTTAAAATTAAAAAATATTTAAAAAAAATTATATTTTTTTTAAATTTTGGTTAATATTAAAATAAAAAAAAAAATAAAAAATTAGTTAATTATTATTTTAATTATAAATAAATTAATAATTAATATTTAATAACTAATAATAAAAAAAATTAATAATTAATAATTATTATTTTAAAATTAGTAATTATTATTTAATATTTAATAATTAATAAAAACTAATTAATAACTAATAACTAACTATTAAAAACTAACAACTAAAAATTAATAATTAATAATTAATAATTATTAAATAATATTTAATAATTAATAATTAATAAATAATACTTAAAAAACCAATAATTAAAATATAATAATAATAAATATTTTATTAAATAATAATAAAAATATATAATTTAAATT
>VSDK01011390.1:192883-252537 GCA_009767595.1 Symbiodinium kawagutii | reverse complement strand
TTTTTTAAAATTATATTTCATTATTTATATAATATTAATTTTAATTTATATTAATTTTTATTTTGATAATATATATATATTTTTCAAATAATATAAATATAAATTCAAAAAATATATTAAATTAAATTATATTTTTTTTAAATATATATAATAAATAATTTAAATAAAACCATATATAATATTAATATTTTAATTAAAATATATTTATAATATTTATTAAATATATTATTTAAAATATATTGCAAATTTAAATCGTATAGCCAATTTGCTTTTAATTGACTAAACAATCTATAATTTTATGTCGATTTAATCGAATCCACTTTAATTCTGCTAATTGAATATTGGCCTGTTGCAATTGGCAAGATCAATTCTCATTAATCCATCTGTGTCAAAGGGAGCAGATACTTTTTGTTTGACAAGTCATGTGTGCTTCATTACATCATATTGAAAAATTCCTCTTCCCAGAGGAAAGGTGCAATCCCAATTTCACATGAACTTCTGCTTTATGACGAAATCATGCATACTTATCAAAGGAAGGGATTTCAGATACGTTGAACAACGCTTCGCGCCAGTGGGATTCTGTGTTGCGCTCTGTTTCTCGAGTGACAGCGGTCCAAAGGCCTCCAAGCGCCAACTTCTATTCAAGGTCAGCATGGAGGAGGACAAATTAGTTTGACATGGCTGGTTCATACTTGAAAGCAGCAAGATATGTATCATATGAAATTTCATGGCTCCTATGTAAGTAGTATGCTTTTAGAACCGTGAGATCGCCTTTCATTCATGCATTGGCATCATTGGCATGGGCATGGGCATGGTTGGCATGGCTGAAAACGGTGCTCCCCCAGGCACGCCCGGCATGCCGGGTGCTAGGGGCATCGGCATGGTCGGCGGCCAAGCGTAGACCGGCTGGAAATTCTTGGGCCACATCCAGGCCCCACAGGCCCCGTGGTCCAGATAGGTGGTATACTCTGCCACACCTCCTGCTTCACCTTGGGACATGCCGAGCAGTAAGATGATGCAAGATGATGTAAGGTAATGTAAGATGATGTAAGATAATGTAAGACGTGCCAATCCTTGACTCATAGTGGAGAATGAGTAAGATGATGTAAGCAAATGGAAGGAAGCAGTTTAGTTTTAGTAAGAATGTTGATCCTTATGTTGATCCTCATGAAAGCATCAAAAAACAATAAAGATCACTGGATCATGCCAAAGCACGCAAAACATGTGAAACTTCCACGAAGCCATCCTGCATTGCTAAGTGCAAAGGTGTCTCACCACGGAAGTTGGGAGAATTCACAGGAGCACCAGCTCGAAGCAAATATCGCACAAGTTCAAGGTGAGCATAAGCAGATGCCAAGTGAAGTGGGGAGTTCCCCGAATTGTTCTGCGCACGAACACAAACCATCGCTTCCTGCAGGCCAAGCAGTGGTTCACCGCAGCCAGGGACCTACCCTTCCCTGTCCTTTCTGGGCTTGGAGATGTATAGATGCCCCATTTGTAAACTCAGTTTCGTGAGAGTTTTGATATTTTTGATGTGTTTGATGTGTAAAAGGTTTAGCGCCATGTCCATATGTCCAACAAATCAGGTTACGGCTCGTCAACACAAGATATCTTCGGCAAGGCCTTTGGTCAACACTGCTGATAATGATGCTTGGTGACGGTGAAGTGATAGTTGATTGCTTGCTAGTTGATGACTCCCAATGATTGTTGATCATTGTTGATAATGACATCTGACATTCGTCCGTGCGCTGAACAATTGCCAGCCACGGATGTACCACTGTGGTAATTGGCTAGTCAAGTTATTGGGTATATATCAATTGCAGTACGGTATCGGTAAGGATCATCTTAGCGAACCATCAGTTTTATGCGTACAGGATTCGTGGACTGAACCTCCGGTGAACTAACCTGGTTGCGTGGTTTCTAGCTTGATTCCCTATTTAGACAACTGATTTTTTGCTTCCAGGTTAGTTTACCAAAGTGGGAGTGGGTCAAATCCCAATTTTTTCCATATTATTGTTGGTTACTATCCCCCATTATTGGTTGATTACTATTGACCCATAGCCAAGTGTCATAGCCATGGAAACTTCTGGGCTTTCACTAAGCCATGGAAAAAGAGACCTGGACACCATTGGCTTGAACCAAGGATCAGCTTGTGGAGCTGGGAACCAAGCGGGAACCAACCCCAGCACCGTTCTGGCGCTGAGAGTTTCCACGTTTTGGTCAAGCATCTCAAACCACCAGAGATGGTTTAGCTGAGAGCGTATGGCCACCAAGGAGAATGGGTTCTCAACAGGTGAATCATTCCAAGGTTGGATGACCATCCTTTTCCGGAAAAAACGCATATGTTTGTAGCTCATCATCAATCATCATGAGAACTTGAAGCACCGCTTTGCAACTGCAACTCTCCCTCTTCAGAACCAACCACTGAGCCCAGAGGGGTTGCCATAGCCACATGTCATGGCCGAGCTTCCACCAGCATCTTCACCACGTGGAGGTGCCCCGCTTTCACCGCCAGATGGAGCGCCTGGTCGCCCTCCGACGTGGCATCGCGCTGATCCAACGGAGCAAAGGCCATCAGCAGCGACTTCACCAAGCCTCGGCACTGCCACAATGGCCAGGGATGGCAACCCAGGGACCCATGATGACCCAAGGCCCACGGAGCTGGCAATGGCAACATGGCATGCGAATCATCTGTTGATCCTTAGGCCTTCCAACCATGTGGCAAATGCTAACGGGAGATATTTGCAGCGAATCATTTGGGTATGTTCATAGTTGACGAAACACTCTTCATAGGACCGTCAGGAACCGTCGAAAGGAGGCCACGGATCCCCCGTACTTGTAGGGTAGCCACTGTTGCAGCCCCATTCTATACACGGGTATAAAACGCAATGCTTCGGTGAGGCATGCCTTCTGGAAAAAATAAAATTGATAACCAATGAGTTGTGACTGGGGCAGGTCAATCTCCAGTCCAATCAAAAAAAAATGCGCCCCGAAGAATGGCTAAGAATGGTTCACATAAAGTTTATCTAATGTTTATTCATTCATTCACGGCTGGTCATGTTCAGACTGCTTCGCTCCCATGCGAGCTTCTAAACTTGGAGAGACTGGGACAGGTCACGCGGCCAAGATGCCTGTACACCCACTGCTGGCGGCCAAATGAAATGGTGTGTGGCCACTTTCATCATGTCGATCCACTTTCGCATTGGCAATCAGAAGGAGTTGTGCGGTCTCCGTTTGGTTCTCGCGAGGACCAATGCCATTCACCGCATGATGCAAAGGGCTCTGTCCATCCGCATCTCGACAGTCCACAGCGGCACTGCTGAAGATCAGATTCCGAACCATTTCCACGTGGCCCATTGCTGAAGCTTGATGCAACGCTGTCCGGTCCCTGGGAGGTCCGATGGCTGGCGATCACTGTTCCACCAAGGTGAACGTAACTCTGAACATCTCAGCTGACATTGCCATCATCCATCATCCTTACTAAACAATCGACCATTGCTTGTTCTTGACAAAGGACAACCAAAATAATGCTAGGTCCTTGCAAATGGTTAAATCCCTACAATCTTGATGTTCAATCACTTCTAATCAAGGATTTACATTTATTCATTCATAAGCCCCTACAATTTTAATGTGAAATCACCAGCAACTTCTGCTTAAAGGTCTGCTGTTGGGACTTTTTCCAGGTCAGCTCTGCAGCCCATGGCCTGATGCCACTCTTCTTGTTGATATCTCCGGAAGCTGAGACCAAGTGCATCACAACATCGATGAAGGAGCCTCCCCGGAGCCGCCCAGAGCCAATCACGGTAGCTCCGCAGCGGTCCACTTCTTCCAGGCTGAAAACCATGGTGGTCAATTGTTAAACTGGTTAAACTCTATACTGGTTTAAACCATCAACTAATTAATGGTTAGCTAATACTGGTTAGCTATCATTTTTCCATTGATCACTACATATGTACTGGTTAAACTCTAGCAAGCTAACCTGGAATGAGAAAAACCATCGTTTATGCCGGTTTTCACCCATGAAAGATGGTGATTTTTGGCTTCCATCATAGTTTGCAAAAGGGTAATCATCAAGTGAATAACACAAGGGCCTGTTAAACTGCCATGATTCACCACCAACAACTACCCTTTTGATGGAAACATGTCAAACCTGAGGTCATGGAAGGACAAAATCAACCGCTACGCACTTGGAACCATTTGTCTGTAGCATCTGAAAGGGATACTGCTGTTTCAGGGGGTTTTGCGACCAACGGGTGCTCGACACGGGGGATTGGCCAACATATGAAAACAAAAAGAAACAGGTGTCTATATGGTTTAGCTCTTTATATGAACCATTCTATTGGCCATCTTTTCAGCTGTTAAAAAGCCAACACACAAAACAACAAGTGCAACATCAACATCAGCCAATGCCAACAAGAAGCACACCGCTGCAATATGCATTGGAGTGACAGCTTCTTCATCCAGAGTTACAGGATCTGGATGCGCATCGTATTTCAGCAGCTGGCGAACACCTCAGGTACAACACCCAGCCACCCTATGTCAGGAACCAACTCTCACCCACCATCTGAAAGCACAAATCACTTCAAGCAAGTCCCAACTCCAAGGTGTTCCGTGGCAGTATGACTACATTTAGTCCACTCCGGTCACTGCGATGTTCAGAAGGGGAACATATTTTTGAGAGCCGTTTTACAGCTCTTTCTGGTGGACAGCCGTGATCAGACTTTGATGCCTCTGCAAGTTTTACAAGAACAGCAACTTGCGGTACCAGTTTGATCCTATCCAGGATAAAACATCCGAGAAAGATGTCATTTCAACGGGATGATTTTCAACCAAAGGGATTCTCAAGGTTTAAAGCCAAGGGTTTGTTTCGTCAATCAATCATCTGAACTATGAAATCCTTGACCAAGCTCGAAGGTTTAAACCAGCAGGCATCGACACAAATATCTGGGGCCTTGATCCGATTCGGAACAGTAGTGACTTTGCCATGCCAACATGTCCATTTAACACAAAGACATTGTACTGGACGGGGGGACCACTCTATGGGTCTTACTGTGGCCTGAAACCATTTGATTGCCAGGTGACTTGGACTTATAAATTGCAACTACTGTAATTGAACTGCACTGGAAACTCTTCTGTGGCCGTGTCAGTTCTGGCTGAATCCAGCAAGGTGGGTCAACAACAGCTTGCACGTTGGCGTGGTGATGTGTCTTCAATCAAAATCCTTTCATGGGCACAAAGAGCACCACTGGTAACAAATCGCTGTATGCTTAAGCAGGGGCAGTGCAGCTCCTTGCTAGATCAACTGAACTTATTTTCGGGGCAAGGCTCAGGGACCGGACATGTCTCACATCGCAGCCAGGAAGCCTTCCACATTTTGAGCTGAAGCTGCCAAATGCAAGGGAGTGAATCCATAAATGTTGGCTTGATTTGGATCCGCTCTCTGCTGAATCAAGCCATCCTGAAATCAAGAGACATTTGCCACTGTCTGAGTGTTGCTTCGCGTACTGACCAAATCTCAGAAGTCAGGTTAGGTTGCTTTCCCACCTTTAAGAGGCCTAAAGTGGTATGTTGAGTGGCAAAATCCTACATAATAGTAGTGCGTTGCGGTTCATGGTATACAATATTTCTCTCTAGTCTGCAGCCTCACGACACTCGGCAAGATTTCGTTGTTGGTTCAGCCTCTCTTCAAACATGAGAACTGGATAGTTCAATCTGGGCCAATGGAACTTGTTTCCTCACCCCCCGCTCAAGCCGCCAGGAGTCGATGCTATGCCCATGGTCCCAAACTGCAAAGCGCAACTTCCGGTCCAGCGAAGAACAAGGAGCGAGTGCGTGGACCTCCCCGGCCAGCTATTCAGTTGTGACTGGGTGCAGAACTATGAAGTGTATCCCGAGGCCGTGGCGACTTGTGCAGGATTTGATGATGGTTTGGAGAGAGACAATCATGCCCTCGAGAATGATCAGCAGCTGGTATTTCAGCATGAGCCGGCTCTTAGTGATCATTAACTGGATTCCAACCAGATGATGACTATGAACCAGCTTATTAACCAGCATGAACCATCATCTAGATCCATTAGCCAGCTCATTAACCACCTTCTTAGTCCTGAGAGCAAAGCCATGGTATTAACAGTACCCCCCCAAGCATGGGAGAGCCACTACAATTGGCGTGGCGATTGGAATCGCCACTATCATTTTTCGATATTTTTCGGCCCCAAACATTGGGTCCTCCTTGGTTCAACAACAGGTTTGACATTGTCACTTGCCCCCCCTTCAAGGATGATGAGGAAGTTCACATGCGAGGCAAAGTGCCTAGTTTGTAGGATATGGTGGTGGCCTTATCCAAGACTAGTGACCCCCAGTCTACATGACGACAAAGGACGACCACGACATTGGGCCCACCCAACTTGGGAACCAGCAGCGTTTCGGCAGTGCCAACTTGGCTGATCACACTGTGGTCACCATTGAACAGCCCCGAATGATAGCCCCAAGCATCGGTGGGTCAATGCTGGTTGAACATAGTCGCCAACTGTGAGCTCAGTCTGAAAAATCTTTGAAACTGGTTCACGCTAAACATCCATCATCATCATCATCATCATCATCATCACCATCACCATCACCATCACCATCACCATCACCATCATCATCATCATCATCATCAATCAATCAATCAATCAATCAATCAATCAATCAATCAATCAATCAATCAATCAATCAATCAATCAATCAATCAATCAATCAATCAATCAATCATCAATCATCAATCATCGATCATCGATCATCGATCATCGATCATCAATCATCCATCATCCATCATCCATCATCCATCATCCATCATCCATCATCCATCATCATCATCCTCAATCAGTCAATCAATCAATCAATCATGAATCATCATCAATCATCATCAATCATCATCAATCACCGATCATCAATCATCAATCATCAATCATCCATCATCAATAATCATCATAATAATAATCATCATCATCATCATCATCATCATCATCATCAATATCATTCATCATCAATCGTCATCAATCATCATCAATCATCATCAATCATCATCATCATCATCATCATCATCATCATCATCATCATCATCATCACTGCGGGAAAAAGCGCATCCACCATGACCACCTTCTTAAACAGCAGCCTGCTCTTCCTACAGCAACCTTGGATCACATTTCCCAGATTTGAACAGCTATCATGTAGGCTACCAAACTGTCAACGACAATCAGGGAAAATGATAAATTGTTGAAACCACCGACCAGATCCAGATAGTTTCATACTAAGATAAGACAAGTCTACCCCTAGTGCCCCACATGCCCAATCCCCACCGTTGGGGCTCGTTGACACCGGAAGGTGGGCAATGCGAGGGTGGGCTTGTGCCTACGGCCAACCAGAATGGCAGGAAATATCTGTACATACAGCAATCACAAATACACAAATACGGTGTACATGTGCAGACATACACTTTATATAGCAACCACACACACACACACCCACACACGTAAACATGTATATGTAAATATATATGCAATATACATATGAAAAGATACACATAGAAAGAACATAGATATGGACGCACACTGCATGGATTCGGTGCTTCGATGGGTTGGTTGCTTCGTTGCAACAGCAGCAGCGATCAAGGCACCGCTCGCATCAGCTTACTGACGGCGGCTTCGCTGTCCCTCAGCATGGAGCCCTGATTGGTGGGTTTCATGGTGGCTTGCTGTCAATGGTCAATGGTTGGTCAATGGTAATGCTAGGGTTGGTCAATGGTTGGTCAATGGCTTCAATGGTGGGTTTGTGAGGGTAACACTCCGGTACTCCGGTAAATTGAAATGGAAGTAGAGAATCCACCATTTGTAGCTGGTTTACCGAACTGGTAATTCTTGGCTTCCGGATTTGTTTATCAAATAGTGATGATGGTCAATGATAGTGGTTCTCTATTCAATGGCAGGTCGCTGACAAGTTCAAAGTTCAAAAGGTCAATGATGGTGGTTAATGATGATTGTTGTGATTTGTTGCGGCTCATGATGGATGATCAAGTGTCCAATACATTACCATACATTAGGCACAAAACATGAGGTGAGAGTACCATCTTGCCGCAAGGTGTCTAGAACCGCCCTGGTGTCTACAAGGCTCCACCGGGGCGATGGTTTAGAACGGTGCTGAAAACAGCATGGGTCCTCACTGGATTTCTTATATTCAATCTGACCTTTTGGGGCAACCTAAGTCGCTCAAATCCACGACATGAGGTTTCATTTGGTACTCAAAGCTTCCGCAACCTCAAAACTTTCTAAATTCGGTCCAGTTGCTCCAGAAGTCCCGCATCGAAAAAGGCTCTTGTCACCGTCTCATAGCCGTTCTCCGCACATCGGTAAAATGCTTTGGCTCCCTGGTGATCTGAAATGTCAGGATTCGCCTGGGCCCTGAACAAAGACATCGCGGTGTCATAGTTGCTGGCTAGATGCAAGGCAGTCTCACCTTGCGGACCTCAGAGGCAGGGTCTCCAGGCATCGGCAGTTGCTTCACCCCAATGATGAGTGTACCGCTTGTGTTTTCTGAGCCATCACAGGTGCCGCTTACTAGGAACCATGAAGCAGGAAAAAGGAGACTGCGAGAGATCAGGTGTTGGAGATGTTCGGTCGGAGGCTAATTGATTGCTACGGTGCTTTTGTCTTTGGAGACTGGTGGACATTCAGACCCTCTGACCAGCAAACTACTCAATTCTACTGATTATACATAATTGGACCTGTATATAGGCTGAATTAATGAACAGGGGATTCAGAATGCAAAATACAGATCAAATTCTGGAAGTTTCTGGGTTTTAGAAACCACGGCTAGGAAGAATCTTAGGTGCCCACAAGCACTACTACGACTACAAGCTTCTCATCAGTGGCTACCAAGAAACAATATGGTTTCATGATTTTTGATGGTGCAAGTGACTGCCAGCTTGAATCACAGCAAGTACTGATTGTCAACTAGGATGCTGTAGCCCTTCATCGCCACGCTTGATGTCATGGACAAAGATTGTTGTCACATGGTCAAGTACTTTTATGACATAGTCAAATAAGCAAAGTCATCAAACAAATACATACATAAATGATGTATAGTTATATATCACTACCACATCATGGTGATTGCGATTGTTCTTGTTGCTACTTCATCCAGGCTGATTTTGTAGCACACCCAACTCTCGCTGACCGCCCAGTTACCCTGCGTGTCCACCTTGGCTCTGGCCGACAACAAGACTTCTACCACCTGGGCCAGTCAAGAAGGTGACCCCGAAAAGTGCACCCCCGAAAAAGGCATAACAAGGGGCGATGCCAAGCAGGGGCTCTGCCAAGTATCCAATGCTTTCAAAAAGCCAAGAAATATGAGCAAAACCCAGTTGCTCATCTGATCTCATCTAATTCTATAAATGATTTCAATCTGTGATGGGAAGCATGGTAGATGCAGCAATCTTGTGCGGCCATCGGTTCCTTCCGGTTGCCCTGGCCCGCGCAGCCCCTGCCTGGCTGAAACCGTGCCTGCAAGACTGTTGCAACACTGTCATGCCGTCCTTGGTGTCGCCACAGGAATCTGACAACATATGAACTAGTAGGATAAGATAAGGTAGGATAGATACATGGTCAGATTAAAACATGAGAGTTAGGTTTGATTAGATCAGATGAGGAATAGATAGATATGCTTGATTTGAGCAGGTTTATTGCAGAACGCATGAATTTGCGCACACAGATATGATAACAAGGATCAAACAGGATGGAAAAAGAAAGGCAAACAACATGTAGGGATCCAAAGACATATATATATATATTATATACATATATTTGACAAATAGCATTGAACGATCTTGCGATCGGAAACTGCCGCATCCGCAAGAATGCCAAAAAGCATACTCCATAAGCAAACTCAGCAGTTTCACTGCTCAATGGGTGTTTCTCAAAATGCGGGACCCCTAAAATGGTTGGCTTATCTATATCAATGGGTAATAAACTGGGTGATTTGGAGGTACCCCTTTGACTTGAGAAACCACCAAATCAACAGCCGCAGTAGCCTTTCTTTTTCGGAACCCGTAGAAGCTGAAACGGAACCTGCCCTTTCCGCTGCCACTGCCCCAGCATCCCATTGCGTGTTGGCTTTCCTCACGGCCTCCAACTTTGCTCTTGCACCCAGCAAGGTGCGCACCACCTCATGGCTGGCCAGCCCCCCCCCCCCACCAGCCGGTGGTTTCGACCTAGCCATTGGGAAGCCCTAAGTTATGCTTGGTTTACTACTGTAAATGGTCAACAAACTAGATGATTTGGCCTGTTATGAGAAACACCCCAAATAAGCAAACGGCTGTTGGTCAATAGGCTGCACCCCTGGCTGTTCACATCCCATAAATGACCTTCCCACTTTCCTTGTGTTGGAAACCCGCCCCCAGCGAACGAGAGGCGAGCTGCTATCTGTTCCCGCGCGCAGCACGGTCAAAACGGTGATCCCATCCCATAAATGACCATTTTTTGACCATTTGACTTTGGTCCCAGCCACTGCCCAGCAAACGAAACCGCGGCTGACTAACAGACCCATCCCATAAATGACCAAAGTAGTCGATCTGTCGGGATGTACATCTGCGCGTTTGTTGGTCGGTTAACATTGACCCTTGCCCAAATCTTCTTGAAATACTGAACTTTCAACATTTGGGATATTTAAATACTAAATCCGCCCGTTTGTTGGTTGGTTAATACTGAACAGTCAATTAGCAATTAGTTTCGCAATGGTCTCATAGCACAGCTAAACGGCTCGGCTATGACACCGGTCTCACTCGAGAGACGAATGTGCGAGAGGGTTAATACTGAACTTTCCATTGCTGCGCGAAATCACCAACACTTGGGATATCAGCTGCTTGCTGATCAGCCACCTCAGACCTTCATGAGCCACCATGACTACTCAGCACGTGTTTCTAACGATTGCTGCAACCATCGTGGTATGCTGCGGGGTCAAACATATTGGCAGGTACAGTGCCATCCGACTCACCTGGTGTTCCTAGTCCCAACATCAGCAAGGTTTTGGGTTTTTCATTGACCAGAAAGTCATGAATAGCTAATGAAAATCCTATGATGGGGCCAAGGACGGCTGCTAAGCTGTTGCTTGTAGTCCCCAAAATCGAATCGCTAGACTCATTTGACGACTTGATTCAGAAGTGGTACCCATAATGGTGACAAATCAAACAAAGTTGACTCGTCACACAGTTGGACCTGGTGGCTATAAAAGATGGCAAACAAATCTCCAATCTTTGATGGCCATGCGAGCCAGCATGGCGCAAGGTTCCCAAACAATGGCCGGAAAGGATGGCTCTGTTGACCATCAACCATGAATTACTTAGACTTGACTTGTCGACCGTCGATTCTTGGCCTCCCTTTGGACGCATGACAACGTTGTGCAACTTTGGGACCTGCAGCCCTTCCACATTGTCCAAAGGCGAGTTCAATCCTTACCAATCATGGGTTTGTAAGCTATAACCCACCTTCCAGGGTCATTCACCACCATGATTACCAAGCTCAGCTTGGCCAACCCCCCCCCGCCATCCCCGCCATCCCCGGGCCACGGAGCTCTCCGCCTCGGGGTGATTCTTTTCCGCGGCGACGTGCAGACTGTCCGCAGTGAGGTTGGCTTTGCCCTCCAGCAGCGCCCGCACAGTACCCGCATGACCACTATCGATGGCCAAGTCCCTGGGACGCTGTGGGACCCGGCTCGGCCTTGTTGTCGTTGGATCATTGGATCGTTGGTGTCACAGCTTGGAAACAACTGGGGCTCCCATGTTGCCATCAAATGGCGAGCTGGGTCAATATTAACTAACCAATAATGGTGGATAAGAACCAACAAACTATAGGGAAAATAATGGTACAGGGTTTTGACCCACAGCAAAATCAGTAAGGGTCTTCAATGATCCAAATTCAGAAGCAGATGTTGGCATTAAAAAAACAGGTGCATTGGACACATATACATGTAAATTGTGGAAGTATACAGGTCTGTGTGTTCTATTGTGTACTTTGTTCTGCAAGAAATGCCGTCTTTTCATTGCACAAGAAAACGCAAGTGAGCGATATCTCCTCACGATTTACCAGGATGATCATGGTTTGGCATCCGCCAGGGTGTCACTGGTGGTCTTGCCAGCGGCCTTCTGTTCAATCTAGCTCAGGATCACCCAAATCGCCAGAGGTTGAGGAAACAAGTCGAAAGCAACAAACACTCCATGGCAGGTGCTACCATCTCAGTCCACTCTATTTAACCAATAGGAATGGCTTTTGAAGCAACCACCGCAATCAAATCCCATGAACTGAGAGTATATAAAATCAAATAATAATCTTCTCAGTGTGTGATAGTTTGTAGAGAATAATTTGCAATGTTGCTCAGCTTTGGTCAAGTTGAGCTTCATTGTTTTTTCATGACAGTCAGCTGGATCTGAAAGTGGAGTCAATGGAGTGTACCATCAAATCAAAAACCTTTCGAAACCTTCGCCCGCGATCCTTGGAAATCCTTTGCCAACTATACTCCTATCAGTCTGATTCACTTTGTATCTAGAATATGATATCAATCAGTTTTTTTGGATATGTAAAAAACCTGAATGACATCAATCTGATTCAGCGGTTGTATCTATGACCTTTCCAGTTGCTACGCAACCGCTTGAGTCTCCGCCAGAGTGCAAAGGTCTTCGGTGTCCTTTGCCATGCGCATTGGGGTTCTGTCCATCACGTAGAAAGCGACGGACACGATCTTCACACGCATGATGACAAGAATCCAAGAATTCCTTAGATGAAAGGTGATTCACTGGGAGGTGATTAACTGGGAGGGGTGATTAACTGGACATCTATCATTAGAGCAAAATTTCCAGGTTTCCGGTCATCACCCTGCACCTCTGAACAACCTCAACATATGTTTCAGTGCTTCCCTCAAAGTTTCAAAGTTTCAAGCACCGCCAATCAATCTATTAGTCGACTAGCCGGCTGAACAATTTGGATTCCCCGGCTGCTTCCGAAGTCCAACAATTGCTCATGACTCCTGTCTCAGGGTCCCAGCTTCCGCAACACGATCTTCCGGTTGAATTTCCATTGAAACTTCCAAAGGAGCACCCAGAGACTCCCATGAGCGGCCCGCCGCAAGTTCCGATTTTCCAGGCCACATCAACCTCAGTTGAAACGACGATTCAGAATCGCATCAGCCATGACTTCAAGGAGGAACCATCCACACCGACCGTGTCGTAGAGATTTTTGGCTGCCTGAAACCTCAACCAACCCCGTGGCAAACTTCTGGAATCTGGGCAACTACATAACAACTACTGACAAAGCATATAATTAGAACACCACAACATGCTGGTACTATTCGCTGGATACAATCTGTGCTTGAGCTAGATGCTTGATATCATGGCCCCCTTTGGGTAATCAGAACTGATATGTAACTGAGTATCTGCCGGTTTTGTTGTTTCTAGTTCCCGCTATATCCCAATAGGTGAACCGTTCTTGCACGGTGCTGCAGCACTGCATGGGTCGGTCAGAACGCTGAATGATAAACATCCCAACACTACCATTTGGTTAGGGCACTCCTGGTAGTTCCTGCATGAGACGAGTCTTGGCGTGAGACTGACACAAGGTGAACCTCACTCCACATCCTGGTAGTTCCTTGGTTCCCTCCTTAAAGGGCTGTAGGGATACCCCTGGCTCCTTAGCTCCCTCCCATCCACCAGCTAGAACAGCTGTGTTGTACATTGGAAAATTGTCGAACGAATCATTCAGCCTCAGTCGTGAGCTCCAGCAAAGTCATTCCAAGTCACGGTGTTTATAGCACTTTGAAGTGTTTGATTTGTAACCGCATGGTGGTTTCTCAAACCGTACGGGACCCCCAAGGCATGGTAGGTTCATTACTGTAAATGGTTAATAAACTGGTTGATTTGGGGGTCCCCTATTTTGAGAAACACCCACATGATATAATGGCGATTCAGGCACTACACCGTGGTGACGTGATTTTGTATCACATGATCTACAGTAGAACCATCATCACTAACCATTGTTACCCATTGTTACCCATCATTAACCAGTCTTGCAGTACCCATGGCCATTAACCATTACAGTATTCTTCATCACGGACAATCTTGAAGCATTACACACAGCATTCACCCCACGGCTATTCACCATTTACCTATGGTAATCCATTGGGTTCATGCCAGGTCGGTGGGCGTTTCTCGAAATAGGGAACTCCCAATCATCCTTTATTGAAATCATTGATAATCACACACCAAGCATTGCAATTAATATATCCCTCATGATTGCTTATTTCCTCTGTCAAAAGCACCTACTATTCCTGTAACCATTTTTAACCACTAATTAATAAACCATTGTTCACCGGTGATAACCATTCTTAGCCTCTAAAAAAGCATCAATTTCTCCGGTTCCATAACCTCTATCCAAACCTTATGGGGTTTCCCATGGCTGAAGAAACTCCCCAGGTATTGATCCCATCATGGCAGATCCCATGGCACGCTCCGCCCAGACACTTCTGCCGATGTCTGGGAACGCCTCTGACCTCGCAGATCCGCTGCTTCAACAAGCCAACGAAATCCTGGTCTCAACGGGGCAGGGTGGTGGTAGTGACAACCACCAGATGGTTGTCTGGTGCTTTCTTTTCCATGATTTTTAGGTGGTTTTGGGCCGCCTGTAGGCCAACATAAGCCCAAGATGGGCCAACATAGTAGAAGATAAGGGGAACATGTCCCAACATATCCCAACATAGTACCAACATCCGGCCAACATAAGGCAAGCTAGGGCCAACATGGCCGGCACCCGGCTGTCAGGCGTAAGCCTTCTAAATCTTAGGGGTTTACCTGGGGACGGAAGCTGCCCCTTGTCCAATGGAGAAGTTTCCAAAAGCTGATGCTGTCGAATAAGAAGGTCAAGTAATGGCTAAAAATGACTGATGATGGTTGCTGATGTTTAAGAGATGATTTCTTCATGGTAGCTTAATGGTGAATGCGTTGAGTGATTGTTGAGTGATGGTCAAGTCATAGTTGAGTCATAGTTCATTGAAGGCTTTCCCTCATTTTGCCAGACATATGCTCTTCCTGATCCGCTGTTCCAGCGCTGTTCCAGCCTTCGAATATCGAAGTGAGTCTTCCGTGCCGGTTTCCAGCAACAAATGTCCATCGCTAAAGACTCGGATGGCCATGGCGCGGCATGGAGATGGCCAGCGATTCCAGGGGCAGTTGAGTTGTGATCATCCAAGCGTAGTTGGTGGATAGTTGTTACAGCTGGGACAAATAGCTCAAATAACCAGTTACATTAAATAGATGCTATATAAGGAACCAACTAATATCAATAGCTCTGATTGTTGGTTGACATTTCCAGCTTGGTTTTCCCACCTGCTGATGAATCACACCTGAGTTTGGCGGCACATGAACTTCACTTTTTGATGTTTCTTGATGCGTGTACTGCTGTTGGTGCTTGTTCGCTGGTTCCCACACGGCAACCGAACATTTAACTGTCTTAGGATCGGCCGTGTCCTATTTTCTCGGAATTGAGCCGCCAAATGGTGGAGAGACAACTTGGTCTTCAAGAAATCACTTCATGCTCACGACGATTGTCAAACAGCTGAACTGGCAAAACACATTTGTTGAAAAAACAAAATCACAACTGTTTTTCCATTTCACGATGTCGCACTACCAAGTTGGGATCTCTGGACACGAGTGGCAAAGCTAGGCCACTTTTGTGTCCAAAGTGAGCAACAACTCAGCCTCTACAGCGCGCCTCTTTGTAGGACTCGGCAATAGCAGCTAGTTCCTAGCACTGACTTCTGCTCCACAATGCGACAGGATACAGAAGGGTACCGTACGAGCAATACATACTTCATCGAATCAAAACACATGCAATGTATCATGCCAGCTCTTACAACTATATTTGCGTGTCTAGAAGTACGTATCGCTTTGCATAGACATACTATACCTTATAGAAAAAACATCTTACAGCACAGCGATGTACACTGCAATTCAAGTCGTTTAAAGGGAATCCAATGACATCACTGTACAGTATGGGTCAAGACCTTGAACAGCGTCACATCGGCGTAAACAGAATAGTCAAGCGGTTGGGGATTGTTGGGGTGTCCATCTACTGTTTCTTCCTTGCTATCACCTGTGCATAGCATGGCTGTGGGTTTTTTCTCACCAAACTGTTGTTACTGATACTCCCTCTCTCTCTCTCTCAAGCCAATGGCCATCAACCAATGTACCATAATGCCAGTGAACCACGGACATATCATGTATATATATATATGTATCTACATAATCATATCCGTCTATACATATGCAAAAGAGCATCGCCCCATACTCACCAATGCTTACCATACTCCTTTAGGTCATTGCTCGTGCTTTCATGATTTCCTTCGATTTTTGGTTTGTTGGATGACCATGCTGGCCATCCCTTACCAATGGTGAATAGCGATGAAGCTACACGTGTTGACCATAGATCATCTACTGGCAATTTTGGAGCATCCATAACAGGCAAACCCCGCGGTCAGTTCAAGTGGAATGCTTGCTGGGAATAGCATCATTCCTGGATACATGATACACCCATACAATCCAATGGAATTGGTTGTCCTTACTTTGGTTGGTTAACCACCATGAACAACGGATACGTCTATTGCATGGACACCCCCACTTGGCGCTGCTTGAAGTCGATCATCAAAGACTATCGACCACTATTAATCAACATGAGGGCACAGCTAGCCGGTGTTTGCCAGATATTAAAGCTTATTAACCGTTGTCAACAAACTTATCAACCAAACACTAACCCTCATTGACGAGCATAAATTCATCCTTACTGATCGCCATCGTGAACCACCATAGGACCACCATAGAACCTTCGTTGTACAACAGTCCCATGATCAACAGCGCTCCTCATCTGACGGCTCCACTGTGGCAGGCATCGACTCATTGAGCCTAGCAGCTGCAGCAGTGACAGGACCTGCCGATTGGTTGGCGAAGGGTGGATGGCTGTTACCCATGCTTGACCACCTGTGATGAAACAAGTGCTTAAATGGATCATGACGTCCATAGTCATCTTCAACGTAATGAATATTCACCTGTTGTTCAGTTCTTCATTGCCATTGTTATGAATCAAACATTAACATCTGACCATGGTCATTGGCCATGATTATCAGCAACAATAAGCAGTACTAACCCAATCCCCAGTTGTACAATCAGGTGGACCTGTCGTTTGAGCATTGTTGTACCAGGTGGGTGTTTGATATGAAGTCTGGTAGAACTGGTGGATTTCGACATGTGAGCTCTTGAAGGCAAGTCACTTGTGCTGCTCATCAAATCTTTCTACTGGTGGATTTGTAAATGCATAAAAGTATAGATCCATTCTGGAGTAGATAGACAGATAGAATATTCTGCATATTCAATATTACATTTG
Organism: Symbiodinium kawagutii; assembly: GCA_009767595.1. Taxonomy (NCBI): domain Eukaryota; class Dinophyceae; order Suessiales; family Symbiodiniaceae; genus Symbiodinium; species Symbiodinium kawagutii. The sequence continues at coordinate 235,087 of VSDK01011390.1, read as the reverse complement.
CATCATCTTCCTATTGGGGGTGCACCAATGTGATACTCCATCTACTCCAGAGTATGTCACATCACCATTGGGCCGATACCATTGCTGCTTTCGATTCATAGGCATGCGGGTGCAAAATGGAAGTACTTGGCCCCATCTTGGCACCGCACTGGCTCAGTATTAGCGCATCAAAATCATCAACGTCATCAACACTTGCATGCGCTTACAGCCATGAATACCTGGTATTTGCAGGTGCCACGAGTGGGGCTTTTCCATCACTGACCCCCTGGTGGCTTGGTAAATCATCTCACCAAGCGGGTAAGGGGGGATTCGAATCAACCAAGCGATTTGAGGCGACTGATGCTGAGGCATCATGATTTTCATTGACCTTGCTTGGCACCAAGATTTCCCTGTGACAGTGTGGGATCTAGTGGTATACCTTGTGGTCAAACATTTTTTGCAGTCAACTCTCTGACAAAGCCACAACTGATTTCAATGTTGCCAACCCCATGGCACCCCTGGTTGTCAGCCAGCTTTCTATGGTCTCCGCAACCCTGGTACTCTAACGCAATGATGTCTACAATAAGCACATGCAGCATGACCATTCCCCCAAATGCGAAAAAGTTCTACCACTCATGGCACGCAGCTACGGTCAATGGCATACCTCTGTTGCATGTTCCCAGCTGCTGCACTGGCTCCTGAGCAACCAGCGGTGGTGGATGGCGGTGGATGGCGGTGGATGGCGGTGTCCATCAATGGAGTCATCCCATGGCCGGGGGCTTGTTAATTGGTGTCTGTAGCCATGGTTTTTGGCCTCAAATAATGTCATTTTGCTAAAAACAAATAATCTCATTTCTGGCTGAGAGGCATCACAGTATCACTCCCGAACAAGCGCAACTTTTCAAGACAACGCCTCTGGCAAAGGGGACGCGGGAAATCCAGGTCTTGGTTGACACCCCTCCGTTTCAGAGATACGCCTCCTATGGGAGCCGTCTGAATAGCCTCAACGTGTCCGGGGGTCAACCGGGATTCTCGTTGCCCACCAGCAGAGGGATTTATATATTCCCTAGTAATGACCAGTTCGGGTTTCAAAAAAAACAACATAATTTTTACCATCAACCTATCGCGTGCTGATTTTTTTCATGGTTCCAGTGAGCTAAAGGGTTACTGGCCATGGGAATTTGACATCGCTCATGCGACCAATTAGCAAGTTTATTGAACACTCACTAGTGGCTATGAATGGCTATGAATGGCTATGGCACCTAATGGCTATGAGTGGCCATTTAATGGCTATGAATCGCTATAAATGGCTGTAAGTGGCCATCTTTGTTACTGGGCTGTCGATGCAATCATCCATCTTTTCTGCTCCAGCGCACGAGCTCCCACCACTTTTTCTGCGACAATCAATATCGAAGTTCCATCCTGCAGAGCGGCAAGGAGTGAAGAAGTTGGATGGTCAGGGTTGATGCAAACGTATGTTCTATACTCCATCCACTGGTCTGGTGCAAATGTGTGCTCTATACTCAATGCGACAGCATTTGCACAGTACAGGGTCACTACTCAATGATTGCATGATCCTCAAGTACTGCAGGATCTGCGACCTCACAGAATTTGATGATGCTGTACCAGATCTTTTTTCATCGTTGGTGGCTGGCTCCCTCTCTCTCTCTCTCTCTGTATGTAAAGTACATCTCGTGGTTAAACTGTCTTGACCAAAATACCCATTGGCATGGATTGCTGGCAGCATGAGCGCGTCAAATGCTTCAAGTTTGATGGGAGATCATGTAACATGACAACTGCCCAATGGAGCATCGCTCAGAAAGCTGACGCGGGGTAACTGCACAAGCCATGGGTCCAGCATGATCACTGACAGTCGTCCAACCCATTTCAAACTGGTTGGTGATTTGAACCCCTATGAAACATATTAATCAACCAACTATTTGTCAATAATGCTTGGGGAAAATAGAACATGTTTGAAACCACCAACCAGAAAGAGCCTTCTGATTGCGTTGTTCCGTGCATGGGGTGGTTGCACAAGGACCCTGCACACACACACACATACATCACACAAGAACCTTTGTTCATGATAAATGTCACCATGAGTTACTGAGAATTTGCAACTCCCAATTGCCAATGGACACTGGCTTCTTATTCGAGCTTCCTCACACTGCTTAATCGAAACCGGCTCAGATTTTGGCTGGTTGGTTGGTTGGTTGGTTTGTTGGTTGATACAATAAACCATCCATAAATCAGCAACAATCAAGGGCCACCGAAGTCTATAGCCTCTGCAGCTCATCCTTCAGCAATATTCAGTAGCGGCTAATGAACGTCTTCAAATAAGTAATGTTCATCCCGAAGTGTTTGGTGGTTTCTCAAGCCATAAGGGACCCCAAAAATGGGTGGTTTATTACTACAAGTGGACAATAAACTGGATGATGTTGGGGGACCCCTACTTTAATACACCACCAAATGGGCAAGGTTCATCGCCAAGTGTATAGCTCCAAAGACCTCAGCCTCATACATCAAGCTTATGACTCATCACCAGAGGTGCTGCGCCGCCTCTATGTACAAAGCTGTTGTGAGTGCCCCCCAAAGGCTGCTGGCTACTTGCGTCCTGACCAACCACGCGGCTTGATACAGGAAGTGCGGGCGGCAGTGGAGCACACATGGGAAATTTTGATGACATGAATCTGTGCTTCATTTACAGGGTAACTAATCATCATTAAATACACATGGAAAATCAATGATGGTTAATCTGTGGTTAATCTATGGTTCATCTATTGTTAACAGTGAACGGTGGTTCAGCAATAGTTAAGTTAATAACACAAACAAACGCACAATGCGCGGGCAGAACAAATTGCCTGAATGTATGGGCAAGAACTATAGTGCCTTTCTTCGCAGGTCATGCACTGCAGCCCAGGCCAGCACTACCAAGCGAATTCACCAACCCCAACTCTGCTCGCCGGCCAAACCGCATGTCTGTGATGGAGTAGCACAATTGCGAATAAGGCACGCGATTCCAGTACATTCCAGTACCAGCAGTTGGCTTGCAAAAGAAGCTTTAAACAAGTATATATGGCACGACCAAAAGGATTTGCCTGTAGAACAACCATTAGAACGACGCATCAGCCCCAAGCGTGTACCGGCGAATGTACACGTATCAAGATCTTCAAGGCTGGATCAACAATGCTACGCTGAAACACCTACCTCGACTTAAGAAAGTTTTGGATGATCATTCAAGACAGCAGCGTGCCTATTCGCCAATTGCATGCTGCTGGCTGATGCTTAAGGGGCAGTGCTTCTCGAAACTTCTGGCCCGGTTGCTGCAAATAATGTTTCCTGAAATATTGGTTCTTTCCATATCAAGACGACTCACTGTTGGCTCCGCCGACGGACACCACCAGGTATGGATAATAGAAAGTAGTATTTGCTGCATTGGAAACACTGGTCGTAATCACATAAAATCACCTCGGCATCTAGGTGACCCGTTCTTTGCCTCTGCCTTTGCCTTTGCCTTTTCCAGGCCTGACAGTCCAGCAGGCCACCGAAGCAACGCGCTGCCATGTCTTGGTCATGCTCCCAATCATCAGCAGGATCACTGAGCAGTTGCTGCACCTGAAAAAACACGTGGTATACCATTAAATCCCAGAGTTACATACCAACAGGAAGAAACCTGGAAGAACAGTTATATACCTCAAGAAACGTGTGGTATACCACCAAATCGCATGGTTTCCAAGGCTGGGAACATATGCAGAGCCGGCCAGCCTGGAGGTGCCCACAGATTCAAAGTACTGCTTCAGCTTCGCGGATGCCAAGGGTCTGGCACCTTAGCGAAGGCAACGGACGTGGAAGGCTTGGCTGTGCTTGGTTCAACCTAGAGGTGGATGGCAAAGCCTACCGGGCCTACCTCAAGGCCTACCTTGGCAGGATGGGCTGAATGGCGATGAAAATGATAGACAGAAAGCTTGAAGACCAACAAGGACGTTTCATGTTGTTGGTGAACTATGTAGTCATCACTCGAATTCGGACTTTCAGCCCCAGCAGAAATTGTAAATGAACTGTCAGGGCCCTCATAGTGAAGACCCCAACACCCGTGACTGTTAAATTACTTGTTCAAAGATAAATTTCAGGCCATACGTGCTCAAATAAAGCATGAAAGAACCTGTACCGCAAAATCATGTAGAAGCCATGCACCGACATGTTGCCCTTGGTCAAAATGAAGTTCGGTGTGACCTTCCCGTGTTCATTTCACAATGGCAGAATGCCGTCTACGTCCGTCTACTGTATACTATTTTCCTGTTGGATAGCTGCCTGCCCTGCAACCAAACGCCCTGGTCGCTGTGGGTCATCCATCCTTTCACTCACGAAATCTCAAAACGCGGAGCAGCCTATGATTCGGATGATTTTTGCAGTGGACGGACCCGAATTCCAAAACAATCCCTTTATAAACAAAGGCGGATTTCTGAAAGACCTTCTTCGGTGTTATCCTCATAAAACTCTTTGCCAAAACTGGATGAAATATTTCAAAGCTTTCTGGATCAATGCTTCCCTCGGATTTCCAGAAAACGTATTCTGCGATGCTTTATGTCATTGAATGCTTCATAGATACGGGATTACCTATTGGCAAAACTCACTGGATCAATGTTTCCATGAGGTTGGCGCGGGTGGATGAAATGAATCAAGCCCCAAAGACCAAAATAAAACCGATCTTCCAACATTGAAATTCTTGCTGGTAAGGGGGAAGTTAAATGGTCAGTAGTCTATCAGTCTGAGGTTTCATTTATTCGTTCATCTGCTTTATGTCGCGTATATTTCGTCGTACACCCTGGGACAATACACGAAATTTTCTGTAGCTTTGGGGATCCATGGTCCCTATGCAAGTGGATCTGAATGATGGAAATGGCAGAACGAGCTGTGGATAGCAACCCGAATCCGAAGCAGCATCTCAATAAATCTATTAGAACGGGCAAATAAGAATTCCTGATGAATGTGTTCTAATACACGTAGCTATCAACCTGGTAAGCGAAGAATACATTGCAGAAAATATGCAATCAACAAAGAACTGCCTAAGTGTTGAAACTGCCATCATGAATCATTGTCAAGAACTACACTCTCACAATTACCCTGTGGCAAGTCAAGATGGCGAAAATCACTCACTTATGGATGGTGAAACCAAGGGTTTCCCAACAAACTCTGGAGATTTTCATGGATTTTCTAGATCAAGCTGCTCGTCTGCCAATCATGAGCCCCAATCCATACCAATCCGGGTTTGTGTCTCGCGGCTCGTCTCGGTTTGTGCTCGTTTCCAGGGAGCAAACAAGTCCTGTTGCACCCTCCACTGGCTTTCGGGGGTTTGAGGCATAACTTGGCTCTCCCCTATGAGTGGCGGATATTCAGCGAGCATGGGGATGATTCAATAGTAACTAGAAATTGTTTGAAACATAAACACACTTGATTTTGGAGCCATGGTAGACTGAATTGGGAATGTTTCCGAGAAAAATGACATCGGGATTTCCATTGATACATCGTCACAGAACCACATACAATCATATACATGAAAGTTCTGGCCGAGATTGATCATATTCACGTTTGCAACCTGTGTCTACTCTTGGACTTTTCCGGGCGGCAAATCTTGCATGAATAGGGCATGATTTGGATATGCGTCATGAATATTTATCGCGAGAGCAAAGTTTGGGTTAAGTTGTTGTAGCACATTTGGTGGCTAGAAAGGCTACTCAACAAGCATCTAGGGTTGGATCTGGGTCTAGGTCCTGTACCCCGGCAGAACCTTCCAAAACAATCCAAAACAGCCGATAGTTGTTTCGTGATGCTTGGGTTCTGGTCGACCCCATATGATCTTGTGCCATTTTACAAGTGAAGCACTTTTGCTATCACAGGTGATGACAATCTGCAAGCAGTGCCATGTAGCCCACTACCTAAACGTTTGGCACATTCCAGTTCCGTGGACATATCAAACGATAGCTGCCACCACCGACAACGGCACACTGCTAGTCCTGCATCCTGATCATCCTTGGTACATGTGCTGGTCAAGATTTGAAGATTTGTACAATGACATTTACCGTTGGTTACTTCAATCTACCATCGACCAACTGCTCTACATTAGTATGAATTGGATTGAATGGGATCATTCTGATCATCCTCAGCAACCACATATCACAATGAAGCACACATCACCACCAACCTCATCAACAGCTCCTCATCCGCAACATCCTTCAACTCTGGAAGCCAATGCCTGTAGCATCGGGCTTGCCAGCACAACGTGAAGGCCAATCATCGGCACGGCCACACGCCACACTGGTGAACCAATGATGACCAAAGCCTTGGAGCATGGCTTGTCAGGTTGATCAGCAGCTCGTTGCCGAACATCCCAACAGCTCAAGTATCTTGGTGATGTGAACAGCCAGGGGGTACAAATGCCCAGTTCCACAGCCATATCTTTCCACCGTGGCATTTCGGCCGGTTTGATTTTCGATGTTTCCTTGGTGAACTGACAAATGTCTTGACTTCCATATCGGCCCATTGTCAAGCGATATCTTTGAGTGGCTTGTGAGCCATATCTATACACCATGACTTGATCCTTCCTTCGTCAGTCTATGCCCTCTTGGAGACTAACATAGACCATCTCAAATAGAGATTGGATGATCAGTTCCCTATGGGAATAGCTAGTTGGGAGGGTCCACTTTGGCCTCCAGGATAAAAGAGTCCATTGGTCATTTTCCGCCATACTTAATCACTCTTAACCATAGTTCACCATAGAAAATCCCACAAGGTGGGCCCCTAGCCAGCTATAAGTTGGCCTATAACTAGGGTAACTACTGCGAGGTCATGCTATGCTGCGCCTGCCAATCAAACAGGAGTGAAAACGAAACGCAGGGGCACGGGCTGTAAAAGGGAGACAAAAGCGTCACTCGTCCATCAAACATGGCGCCTGCCATACAAAATGCACTGGCGAAAAGCACAGCAAACCGTAAACATCAGCTAAAACACCAGGCAACCTATGGTCCCGCCAGCAACTAGCACTCATGGCAGATAAAACCATAAATGAACTGGCCTAAAAACCATGTTGTAACTAAGGGGCCACCTTGCATGGTATCTCTATAAAAATACTATGGTTTCCTAAAAAATCCCATTCACAGCGGCGCCTCACGTAGTCCTTGACCTCGGGACACTGCAGCGCCAAGTCGTAGTAGCGTGTGCCACCCACGCGGTTCTGCTTTGCATCGGTGGTGGGAACTACACCTCCGCGCGGAAAAATGATGGTTAATGATGGTAGTGATCAGTAATAGGGGACCATTCATTCATGATTTGTAGTGCTTCAGGATGGTTGGCAATATTAACTCTCATTAATTGCTGTAATTGTGGCTTTATGATGGTTAATAGGGGTTAGTGATAGTTGATTCATGCGGAATTGGTGGTGAAATTATAGCTAGTAGTGGTGAGTAATAGTCAACTAAGGGTGAATTGAGTAATTGATGGTTCATGATGGTTCATTGATGGTCAACGATGGCTGGTTGATGATTGATGATGGTAGTGGTTAATTGATGGTCGATCGTGGTGGTTGGTAGTTGATAGCTAATGGCTACTTAATTCAATCGGTGGCTGCTAATTAATCATCCATATCATGGTTGCGTAATCTCATGCTCTAGTGGTTAAGTCAACTAACGGGCTTATCATCAATCTTCTGCCCATATCAAAGCCTGGTAGACACACCCGGAAACCGCCATGTTGAGCACAGGGGCACGCAACCGTTCTTGAATCTCAAATGCAAGAAGCGTTGCTCACAGAGATGGCCGTAAGTCTTCTGCTTTTATTTCTAGTGACCTTTTGCGATTCGCTAAACATGTAACCGGTGCCCAACCATCACCGACATCTTGGTCTAGGGTTGCTGTTCAAGGCTTGAAGGTGTCACAATTCCTTGCTTTTTTGGATTCCACAATTTTTTTGCAGCTTTGAAGATGAAGATATTTCTCCTTTAAGGAATTTCTTAACTTTTTGGCCGCTGCCTGTTTCATAGCCCAGACAATTGGGCCTCCTTTGCCCGTTGAACCACCCCTTTGTGGCCTGCTGAACGAGCCCATTGGCCCCAGTTGCTATGGACATCATAGTCCACCAGGGTGGCCTGGCATCGGATGATCATCCCACTGCTGAGGAGCCATGGGGATTGTAACGGCCAGGTGTCTTAAGCCATAGGGAACCACCAAAACTATGCTTGGTTTATCACATATGGTTAATAAACTGGATGATTTGGAGGTACCCCTAGGACTTGAGAAACACCGATATATATCATAAATGGCTGTGGGTCAAAACCCCGTACCCCTGGTTCCCCTATCATCAACCATTGTTTTCCCTATAGTTTGTTGGTTATTATCCACCATTATTGGTTGGTTAACTGCTTGACCCAGCTCGCCATATCATAAATGGCTGAACCAACCAGGGTTACTACCCTCCTAATCCTGGAATTGAACGACCCTCATCCAAGGCCCCGAATCTTCGGTCACTGCTGCTTGCAGCTGAACGAACCACCACGGGAACCGGTTCCGAAGGCCAGCACTGCACGGCTGAAAGCCACACCTCTGCTGTTTATTCGGATGATATTCTCACCGGCTAATCGCCAATGACTATCAAAGTAATTTATAGGATCTGGTTGACAAATATGACTCGAATTGAAAATACTGTACCAAAAAAACGATTCTATCAGTTCTCAAATAGATGACTTAGCTATGGCAGAAACCCATTGGCTTCCGTGATGAAACATCGCTGGACATTCACCCAGTGACGTAGCTGGTAAAGCGTGACCTGGCACCCCTGGAGCCACCTTTTGGGAACCTGTAGCTGACCTTGGTTGCATAGGAAATCTTCAAATGATAACCCGGGCGTCATGTCCAGGAGATGCGAAGCCATCAATTGAATTCGATAGGCCTTTGATGGCGAAGCCAAGCTGTAGACTCGCGAAAATCCAGCGGTTTCAAGCGGTGACCGGGGCCCGCTTGCACTATCCAAATGTATGATCACCTTTTGATAGAATGCGTTCGTACCATGGATATATCCCAAATTTGTTTCTGGGTGTGTAGTTGGAAACTATGTTCATAAATGGGAGGCCACCGGTTTTGCGAGCTAAACCCACTTGGAAAAGAGCGTTTGGCTACAACCAGCATACATTTCGCTAGGAATATACCGCATGTTCAATCCGTACGACATGAATGTGCCCACAAATGGGGGTAGCCTCAACCATGGACTACTTGAGAAATCTTGAGAATTGACATTCTTGACATTTCTGAAAAATGAATTTGGCAATTTTGTCTTCGAACTTTGCCTCGAACCAGTCAGCCCCAACACGCCAGTCGATCTGCAAGTCGTCCTGGGCATCGGAATCAAGAGTTTGATGCCCCCCCAAGGAGTGATTTCCTCTTCCATCGTGCCATTTTTTGGATGGTTGGAGTTGCCCTCATAGCAGAATGAACAAATTTTGCAATGGCCACCAGCTAGCACCCCTGGGGGTCATGGGCAGATTGGGGAATTTTTTTCCGACTTTTTGGGGATTTTTTTTCCGGTTCAGACCCGTGCCTGGTAGGTTTATGTTCAGGGTTGAGGTTGATTTGAGGTTTCCTGACTTTAGGGTTGCTTTGAGGGTTTATGGTTGTAGGGTTGAGTTAAGGGTTTATGGTTTTAGGGTTCATTGTATGGTTTTGCGGTTTTAGGGTTGGGTTTAGGGTTTTTGCTTTTAGGGTTCATTGTATGGTTTTGCGGTTTTAGGGTTGGGTTTAGGGTTTTTGCTTTTAGGGTTCATTGTATGGTTTTGCGGTTTTAAGTTTCATTGTGGGTTTTTGCTTTTAGGGTCGGGTTTGGGGCTTTATGGCCTTGGGTGTCTTTTTTTTTGGTTTTTGTTGTAGGATTGGTTTAGGTTGATTTTTTAGAGTTTATGGTTTAGGGTGGAGTTTAAGGTTTATTGTCTTAGAGTCTATGGTCTTGGGGTTCCTTCTAGGATTTCTCTTTTTAGGGTTGGGTTTAGGGCTGATGGTTTTAGAGTTGAATTTAGGGTTTATGATTCTATGGTTGATGTCATGATTGTTTCTTGGCTTTAGGGTTGATTTTAAGGTTTACAGTTTCTTGGGAGTGATTTGAAGTTTTCTGATTCTAGGGTTGCTTTTTGGGTTTCGGTTTAGGGTTGAGGCTGATTTTAGGTTTTCTGACTTTAGCGATTCTTTTAGGGCTTCTGCTTAGTGTTGAGGTTGATTTGAGGTTTTCTGGTTTTAGGGCCGCTTTTATGGTTTATAGTTGTAGGGTTGAGTTTAAAGATTTGGTTTTAGAGTTCATTGTATGGTTGTGCAGTTTTAAGGTTGGCTTTAGGGCTGATGGTTTTAGGGTTGGCTTGCTTGCTTGCTTGCTTGCTTGCTTGCTTGCTTGCTTGCTTCCTTCCTTGCTTGCTTGCTTGCTTCCTTGCTTCCTTGCTGACTGGCCTTCTTGCTTGCTTGCTTGATTGCTTCCTTCCTTGCTTGCTTGCTTGCTTGCTTGCTTGCTTGCTGACTGGCCTTCTTGCTTGCTTGTTTGTTTGCTTGCTTGCTTGCTTGCTTGCTTTCTTGCTTGCTTGCTTGCTTGCTTGCTTAATGACTGGCCTTCTTGCTTGCTTGCTTGCTTGCTTGCTTGGCTTGGCTTGCTTGCTGGCTTGGCTTGGCTTGGCTTGCTTGCTTGCTTGCTGGCTGACTGCCTGGCTGGCTGGCTGGCTTGCTTGCCTGCTTGCTTGCTTGCTTGCCTGCTTGGAAAACGGAAAAAAAATCCACAAAAAACGGAAAAAATCCCAGAGAAATATGGGACCCCCCTGGGGTACCTTATCAGTACAATGATGCCCAATGCGCAAAAGAATTCGATCTCTGTTCCATTGGGAATCGGAAAACAGCAAACCAGAATGGTATAGAAACTTCGGGTTTCAGAACTGATGACACGAGACAATTCACAATAATCACTTTCTGGTTGATCATTCATCACCACTTCATAATCCACTTGGGTATCTCTCCAAATGGGGGTACCCCCAATCTTCAAATATGAACCACTGATAGTAAAGAACAATCATTTTTTTTGGTTTCCTATGACTTGAGAAATGCCCATCTATCAACCAGTCAATGGTAAAGACACCTGGCAGGTCATCAGCTTGCTGACACTGCCCGAGATTCGATGAGAAAGGCTGCCACGAATTGCCTCCCAGCAAGTGCCCAGCAAGCGCAGACCAGGGACCGGCGACAAAGCACCGAGGCCAAGTGAGTTGTGTGGCATGTTATGGATTGGCTCATTGTTGCTAGGAAGCCTTGAGTTGATGGGCCACAACCTTGATCAAACGAAGCAAACTATGAAGCCGATCAGCCAATCTCTGGCTACCATCCAAGTCTGAGGGGTCAATAATTGTCACTGCCGACATCAAAAGTGATCCCTCATTCCATTAGAATGGCTCGTGACAATCCCTGCACGACGAGCAGCACTAGTTAGATCCAAACCTGCGGATTGAATTCCAAACGAGTTGGTTGGAGACCCTGATTGGGGACCCTTTCGGGGATTCCTGCGAGGACCTCCTTTGTCTTACAAACAGGCAATTAGACAAGGCGGATCTAATTACTCCTCAAGCATCGGCAGTGGATCACACCAACCATTCGTTTGGGCCACAAATTATCGCCGTCTCGTTTTTTGCAGAAAGAACTCAGGAACGCTGATCAAAACCAGAATCATTCTGATGACTACCGCAGAAGCAGCAGCAGTGACAGCGGCACCAAGCATTCTTATGCTCATCATGATAATCCTCCTCCTCTCCCTCCTACTCATCATGATCACCATCGTCACCATCACCATCTCATGGTCGTCACCACCACCCGGCCAGTTTTCCGCCCCTGTTCTCAACCAGCACCGATCAACCAGCCTCTTCCAGCACCTATTGTCAGCCATTAGGCATCATCGACCATCATCAACCACCATCAACCATCATGAATCATTTATCAACCAAGGCTTTGCCCCAAAAAATGACCAAGCTCGATCTCGGAAGGTCCGCTTTACCCAGCGCCTTGCAAGATTGCCGATGTATCCAGTGGCCGACAACTCGCGCATGGCGGCATCCACCAAAGGAACACCCGTGGAACCCTCCTTCCATCTCCTGGAGATTCATGGGCAAATCGAATCCAAAGGACCAAGAAGCTGAAGGTGCGGATGATTTTGGGCCCTTGATCATTTCAAGTAGTCACTGAAGATCTCATCACATTGATTTCGATCTCAATTGGTGGTTCTTAAAATGGGGGTACCCTCCCAATCATCGAATGCTTATCATTTTTACAAATAGACCATCCATTTTGGGGGTTCCCAATTTTGAGAAACACCCATTTGCAGAGGAACATCCAAGAACAGTGGCAACATGCTCACTCTCGCGCGATCATGTCGATGATTGGATGTACAGAGTTGTACCCCCTATACGACGATACTTATATCCACCATAACTGGTAGTTACCCTAGTTAAAGCCTAAGTCAACAAACTGGGGGTACCACCTCGTACCAATTATTCCAAAAATCTCAGCACAATAACAACTTCTGTGTTCACCCTCTATCAGCGATGGTGCCCCAACAACCCAAGCCATCCAAGGGGCTCTGGCCATTGGCAACAAAATCGCAATCCCAGTTGACGACAGTTGACTAAATAACTATACTGAAGTATACTCGTTGGTGGTTGAACCACCCCTACATGAAAATTCTGCGCAAGTCAACCAACCAACCATAGCTGTTAATACCATTGGGAAAGAAAAACATCAACCAAATCACCAAACGGTATACTGAGTAACATCCGCTCAACTAATCATTAAGCCCAACTGGATCATGTGTTACCAGCTGCATTCACACTGGTTCTCATCCCGTTTCATGTTGACCTAAGCTAAGTTTCCCAACCCGTCATTTTGGTTTTCTAAGTTGGGTCAGCCTTATCAATTTTGGTGAACCTGAAGTGCACCAACCCCACTTTCACCAGTATATCATTCCATGAATTGGTCAGTCTACTAACAGCCTCTATGGTTTATGACTTAACATGACTTAACCATTCAGTAACCATCAATTAATGGTCAACCATCAATTGACCATTATAAGCAAAGCTACCTAGCTTTTTAGAGCTAAGTTTCATGATCAAACTAAGCATAAAATAAATTCAGCTAAATTTCACGGTTTTCAATGGTGAAATGATTCCTTGTTTCAATGGCTAAATAAAGGACCATGTTTCATGTGTTCTAACAGCTCTTGTTATCCGGTTTTAACCATGGTGTTCCATTGAAAATCCATGATGGTAAAATAAATTTACTGTTTCAATTGGACAAATAAACGCGGCTGTTCCATGATGCTTTCTGTCCTTTCAGCCGCAGGGTCGCGACGCCATGGCCGCGCAGATCCCCCTGGCCCATCTGCACGGAAGATCCGATCGCCCCAGAGGGCCTGGGCCCGGTGAATCAATGGAGATGGAAGAGATTTGTTTTAGGTCCATCTGCTTATGATTAAGTCCATGATTAACTATAATCCTGAAGCAAATGGTTGATCAAATTCCATCTGGTTATGATCTTGAACGGAGTATTTGGGAAGTTTGGTGTTTGTTGAGATCTGGTTAAGATTAAGAGAAGTCCATGATTCGTTGTGACCAAATGGTTGATCAATTAAATTCCATCATCTGGTTCTGATTTTTGAGTCAGAATTCATTTAAGAAAAGGAGTGGATGGAGAGTGGATGGACATATTTGTGAAGTTTTGTGTTTATTTAGATCATTTTAAATGATCCTGAATTAATATGTTCAAAATTTAGATCGTTTAGCTATTCAGGATGATCCAATTTGCTATTCTAGCTACTCCAGGATGAGTAAACATATGTACGGCTGAGATGCGGGCTTTATCTGAACTGTGTCATGAATGTGTAGATATACCTAAGTATCTTGTTGACAACGAACCTGTGTACGAAGCAACATGCATGAACACCATGATTGCCGATTGTTCACACTATTGCTTACCTTCAATTCCCTGGTTATGGTTTCACACATCTTCCCGTGGTGCCAAAAGATGGCAGAGCCAGACTCTTCCAGTTTCAGCGAAGTAAGGCGTACAAGCAACGAACGGAGTACCAGGTATATCCACTGGGTAGACCATGCTTTGCCACAGCGTCCCTCAGGTCCCTTTCCAACGAGGGTGCCAATGATCATGGCATGTACACTGGGTTGCCCCGCATTTCAAATCAACGATGACCATGATATAAAAATGTGCTTCTCTTGCTGGGACATCACCAGCTTTGGATGATAAATTGGACACGGTTCACCATTATGGAATCAACTATTGATCATTATGGATCATTGAAATTCACTATAGAAAATTATGGTTGATCATTTGGGTGATAGAATTGGAAATCTCCACTATAGAATCATGGATCCCCGAGTATCAAATTTCTATACTGGAGATCGCGAATGATCAAACAATTCAAACATGAGAGTTTATCACAATCGTATCCAGTATGGAGATATATGATTCGTAGATCTGTCGTGATCTGGTTGGTTGTTAAAACCTATCCGAAGAATATTAGTTCATCAACACACCAGGTTTTCTTGATAGGGAAAGCTAACAAATGATACAAATCTGGTTGGTGGTTTCAACCCCTTTGAAAAATATTAGTCAACCAACCAATGGTTAATAAATACTGGGGAAAACAAAACATGTTTCAAACCACCAGCCGAATAGCTGTTTAACCACTATTGTTGCTTGTTATCCACTGTTATTAACCCATGTTCATATTTCCCATGTTCATATTTCTTGACCGGTGTACGGACGCTAAGCGTTCCTGACATCGCTCATGTCCACCACAGCGTGGAGACAAGTGCGAAAGCTGCGAAAATCCACTGTTATCAACCATTATTAACCTATATATCATTTAACCGTTATAAAGAACCCCAATCTCAGTAAACATCACCAGTGATGGATTGCTCCAAACCACCACCGTCGCCACGTCGCAGTCGCAGCCTGCAGGTCGTGACGGCCAAGCAACGGAGGTGTGTCGGAAGAAGTCGCGCCAACACATCTCGTAGACGAAGTGATCCACCTGGCGTGCGCAGCCGATGTGGCAGACCTAGAAAATTTCATGGGTGAAGAATTCGTTCATAATGGCCAATAATGGTTATTAAATAGAGTTGATTTTGATGTGTTCTGGGTTAAGAATGGTTCAGAGTTATGGTTCATATTAAATATGATCATTAATAGTGGTTTCTCTGGGTTAAATCTGGTTCAGAAAATGGTTAATAATGCTTATGGTGGTTAAGGGGATACTAACACAAATGGTCAAACAGCTTCTATATGCTGGTTTCTCAAAACGGGGAACCCTCAAAGCTATGGTTGGTTGATGACTGTAGATGGCTCATAATGCTCATAGAGGATGATTTAGGGGACCACCTATTTTGAGAAACCACCATATTAATGGTGATATGATTGATCATGGGGACTAATCACCAACGCTCAAACCCTGAATGCCCAGATTTGTTTCTGCTTTGACATAGTCCGACAAAGGAAATGCAAACGCTTCTGACATGGGCAAAATATGGAAGAAATTCTGCTCTCAAAAATGAATCTAATACAATCCAGGCAGCAATTATTTCTGACTAAACACATTTGCAATTTTCAAGCGAATTGCGACGATGGAAGATCAAACGGTCAGACACATGAGTGGCCAACTGGACATATGCTGCATCGTATGGGAGGATGTCTCACTAAAATGATACATCATCATTTCATGTGAGAACAAGTTTAAGATACCCTCAGATCAACCTGGCTGGTGGGAAAATCGAAGAATTCCATTGTTTTTCTAGCTGTCGAGGCATCGACCAAAGGGTGGATCTCAGCTGTCTTTTTCGGGACGTATCCCATGTGCAGATTCCTATGCTGCGACGCTCCAATCTTCCCAGGGATTCATCAGTTGGCTTCAGTTTTCAGGAATTAACCATGATCAACCCCAGGGTGTGCAACTTCTCATTAGGAAGCTTGGGGAACACAATTGACCAAGTAATGCCAATGCCATGTAATGCCCACATTACGGGAAGCAGTTCCACCAGCTGAGTAGGCGATTCATCATTGGTAACGAGGCACATGAGGCGAAGGCTTTCGTCCACTCCGAAGCAAGACCTCATCTCCGCATGGTGCCGGAGGAGATTCAACGAGGGGCCGTTGTGGGATGAGATTTGCGTCACTTGAGACTCTGAATGCACATCAGGCACCTGGTTGGGATCGATCTTGCTGGGCCGCTGGGATGTTCAGCATCTGGAAATTCTGTGGTTGACTTGTCCACCAGTCCAACAGCAGAACCTAACAGATCTGGGATGACTTAAAACTTGGCAGCCTCCAGGTCTTGTTGAACCAGCCGAGGGGAAACTTTCACAAATGCTACCTCTTGGCTCAATTCCATCCCGAAACCGTTGTTAAATGCCCGGTGAACCCCCTTGTGCTGTCCTCCGGCCTAGCCTCTTTCACCAGCCGTCTTGGTGAGATGCAGCCATAGGCCAAGTGCGGCGACAAACGCGAGGAGTAGTCGCCTAAGCCGGGGCAACTGCAGGCCCTGGGCAAGGCTTAGCATGAAGGCAGGACATGTCAGCTGAAAAGGAATGCGTTGCATGGGAGTTCACATCGCAGCATGTCCAAAATGAGTCCATGCATAGTTGTACTCCTAGTCATGCCCCAAATTGATGTATTGAAATTGTGCAGGAACGTCCTTTACTAACAAAGCGATCCGTTCATCTATGTGGCAAGCAAACACCCAAACGTTCAAGCCTGGTACCAAAGCAAAGCTTTTGCCCTCAGATTTGAATATGCGGTACCCCTAGTTGTCATCCAGTTTACTAATCATTTATTAGTAGCACGCCAACCATAACTTTGGGGTCCCCCATGGCTTGAGAACCCCCATGTGGTTGTTGATATCATCCGGAGGTATGCTTTGCTCTGGTTGGATTTTTGAGATCTGGTGCCTTCCCCATCCTGCCAGCCTTGCAGTCGTCGAAAGGTGTGCTTGTAACTGTGTAGGCCCGTGTCAAGCCATGCCTTCATCCGCTGCCACCCTGCTGTCTCGCCACCTGGCCAGGTTAGAAACAATGCCCTTGACACCCACAGAGTGGCACCCCCCTAGGGCCTGTTAGCCTGGATCACTTGACGTTTGGGTACCTACTTGGGCCAGAACTAGGGTAACTATCATGTATGGTAGATATAACCATCGTATCCTATCATTTATGGTACAAGTAAATATAACCATCGTATCCTATACTTAGCTTATAAGCCAGCATAAACCAACTGAGAACGTTTGGGGGTACCACTCCGCAGATCCAGCTCCAGCATGGCCAGCCACAGCCGCAGCCAGGGACAGCCAGCTGCAGCCTTTGATCTCTCCCGGCGGCGCTTCCGTCAGCGACCAGGCGCCATCCTCCTCGAGCAGCGGCGGCGGCAGTCGCGAAGGCGCTTCACTCAGACCTTCATTGCCTCAGATGCAAAACTTCAATGATAGCAATAGATGATTTATATAAACATATACAAATATATAGTTTTTTCCCTCAAGGCAACCAGTAACTCATGTTGAGTCGCGGCCTGAGGCAAGTTGAATTCAAAATGGGAACAGGACCACACTCAACCTCCAGCAAAGTCTTGACCTATGGTGGAGCATATGTCACTCGCCACCATTCCTGTGCAAAGGTCACGGAACTCCCGCGGAGGATTCTGTGCCGGTGTGGTCACAGCTGAAGCCATGCTATCAAGGAATGCCAGGGCCAGCGAGCGACACATGGCCGGTGGATATTCCTTGACCGGCGCGCTCCTGAAAGAACCATTGGAATCGAGTCCATACGATCGATCAGAGGGCGATGTTCTGGTCAGACGCCACTCACTCAACCTTTGGTCAAGGGTGGGTAAATTGACAGCCACCAATCCCGTTGGTTTGGCTGAATTTGATCCGAAAAGGCCCTGCTGCATCACTCGGAAGGAGACTCCTTGTAGTCGAAGTAGTGTCGCCATTACCGGTGTCCGCGAAATGGTGGCCGCAGCATCTTCCATGTCGCGGCTGCTGAACTCATTCGGGTCAGCTGGGTGCTCACAAAGGCCCAGAGCATTAGCCGCCTGGATGTGGAACAGCGCCTGTAATGCGAAACCCATCAACACGTTGCCCACTGTGACATTGGCGAGCACTCCGAGCCTCAAGGAGCTCTTGCCTTATGGCGCAGTGTCCGTGCGGACAATGCGAGGGCCATGATGGGGGGCAGCACCAGTTTGGCCGAGGTCTTTCTCTCTGGCACAGGACCATGTATTACACGGAGGCCCCCCCAAAAATCCAATGACAAAGTGATCATCAACGGCTTTGAGCGGGATGTCGGCCTTGCTGAGGTCGCCATAGCGGGAATCAATGATGATGTCCACTGAAAGAGTGTGGACTATGTAGTCACAATTCTTGATCTCCTGCTCAACAAAGTACTGCACATCACCCCACCTTCGGCGCCTGGCGAAGGCATGCAGTATGTATAGCGATGCTGACCCACAAGTCGAGGGACTCGTCCATGGGGAACCCAAGGGCAGCTAGGCCATGAGGCCATGTCTGCCAACCAGGCATTGTGGGCATAGAAGTCCTGGAGCACCTGATCTGCCGCACAGTCTTGTAGGAAGTCCCAAGTTGACGGGTTAAGCGCCCACTCCACTGCTTCTGCAATACAAGGTCTGGATAAGTCTACCAGCTCCAATTCCTCCTCAGTGAGCGGCTCACAGAGTCCAGACAAAGTGTCAGAGAGCTGGGACCAGGAGACAGCGAAGCGGTCCACACATTGACGAAACTCAGATGCGAGGCCATGAGTGGCCGAGGTTTCGAAGCGAGCTTCCAAGCACGCTTCCCGAAGTCCAAAAAATGCGTGTCATCAACTTCCACGAGGGTGTCTGGGAGTTGCTGAGGACCTTCACCAGGGGCAGCAGGAGCCAAACCACCATGATCACCGAGCAATTGACGATCCACAAGGGAACCAGCACCAGGTTGAGGCAGGCATCTGTCACGTCGACCGCCAAGCGTCATACGGCAATGCTTAGAATAGCGAAGATGGGCTTTGAGCTTGCTGTAGGAGAAGTAGTCCTTGAGACAAGCTCCACATGTCGTGGAGGCAAATAAGTGCCGTGTGGGGGCCACAATGCCATGGCATTTGAACATATGTGCTCCTTCTCCTCCCTTGCTGCGAAACTGACGCCGACAGCTCAAGCAAGCGAAAGGCCGAGTAAAAGGTCGTCCACGGTCCGTAGGAGGTGGTGGCAAAATCTTGCCACAACGGTCCAGATGCACAAAGATCTCCTTGTGGAAAGCCGCAACAATGGCCCGATTGCGCGCTTGCTGGGCGTCGTGCAGAACAGCACGACGGAGAAGGCGCTTCCAAAACTTGGGCGCATGGATCAAGATCTCCAACCATTGGGCCATGTGCTCTTCGGGATGCTGCAAGTCAGAAGAGAATTGAAGCTGCTCCCACATCCAAACGAAATCAGACCCCAGCCATGGACGATCAGCTCGAATGAGTCCCCAGTCGATGCAGTCTCCACACGACACCAGCAGGCCAAAATAGCGCAATCTGGCCAGTCTCAACAGGACCTCAGGATGTGGCAGTTCAGCCTGCCGAATGACCTCCTCGTCTGTAAGCTTAGCATCGTGGGCCACCCGCAGGAGCCGCTTGTATAGTCGGAGGACAGCAGCCCGGAAGGTCTGTCGAAGTTGTAGGGTAGAAAGGACTGAGCACCAGGGTTTGAAATAGTTCTCGCCTGATCTTCCATGTGGAAGATGAGCTTGCGATGATGGTTGAAGGCGTCATGTGCGATTGCCAAGCGCTTCTTGACGTCACGTCGAAATTGACCATCATGATGAAAGACGCCACCCAAATGGGTGTACGTGCCAGTAATGGCCACTTCTTCAAGACCAGATTCCGTCATCACAGAAATGGTACCCTTGGCTTTGGGACCAAAGTGCTTAAGGCGTTGAGCTCGGCTGTGTCGACCACGAAAGGCACTGACAATGGCTGTCTTGCCCGGCGCCAAATTGGGTGACATACCAAAGGACCGGCAGGTGTCCAGGACCACACTGGCTGCCACCATCAGCTTACGTTCTAACCTCGATGCATCTTCATCAAGAAGGCAAATGGCGGTGTCATCCATCCACGTAGGGCCTAATAGATGGCGGCTGGAAGTGGAACTGGAGGCAGTAGTACCCGGTCCATCGACAGGAAAGGCAGCCAGCAAGTCGAGGTGGGTGAGTTGTCGATGGATACTGCGAAACACCTTGGAGTAGACAAATCCAAAGAGGATGTCTGCAAAACTATCTCCAGGACGACTTCCATGAGATGTGGCTACCAGGTCAGTTTGTGCGTGAAAACGAAACCAGGTGTGGCTGTGAATTGCAGAGACCGCCAACTGGTATGTCCCCGGCAGATGGGCTTCTTCAACAGCAGGTGATTGGAGAAGGAGTACGGAAAGCTCTCGTACTGCAGCTTCATCCAGACCAAATCTGGATCCCAATTGTCCCAGGTTCAGAGGCTGCGAGTCAGTAGGCGCCGCCAACTGACGCACCACACGATAAAACGCTTCGCGCAGATCCAAGAACAATACACCAGCCGACAAGTTGAGCTGCTTGGCGTGTCGAGCGAATGCTCTCACCATGCATGTGAAGCCCTACTCCAACAGCGATTTTGGGGCGTCCTCCCAGCTGTCCTCGATGAAGTTGATCCAAGTAGTAGGGCCATTCTCCTTGTCTAATGACTTTGTGGACAGCTTTGCCACCATGGTCAGAGATCAGCAATGATCTATACCTTGTGGCCTGGAGCATCGACCCTTTGCCTTTAAAGGCCGCCACCAGGAAACCTCCCTTCCATGCCAGCGGTTCTTGGGCGAAGGCGAGGATCTTTAGCATGATGGCGTAATGAGCTCGCGCCATCGTTGCTGCTTGCAGCCCAAACAGCTCCGAAGGCAGGCCATCTGGCCCTGTAGCTTTGTGGGGGCGTATGCGACGAAATGCAGCTTCAAGCTGTGCCAGAGATGGAACTTCAAAGACGCTGCATGTCTGCGCATCAGGTTGACGGTCCAACATGCCAATCCATCTTTCACGAAGTTCTTCAAGGGAAAGCCGCTCTCCACCTTCAATGCCACCAAAATGTTGGATCCATGCATCAAGCAACTCAGCAGGCGAAGCTACTGCTTGACCTGCTTGACCATCAGCGCCAAGTAGCATGGGCAGCGATGGCTTCTTGAGCTTGGCCAGATTCGAGGGCCCAACAAAGGGTCTGATCTCCTTGAGCATCATGGAGGCTGGCAGATTCTCTGGCAGGGAATCCAAATGTTCTTGGAGAGTGCGGAGCTTGCTTTTAGGCAACGCAGCGCGAAGCTGATGAGAAGTATCCTTCAGCTGGTCAATACAAGCCTGGCGTCGGATACGAACCGAATCATCATCTGGTTGTTGTATACGAGACAACATCCGGATCTCCTTCTTGATGGCAAGCTTGCGATGTCGAAGCAACCAAATGTCATCTGTGACATAGGGCTTTTTGGGGACTGCCTGGACATTCTTCTTGTATGGGGAGAGGCGGTCATGGAGGGCTCGAAGGAGCTCCTCATGTTGCAGCTCAATGTCGCAATGCCATGATTCTGGAGCGACAGGTGCCATGGAATTGCTCCCTCCATCTTTACGTAGAGCAAATCGGTCATACGATTGACTATGTGGCCATTCGGCAAGTTCAGCTACCGGCCTGTCGCTTCTCAGCCACTGTCACTGACTTTGACTTGGGCAATGCCCACCACGACCACATTGCAGTGGGTGTGCAACTTCAGTGGAAGAGCTTTCAACAGTCCAGATCTCGCAAGCGAATGTTGCCCGAGGGACAGCACCAAGTGGCCATGGGCCCCTGATGCAACTCAGTGGTGGAAGGAAGACAAAGTACCTGGTCTTCAAGGAAGCTACGCCACAGCGCCGTACTGCAAGACTCGAGGTCTCCAATCTCATGAACCACCAAGCTGTCCGAACCGCCCGACTTAGCGTCAGCGTCAATCAGGACCCATAGATGAGCCTCCAAAGGGATGTGAGCCACGACGGCTCGAACATGCGACCACCATGATCCCGCAATTCCTCACTATGACCAGAATGCGAAGCATGTGCAACAAGGATCCATCCATCAAGATGGTCAGTGCATACACGAGTCAACATGACCTGCGGATCCGCAAACTTCACGACAAAGTGGCGCTTATCAAAGTAGAGGGATGCCTGGCCAATGGTACCGTACGGAGTGCGGCAATCAATCCATAGTTCAAGGCCAAAGGATCCGTTGCTGCAGCCAGACGAGAGTCGAAGAAGACCATCTTGTAATTGAGAACCAGCAGACTGTTCTTGTTTCTTGGAGACCAAGGAAGTTGGCACCCATCGAGCGAAATTGCTCCTTGAGGTACAGGAGTTTACCTGCATGTCCCTCAGGTCCAGTGTACTAAGATCCCACGTTGGAACTGATCAAGCTAAGGGCCAGACGGCACGTGCAGTAGTGCTTTGGATCATGGTCGTTCTGGTCTCGCATTGCAGGGTCAGATCTGCGAGATGGACACATTGGCCGAGTGAGCCAGAAACCATCCGGGCCCAAGACTGGTAGTCCTGCTTGTTGACCGAAGAGCATCCAAAGGTGTGGAATGACCGGGGTCCAAGAGGGAAGGTCGACCTGCTGTCGGGCCAAACTGTGCGACGAAGTTGCTTCACTCTTGGCAACAAAGTCGACAAAGTCGTTGAAAGGATCCCCAGAGTGCGCGTTGACATGTCTAAGGCCCACCCTTTCAGAGCCAAGAGCAACTTGGAGCAGCTGGTAGAGTCCTCTCATGGTAAGGAAGACAGTGTCCATGGAGCTCAATCCCAGAGTACCGGCAGCTTGACCTTCCGTCGTACTTGAATCAATACAGAAAACACCCTCCTTCTCTGCAAGATCCGGCCCAAGTCTCCAAGAGCCAACAAAGGAGCTTCTTGTAGGGTCATAGCAGACCTGCTGGGTGGTCCAACCCACAAGGTGTTTGGTGACCACATCGTCTGACATCCGCTTCTCGCCAATGACGAGAAAAGCCCAAGCATCCAGGCGGTGGAACTCTTCATTCCATTCGGGCGATTTGTGCTTGAACTTTGGATAAGAAATTCCATCAGTGAAGATGACATAACGATCATAGCTTGCATCTGGCAAAGGTGCTTCCAGGCGGTCCATGGCCACGACCACATGTTCAGGTAGATCCAAGTGTCTCCACGTATCACAAAGAAAGTGAGGATCCTGAACAAAGAAGCTCTGGATGTCAGCAGCACTCGGCCAAAATGAAGAACAGGGACTTGATCCTGATCAGCTTCCTCAAAATGAACATCAAAGGGCGTACGATGCGTTGCTGGGAGATGAGAATAAGGTGGCCAGGGAGTAGGCAGTCGCTCTGACTCCGGCCGGAGCTCCATGGTGGGAATGTTGTTATGAAATTCAACCAAGAGCCAGTCAACATCCAATGATGTGGAACCAAAGATGACTGCTCGTCGAAAGCCCATGCCATGGAGAAACTGCATGTGATGCAGTTCCGAAATCTGCGTCTTCTTGACTGTGTGGAAGAAGATCTCCTCCACAGCTGACATACTCTTCTGAAAGTAGGCAACATGAACAATATCCACATCAGCCTGGTCGGTCAGCTTTTCGGAGAGGCAGAGGAACCAGGGTCGCTCATCAATTTGGTAGACACGAACAAAATGTCCCCATAAGCGAAGTTGAATCTGAGCTTCACTGGCCGAAAGTCTCTCGATCTCTCAAGCTCCAAATGCGATGGGAAGTCAATGAGCCTCGTTGACAAGGTACGCAATGACACTTCCCGCTTCAACATTGCACAGCGCACAAGGTAGCAAGGAGTCGAGGTCTAAAACCTTGCGCGGAGGAGAGGTCCTCTGGTCCAACAAACCTGGCTGCTGAGTATGAGCCACCTGCTCAGCTATTGGGTGCACAGGTTTGCCAGTAAGCTGGAGGAGAGAGACTTCTTGATGATCTGGATCCGAAGACGAAAGACCTCCAAACTCCGGAAAGACAGATGTAGAGGTTTGAGCGTCAATTTGGCGCGGCTGCCGATAATGTCCTTCCAAGACATAACTGGAACCAGAGCGGATGTCATAATGACGTCCGTGTAGAAGTTCCTGCGTTCCCATCCAGACACTGCAGGTCCATGGATCTCCAACCGCACAACGTTCACCATAATCAGAGAGCCAAATGACATGAGAAACGGTGCAAGGTGACGCGAGGGCCAGAGCCACATTGGCACGGTCCCATCCAAACACGCTGGAGAGAACAATGGCCCGACTGTGAGGAACAAGAGCCTCGCCTTGAGAGATCAGCACATGCAGTACATCTGGTCTATCACCGTTGTCCAAAGGATGAGGTCTGACGACATAGAACTTGAGAGCATGCCCCTGTCGACAACGATCTCGCCAAACACGGACCAGGTCATCAGACCACGATTGAGGCGAGGCTCCAAGAAGAGCAAGTCTGGCTCGATCACATCTCGGAAAATCCAAGTGATGAATAAGCCACGTACGCACCGGGATGCCAAGTCGATAGGCAAGCGGACCAGTACGACGTAGAAACTCCGAGTATCTCCGAGTGTAGAGCTTGGAGTGGATCAAAGCCGACAAACGGGTCTTCAGCAGGCCAGAATACCGTGGGGCCAATGCCCAGGTCGATTGTCACAGCGGGGTCGATGGACGACTGCGTCTGCTCTACCCGTACGATAAACCCTGCTCCATGTTCAGTCATCAATTCAGTGTCCCAATCTAAGATGCGATCCGAGAAGGAAGCACTGCAGCTGTAGCGGATGTGGTGTTGGATGCAGGGTCCTTGGAGAACACACGCAGTGATGAGCTCGAACTTGGTCACGATGTGTAGGAGGAGCTGATGCAAATCGTCAAGGGGTTCTTCTGCGGCCCCTGGCGGTCGGAACAGGGCTTCTTTTCCTCATTATGCAGATTTGCTGCCCTTGTTGCACCATCTCCTGAAACACTGCTCGCAGTGCGACATCCGAGTCGCCGAGCAAGCTTATGGCCTTCCGAAGTAGCTCAGCCTGCTCGTGGAAGGCCCTCTCCTGGCCCTCCAATCGGAATGCCTGCACGCGGGCATCCCTCTCCTGCTCCTGGCACCTTAATCGAAGATGCTCTACTTCCAATTGTAACGCTGCAACATCACCACCGCCTGCCGATGTATACACCGGCCCAGTGGAAGGTGCACCCCTCAAAGATGGACCGTCATAGACAACGCCTCCAGCGTAGAATGGCTGCGCTTGAACCGCGCTGGCACGAGGGACGTAGGCCACATTGGGTGCATTGGGTCGAGGCAGCGGCAGCAAAGAATTGTGAGTGCTTTGCCTGCTCAGCATTCCGAAGCCACTGGGAGTGTTGAAGACGCCCGGGGAATCGCCCACACCTCCAGCGTAGAATGGCTGCGCTTGAAGAACGGCACTGACTGGAGGGACGTAGTCCACAGGCAGGAAAGAATTTTGAGAGCTCTGCATTGCGAGCACAAAGCACTCACTTAGGCTCACAACTCAGAAGTTGACTCAGTCTTGATCCAAACTCTTGAGCCAAAATGGCTACGGACAAATATATAGTTATATTTATATGATATATATGGTAGATGGATAGTAAATGATTATATATATGATTCTAGTTCATGATGGTTATTCAGAACTGTTGATGATATATGCTACTGCTTTGCAAGGGTTGGAACTCGAAGTTTGAGCACAGTGAACTTTCAATGAGCACCCCCTTGCCAACAGCTTTACTTTTAATTATATAAGTGAACTGCTTGTGAAGCTTCCACTGCTTGTGAAACCATGGTTTCACTTGTCTAACAACAACCTGCACACCTTTAAAATCCTCAAAACCTAGCTTTGCAAAAGTGCAACTGCAAGTCTGCTTTAAGATCAGCGGATGAGTCCCTTATTCTGAAGCTCAGTCGCACATTTCCAGCAAGTGAGGTCCTAAGTGAGGAGAGGATGTTGCTTGCTGAAACGAAAATTGTTTCCGGTGCATGGCCCCCGCACAATGCGTTCGGGGGCCAGGATGAGCTCACATGGGCCACCAACATGCCCTGAATCTATGCTCTGAATGCCAACTGCATCTGAACTGCAACTGAATTACAAGGCTGAGATAATCTAAGGTCTTGACTTCTACAGCTTCACTACAACTCACTCTGACACACTTATTTCCATACCACCATGATCCACTGCTGTTGCTTGGCTCTGCTTACTCGTTGGTGCTGCTGCTGGTGTTTCGGGCATGGAGCGTAAGGGCTGGAAGAAGTGATGAAAGTTGACTGGGAAGTTGGCTCCACTTGGCACGCCCACTCGGTCGCACTCACTGGGCCCCAGCAAATCCGTGATGCCTCGCGTGCGCCGTGGTTGGCCGACCTGGGTGACCTGACCCGCATCAAAATGCTAAGCAGGGCGGCAGCTGGGTCAATGTGTGGCGTGTCTGATTAGTTCATGATGCTTCAGCGAATTCTGCTTGCCAATGGCTGATGGCCAATCATGCGAAGAAAAACAGTTAGTGATGGTTGATTCTCCGAGATCATGGGGAATAAAACGATGGATGGAAATGGGTAAGACTGGTTGATGGTGAACTATCGGGGATGATCTACATTAAAGAACACGTTTGGATACAAGAAATCCTGAAGAAGTGATGGTTCATCCGACTAGTTCTGGGGTTGAGCCTAGCACCTCAGGTGCAAGACTTCTTCAGCAGTAGGATTTGGAGGCACAGTTGCACTCTCTGCTTGTTACTCGTTGCCTCCGCCCCAAGGTGGATCTTTTCCAACACTTCCCCGATTTTCCCATGGATGTTGGACAGGCCTCCACTAAAACCAACTTAGCAATTGATCCCGGTATATCCAGCTCCCCAGCTTGACCACAAGCAGCTCCCCAACAAACCAACCAGCCAGCATCAACTCATCATCATCATGAACGGTTGCTCTTTACCATTCTCAACCAACTATCCTTAACCATCCAACCATCCAACGAACTAAGCAAGCAAGCGAGCAAACCAACCAGCCTTTACCATCCATCCAACCATCCATCCAACGATCCATCCATCCATCCATCCAACCAACCATCCATCCATCCATCCATCCAACCAGCCTTAACCAACTCACCAACCCACCAGGCCTGCGGCTGGCACCACTTCCATCCTCACACCTTTCTGCCTCAAGGCCTCCGCCACGCGGCGTTCGGAGGCGCGCTCCTGGACGAAGCAAACGAAGGGAGGTGACGAATGGAGCTTTGGGGAGGTGGTTGCTGCTTAAGAATAGCTAATGATGGTGAATAATGGTTACTAATGGTTGACTAATGGTTGACTAATGGTTGACTAATGCTTAATAATATAATGATGGTTAACTATAATGCTTAATAATGGTTATTAATGATGGATAATGTAATGGTTGACTAATGGTTGAGATGAAGATGGTAGATAATGCGTACCATTGGTTGATTGAGATGGAAAAACAACCAACCATTATGAATGGATTGGTTGAATAATGACATTAAGATGTTAATGAATACACCTAAGGTTTGATAATGAAATTGATTGGTTAATGATGGCTGGTTGTGAACCATCAATTAACAATTGCTACTCAATGGTCCAACCACTATGACGATGGAGTTAAGGAAGTGATGGTTAATTGATGGTCCATAATGGTTGAACCCGCGATTAGAGCGGTTGAAACCATATTGGATGCTGTATAATTAATCGAGATGGTTATTGATTGCCAATGATTGATTGATGGCCAATCACTGGTGAAAAAACCTTGAACTAGTTTGTGGTTTTTGATAGCTAATCAATATGGCTAATTGAAGGTTACGGAACCATCAGCCGCTGGTTGGAATACTACAACCAATTAATAGTTGCTGCATGAGTGGTTAAACCAGTGGCTAATGAGGGGTAAATGAACGGTTGACTGACGGCTAATTGACGATTATCGTATGGTGAATCTTTGGTTAACTACTAATTTTTTGATGGTTGACAATGGTCAATACTTGATGATGACTGATGAGTGACAGTGGCCGATTGATGGTCAACGAATCGTTCCGGGGAAATAGTGATGATGGTTAAATAATGGTTGATCAGTGATACAATGATGGTGCCAGGGTCAACCACCTTTGCATCAGCGAAACCACGTGATTTTGGTGGCTCAACCCGCCCCGGCCTCCGAGCAGACTTGCGCCGTGACCAATACCACCTGCCAGGTACAGCTGAAGCGCCGATCCTTTTTTTGCTAAGATATGCTAAGATTATGACCCAACACCATAGGTGTATGTCTGTATGTACGTACGTATGCAAGCATAAATGTATACATACACTGGTCGTTGGATGTGTGTGTGAGTGCATAAATGCAGTTCTATATGTGTATATGTATATAACTATGATTGTATCAAATCAGATTAACACATATTTCATCATTTTGTTAGAATATATCAAATTATGTGATGTTATACTATATCTAATCACCTTATCTTACCTTAAACCATATTTTATCATTACATAAAATGTGAGGATATATTTCATCAGTTTACTATGCTAATTATATTCTAAAAACTTTGATCATATTGAATTATATTGTGAAATTTTTAATTGAATGTTATTGTGTTAACATATCCTGTATTAAACGACGTTAAGGTATATTTCAGTACACTATATTATATGACATTGTACTAAATTTCATGAAATGAAAGTATATGAAATCTGATACTATATTACATTGAAGTAAAATACTTTAACTTATCTGCTCTTACACATACTATCCTACAGTAAATTAATGAATTAAATATATTCTATTATCTTAAATCATGTTAAATTATGTTTTCCTTTGCCTTCGTCTTGTATTTCAAACAATGCAAAATATGCATGTATATGTATGTGATGTGTATTTGCGCTGTGTATTTGCGCTGTGTATTTGTAGAATGATATACACCATATATCGACCTAGAAAAAGACACAGCTAGGCTAGCCCACAAAAGCTGAAACCCCTCAGAGATTACAAACCATCTTCCTTGTTGGTTATTGGGCCGCAATGCCGGCATTAGCCATGATATTGGTATACTATCATCAAACATGATCAACCGACCACCACTATCAATCGTCATTATTAAGCACCAGTAACATCCATCAACCATCGTTTACCCGTCATCAAGTGGCTATGACCTCCTCCAGCCAGCCAGCAAATGTCACGAAATCATGATTACAAATCAATTCCACTCGCTAATTAACCAGCACATACCACCACGTACCAACTACAAACCATTTTCGCCCACCAATGAACAATAAGATGCCATGGTTCATCATCAACCAAGCTAAACACTTAAGATCATCATAGTTGTACCATGTTTTACTTTTGAAAAAAGCTTGGCCATCACCAAGCCAAACCACCATGGCTTCCAGGTTCGTTTACGAATTACCCATCCTTAGCCAAGCAAAATCCCCCGAGGTCGACCCCCATCCATGCGGTGCACCGCATTCTGCGGCACCACGCGCGGTAGCAGCTCTTCCGGGGGCTCTGAGCGCACCAGGAGCCGCGAGCCGCGGTGAGCCTTGGAGCAGCGATGCCGATGGTGCAAAAAATGAGATGGATAGATAGGGTGTAAAGATTTACGAAGTAGATCAATAAGAAAAACATTTAATTAGATATGCAAGGTATATGATGGTTGATAATGGTTTGGCATTTGATCCTCAGCGATCGTGAGAAGTACAAACAGTCAGGTTAACAATGACGGCTTGCATATTTCAGGGAATCTTTCAAAAAACATCAATATTGCTGGATTTTCCAGCCAATGAACTGATACCAGAGGGAAGTTCTGCCCATGCACCAAGCACAGCTACCAGACATGGGTTCACTGGGGCAACCGGCTCTTAAGGGGTCTAGCTAGTCACACGCGATATTTATGGCCACTAGTAACCAGTTTATATGATACATTTGTATTTGAAGAGAGGGTTGATCCATAAATATAAAGGGTGTATAGGATATATCCTGATGATACATAACGCATATATAAATATAAACATAATTCAAATATACAAATATTCTCTCAATATACGTAGATATAAATACATAAATAAAAAGATAGATAGATAGGTAGATAGATAGATTGGTGGAAAAAGATAAATAAGTGGACATGTATACATACGTATGTATATATATATATATGTTTTTTTCATGTAAACTACTATATATGGTACATATGGTTTGTAAAATGCGTATCTATTTCATATGTAAATGGAGATGGGTGAATGGATGACATTTGGATGGGCGAATTCAAGGAATAACACCACAATTCACGGTAAATCCTGTGACCAATTCCTTTGGTGAATAGATTAGCTTTAATCAGGTGGTGAAAATATGATAAATAAATATATGTATATAATTACATACGCAGTGATTTAGGGTTTAGGGTGTTAGGGTGTAACATGAGTATGCGAATGCGAGGGTGCCCGCGGGGGCGGAGTGCCTGTTGCCGGCATTGTTCTCCGGCCGCATGGACGTATGCTTGATGCACACAATGTGTCGGGGCCAACAGCCACATGAACAACATTGCCCACCCGCGCCGCAAGAGGGCGGCTCCCAATGCACGGGTGGTAATACAAGGTAGGCTATAGCACAATGGTTTTTCATCGGATCACTGCTGATGTACAAACGTCGTCAACAGGATGGTATACTGCAGCTTTCATGTCACTTTACATCTGTGAATCTGTGGTAAGTACTGAGATACTAAAGATCATGGTTCTACGATGTCAATAATTTTTTGTATGTCAAAGTGCAAGTTTAAGACCCTGGGTGCGTGAGAGTGAAAGTAGGCTGTGATTGAGAACACAATGATAGTGCCCGCAGAGGGCTGGTGGACCTTGCCCGCAGAGGGCTTTGGAACTTTTGCCCGCAGAGGGTTTTGGAGCCGTAGGTTTGGGGTATTGCCCTTCTACACAGAAGGTCTCAGTACTGAGAATATGATTGGCATGGCAGCACTGCCATCCATTGGACTTTGTTAGCGCTAAGCAGCGCTAAGGCCTAAGAGGCCTTAGTTGACCATTCTCCATAGGCACCTCCCATTGTTCCGACCAGCTTTGGGATTCTCACTGACGGACATCTTCAGGGTGCTGGCCACCCAGTTATGGGTGGGAACGGCCAAGCCGGCGTGGGTGGGAATTGAGGGTTTTAGGGTTTAGGGTTTCTTGATTCTCAGAGTTTCAAAACAACGGGCCTGCGCAGGGTTTCGAATAGTTGACAAGACTAACTTCTGGGCAGGTCTTGTGCATCCGGGTAACGCCCAGGAATTTGCCGTATGCATACATTCTCTACTCGGGGATGATTATATGCAAAAACTAGATGGGTACATAGATAGAAATTAGATAGGCAAGTAGACAAATAGATAGACACAACAAACACATATGGGTACATTAGTGATCAATTACATTTCAACTAGGTTCAAACAACTCTACAATTAAGCAACTCTGCAGATAGATATTCATTCTTTGGACAAAAGATCAGATAGGACGATCCCAGATAGATAGATTTCTATATTGCAGCCCACGCTCAATAAACAGGGAAATAGATATATAGAGTAAACAATAAGCCTGAAATGCTGATAGATAGATTTCTATATTGTATGTGCAGAAAACACAAAATATTTATTGTATATAAATGAATAAATAAGTAAATACATAAATGAATAAATAAATAAATACATGAATAAATAAATAAATAGACAAAAACATAAATGAATAAACAAGTAAATAAATAACTATTTATATCTAAAAAACACATAAATAAATAAATAAATAAGTAAATAAATAAACAAATATATATATATATATATATATATATATCAATGCTGAAACACATCCCCAACGCCATCGATGATGAAGCGCGTATGTTTATGTAAATGTGTCCGCAAAACATGCCATCATATAGCTCCATACATCTTTGGCATTCCTAGATTTGGTGGTTATCTGCTTGGAAATGCCTCACTCTACTGGTTGATGGTTTCAGCCCCTCTCAAAATATTTGTCAATCAACCAGCCTTCCCAGACCATTGGGGAAAATGAAAAATGCTTGAAACCACCGACCAGTCATGTTTACCATTTGTAGTAAGAAACCAACCATTTTTGGTCGTCCACACCCATGTATCAGAACGGATGCGCGAGTGAAATTCGAAGTCGGTAAAACTCCGCGTGAGCGATGATGGTGCCGAGTAGCTACGTTTTTCTGCAGATCTAGTAGAGACTCTTGGACAAAACGCTTTCGCAGCTCACCCACCTGTGCTGCCACGGGCACTGCAAGGCAAACATCACTGCTTCAGTCGATGAAGAAAAGGATAAGGATAAAAAATGAAAAAACATAACAACGGGAAGAACTCTGAGAAACTATAGTGAAACCATAGTGATGACAGTTACATGCTATGCCACCGAAGTATTTGGGCTGGTGCTGCCCATCGCCCCGAAGCATTTCTATGGTGAGTTAAGCATCCTTCACAGCTTGCAAGCGCACTTAAGAATATCTCCAAAGTGCTGACACTAGACGTCATGTGCCTTCATTGCTATACATATGAGTGTTTCTCGAAATAAGGGACCCCCAAATCATCCTTGCTAATCATTAAGTGTTATTAGCAATAAACTGTCCATTTTTGGGGTCCCCCCTATCTTGAGAAATCACCATCTCTTCAAATGCACTTGAATCGAGGTCTGATAGCTCACAAGTCTTCAGGATTCTTGAATCATCAACTCTTCCCTGTATCCAAACCAGGTTCCCCAGAGCGCAACCACCTAATTCTGGCATCCCCCATCACCATCCGGAAGTCCAAGATAGCATTGAACATCCTTTCCAATAGGTCAACAAATGGTGGGTTTTCCCTTGCTAACGATGTTCGGACAGCAAAGAGTAGGCCACTGGTAGATTGTTCAGAATTTGCGAGAAATATCTCTCGTTCTCAGCTACGTGCAACACCGCCATGATTCGAACTACTGCTCGCCACAACCAGCCCCAGTGGTGCGAAGATTTTTGTGTTCGTTCCTGATCCCCCATGAAGCAATCAAACATCAACAAATATCTACAAGCGCAATGTAATGAGAATATTGATAACCAACTTGGTTTACGTTGATAACCAACTCGGTTTACATTGATAACCAGCTTGGTGAACATTGATAAACCATATCAGGACCATGTTCTTTGATCAACCACCAACCAGCAACTCAACTGGCGCAGCTGGCGAGCTATCCTCATCCCCGCTCGCCCTACAGCTGGTGCCTTGGGACTCCCGAAACTGCTGCGACCTCCGTACTCCGCAGGATCCAAGCCTCGCAAGGCGGTGAAGCACTTGTGAAGTCATGGGTTGACGAATGGTAGCTGAAGGGTTAAGTAATAGTAGTTGAATGGATAATTGTTAAGTAGTTGAATGGTTAACTGATGGCATTTCAGGCTTTCAAAAAAAAGCTTCATCCTGGGTCGCAGTGAGACCCTGATAGTGCTCAGTGCTACAGCCAACTCAGGACACCCAAGCTTGACCCATGGGTCATGACGACTGAAAGTGCCTGCGGCATTACCTTCACTGCTTGGAAAGCATCGTGACCACCCCGCAAAAATTAGAGAATAGCACAGTTTGGTACAATTTTTCTACTGATCAGGCCAGGATGAAAAGGCATTCTGATGGTATGTCCACAATGCAGCACATGACCTGCTGTCTTGAGGGCTCTGAAAACTCAAAACAAAGACCCTGCCTGAACAAGCCGTAAAAAATCATTGTCCCTGTAGACATCCCCATCGCTGCCCAGTCGCTTTGTCCACAGGTTACAAAAAATGGCTTCCCAGGTTGCCCTTGAAGAAAAGATATCTATCACAGAATGATCAACAAATTCATTGTCTCGCAAATATCTAGCGCAGAATGATCAAGCAATTTGTTATTTCGCCAAGGGACACACCACCAGCTGCAGGCTGGTAGCCCCTTGGGCCACCAGCTCCAAACCACGTTGCAGCAGCGGATTGTCATGCAGTCGCAAGTCGTTGCGCAGCCATAGGATCACCGAGGATGGTGGGACATCACCTGAGCACTTGGATCTCCACTTCGAAGTGAGCAACGAACCGATGGTGCTTGGGCCAACCAGCAATCACCACGTGGTGGTTTCTCAAGCCGTAGGGGACCAAAAACAGTTGGTTTATTGCTATAAATGACTAGTATTGGATGATTGAGGGGTCTCCTATTCTGAGAAACACCCACGTTGTATGTTGGGAACGAGATAATCTAAATTATGTGCGTGTATTCATCGGAACAACGCGCTAAGCATGGTCAAAACTCTCAAACTATTGGGTACGGACACACACACACACACACTACCAATACAACCATTTGCTAATACTAGGGGAAATACGAAAGTCAAAAAAACATTAAAGACACCACCAAAGAGCCACTGACTCACCATTGATCAACCGTTCTAAACCATCACCAACCAGCAACCAAAAGCTGCCACAGGGTTCTACCAGCCTCCTTGGCTTCGAGATGTCCGTGCAACCCAACGGTTTCGCGGAACGGCCATAGCTGAAGGCCCCAACCTGCTGGCCATCACTGGGGTGATCACCACAAGAGCCCAGCCCAGCTGGTGAAGTTGGGGTATAACTAGGGTACCAGGTTTGAACGATATGGATCTATCCATACATGGTGGTACACATACACACCACCCAGTCGTACGCACCAATATGGGGGAAACTAGCCAGCCATGGCGGGTACACCATTTTTGGACAGACCCTTCTATAGCGTAACTAGCTTGTTACATGGTGAATCTTAAGCAACCTACAACATTGTGAATCCGCAGGTTCATAGTGATTGGCTAGCTCATTGACCCACCATTGGTAAGTCTTCTGGATCGTTAAGCCTATGATTGATCAATTCCTACTGATGATCGCAACACAAATAGTCGATACAGAACGGCACCCCCTACCAGTTATGGAAACTATGGTTTAATGGCTTATTAACCAACCTATAACTAGGGGGTACCACTCTGTACTTAGTCAATCATGGGTAGTACAGGAACCATCATCATTGGGGCTACTGACTACTGTAATTAGCCCGTGATCATCAATTTGTGGATGATTTCTAGGGTCTATATGCAATCTCAAAAACTGTGTGGCCATGGCATTCTACTGGCGTACTGGGATCACCATGATCATTCTTGTATACTTCAAGAAGCTGTGAAGTAACAACGAGGCAACGTGGAGAAGTTTGTCCATGACTTGTCCTCGGAATCAGCACAGCAACCATCTACAAAAGGCTTTGGAAACAGGTGAACAGCTCAACACCTGCACAAAAAAGCGCCAAGGGCGCCATTTTCATTTCAACAAAATTATCGGAAAACAACTTCCACACCATGCGGTTCCCCATGTGTGTAAGAGAGGGATCAACCAAAAATTGGGATACATCAAGAAAAAAATGCTTCGCATTATCTCCCGTTGCATTGCCAAGCCACAGCTGCAGTCCTGCAAGACTGCCAAGCAAAGCAATACGATGGTGACATCTCATTGGGAGCCAGCTGAGCCATGTTGCCAGTGGCTGCCTGTGGAAAGTTCAGTCGACTGGTGTGTTCAATCGATCCACACTTGTAACTGACCTGAAAAACAACAACGGGATGAGTAGATCGATGACATGCCATGCGTCATTACCGAGTCAAAAAATGTTAGTTGTTTGATGTGTGAACTTTTTATCGTCAAACAATGAGCACGATCGTCTTTGGAGTTGTTCGCAGGTGTGCCACCTGGTGACTTGAGACATATCTGGTCACTTCCAGCCATCAAGAATGCTGCAAAAAACCAGATTGCGACTATGTGCTCGTGTTTGCCGTTTGTAGTCACCCATGTACGGGAATATATATATATATATATATAAAGAAGGAATATGTATAAACATACATATACATATATACATATATGTTTGATTTTTGCGCAATGTGTAAACATATACATTGTATATCAAGATATACGTGCACATATACATCATCTATGCACAAATGCCTGGAACCACCATGAAACTTGCACGTCGTGACATATCGGCGGGGGAGCTCCCTCATCATTGAGATGAAGCCTCCCAACAAACCAGTCTTGTACTTCTGCCATTGACGAAAAAAACAGGAAGCCTTGTTTTAATCGGCAATTATAGGGCTTTCCTCTGGATTTCCCCGTCAACCATTTCTGGAACATTTTGATTTTTCCATTATCCCAGCTGCCTATGAAAACCAACCACGCAAGTGTTCGATCATAACCTCTGACTCATTACACAATCTCTAGGATGATGCATCATGAAACCTATAATGATGGTGGTATCAATCATGGTTACTGCACGATAAAGGTGCAAGGGAATTGATGGTTGGTAACCCGGTACTCATGGTCAACCAGAATGGTTTACTTTTAATTATGATTAGTCGTAACCTTCTCATGGTATATCAAAGTGGTTGATGAATGGCAAGAACAATTATTTCTGAACCTTAACGAGTCCTGGCACCACCATAAACAAACTGGCCGTGCAAAATCATGATATTCGACGAGCAAATCATCTGAAACTTGCATGAGTTTAAGAGCGAGCAGCTGTAATCACACGCAAAAACACACATATACACAGGCTCACAAACACACATGTACATAGGTAAAAACACGCCCACACACACATATCACATGAGTATACATGAGTACATTCATCAATACACACACACTTTTGATATCACTTGGAACCAATATGAACCAATCAACGATCATTGGCCGATCCTCCCAAGGCCGCCCTTTTGGGGCTCCCACAGGGAGACCAGCGCGTGCCTGGCGGAGGGGTCATGCCAGGATGTAGCCATGGGTCTGGGATAACCGTGGCGTAAACGCCTGCCAGTAACCTCTGGTAAACGAACCTGGCAATGGAAAATCCACCAATGGTGGTGGATTAGTAGTGGTTGGTGGTCAGTAGTGGTTGGTAGTTAGTGGGAGTAGTGATTGGTGGTTTTGTGGGTTTTCTGGCTTGCATCCATGTGAAACATTGTTCTGAGCAGGATCAGTATCAACGTATCCTTATTATAACTTATAACCATGGTTAAACAAAAACACATACTACATGAGGCGCACACCCAAGTGGTACCAGTGATCACTTTCTGTAAATATATCATGAAATGGTTGGGCACTTGTTTGGTGATTGTGATAGACCAATATCACTACTGAGAATCATCAGAGCTGATAATAACAACCATATCTAGTGTTCAATGCAAACGAAAAAACATGGCTGCGCACCGATGGAACACAAAAATGATGCTGTGAATCATAACTTCGGAAATCAAAATGGATGTTTGATTATGAGCTAGCAACAGTGTGTAAGCGACAGCTGAATGGTTTACATTGGTTCATCATGTAGCATCGTGCTCCATGATGGTTAAGGACAACTAGTACTGTTCTGTCATAGTGCCTGACAGCGAACAATCATCTGCTGGAAGACTCAACACCAGCCTTGTGGACAAGTCCGTGAATGACCACGTGGGAAATCATCGCAGGGAAACAAACCGTATTTTAGAGTGCTGTTAGCTTATGTTGAATGGTGATTCCTGGAATTGACTAGTCTTGGTTACTACGTGACTAAGACTTGATGGATCTTGATAGGTATGTCATTGTATATCTAATGGCGATCACTCATCAGCAAACCATCAATCACAACCATCAATCACCGTTATCAAGCGTCGATTCAACCTCAATCAATCAGATGTGTCAATCAGCACTTCAGCCACGCAGGTGCCACCTGCATCCGTTTCAGCTTTGGAAAAATCTCGGCGAGGCGGTCAATGACTTCAAGGATTCGAATCCTGGTGGCTGGGGCGCCTGGTTGGTGGTCCTGTTGGTAAACCAATGGGTGGGGTAGGTTGGTATGACGTGGTGGTTTCTCAAAATAGGGGTCCCTCAAATCATCCAATATGGGTCATTTATGGTGTAAAGTGTAATAAACCAAACATCTTTTTGGGTGTCCTGGTTTGAGAAACACACATATGGTTGGTTTTGATATCATTCGGAGGTATGGTTTGATCTGGTTGGATGCAGAAATGCTACAATGAACATCACCAACTTCCAACAGTGAGTCCTGGACAATTCCAGCTCAACTTGGCCAGGATACTCTCAGAAAACATCAATAGAATCAGGCCGACCATACATGTGATGATTCCTCGCACTTAGTACGTGTTTCAAACCTCCTGATACCAGCGTGATAGTCGCAAAGATCTGAATGATGAGAGTGGTGAAAAGCAACCTACTGACCAGGATAAAGCATCAAGTACTCCCATGTACTCCCCTATCGAGTGCACCACTCAATTCCCCAATCCTCCAACAACCAATCATCAACACAACAAAAGAAGAGAAATCCAAGCTTCAGCATATCAACCACTGAAACCAATCCGAGTCAACCAATGGCATCGTGGTTGGACCCGCGTTGGCGCCACCATCCCATGGATCCAAGACACTCCGAGAGGAGTTCTTCGGTGCGCGCGATGACCAACTGCTGTCGCTCCCAAAAGCGTAGGTACCTTTGGGGGCGCGGAAGAAGGCCGGCGGAGGCCGGCAGAACGTCGGGAGACCGGTTCGAGACGGCAAAACGTAGGCGAAACCTTCGCCTTGTGGGGCATAGCATTTCCCTATAGATGGTAGTTGCATGTAGTTACTAGCATTGATGGAGATAACTCCATAGTTACCATGGATGGGTACCAAATTTATCCCATGCCCGGAAAGTGGCTAGAAACTTCCACGAGCGGCTGCAGGGTTACTGACGTTCACTACACCATGCGATGATCTGCGAGCTATGCCCCAGGTCATAAGCCCGGGTGAACAATGACACTGCAACCACTTACCAAAAATCATGGCACACTTTTGAATACTAACAGGGACCCTCCCGGATAAGGCTTGAACCATCCGTTTCCGCACTTGGAATTGGAATAGCCTTTTTGTACGAGTAGGTTCAAAATGTTGGTTTTCGGAGGGGGGTACATGGGCGTTTCTCAAAACAGGGCCACCCCCAAAATCATCCTGTTTATTCACCATTCCTAGCAATAAATAAAACAGCCATTTTTGGGGTCCTCAAGTTTGGGAACCCCCCATATCATGATTAATGTTGACCATGATTATCTCCACCGATGTGGCCAAGGACTCTTCCCCGGTAGCGCCAGCGGCTGAAAACCACTCTTGCTCCCCAAAACGGCTGACCGGTTCACAGAGAAGCCTTGAAATTTGTATCGGTCATGCGTCATGAGCAATAATCCCAAAAAATCGGATGGGAAAGACCACCCTGACAGCGGGCTGACTAGGAGCTGGTCATGGAACAGCCATCAAAATACATTCGGGGCCCTGAAGGCCGCAGCCCAATTGAGATATGGCCTTGGAAAATCGACAGGGGATCCAGTGGGGATCCAGCGTGCAGCTCATGGTGTGGCCCCAGTTTTGCTTCCCCAACTAGCAGCTGGTCAAACAAGCAGCTGATCCAAATCATGTCCTGAACAGCGAAAAAGGTATGAACAAAACGACCCAAACAAACGATGCAACATCGCGAACTTCTGGATGCAAACGATTCGAAAAAACCCATGGCAGTGTATTGGCTATGTTGAAGATGGTGGCTCTAAAGAGAGATTTGTAGGCAGTCAACCTATCAGGCTACCGGTTGGTCTCTCATTTGGTCAAATACAGTAGGGTGGAAGAAAAATCTTGGGGAACAAAGGAAGAAAAAGCGATAAAGAAATGAACTACAGACAGTGCTACCGTTGTGGTTGACTTTTTGAACTATCAGCACTGTATGAAGAACGTTCCTGTATTTTTCTCAACCAATATCATAATGTCATGGATATAAGTATATATATATATATACATACATGTACACGCACCATATAAACCCCAACTTGTTGCTCAAAACCAGCTGTGGCCGGGATCTGTGGCTAATAAAGCTGTTTTTGACCGTTACAATCTCTTAAAACAAATACAATCTCTAAACCATCTTTTAAACAACTATTTCCGGCAACGCGAAGGGTCGAATCCAGAGACAGGAAAAACTGCAGCACCTCTCGATGTTTTCAGCATATTTTCCCATACCTTGGAGAAGTCGGGGGGTGGCAACATGTGCATATCCGTCAGGGCTCCAGATCTGGCAAGGATGGGTTCCACTGGGAGAAATCAATAGGTCTTCCTAGTATCGGTTGCTGGTTGGTGGTTGAACCACTCCTCTGAAAAAAATATGATTGCTAATCAACCATTGGTTATGCCAGGGAAAGTCAAGAATGTTCAAAGCCACGAACATCCACGAACGAAATTGCGCATATATAAATATAAACAATCATTCCCCGTGACAGAACTTGCACAAACGAATGGGTTCATCATCCCCGATGCTGGTTATTCATCCACCATTCTTGATAACCAACATTCTTTCCCTACAGTTTTGCTAATTATCCACCTATTCTTTCCTTACTAGCCCACCTTACTAGCCTAGGGTCTATGGGTCCAGCCATGGCCGGTCGCTGGTGGTTTCCCTCGAGTTCTGCGGGTCGACCCGGTCGCGAGGTTCAACCACCGCGGTCCCCAAGGCCGCCACGGTCGAAGGCTGAGAGCTGGCCACCCGGGAAGGGCAAGAGCCTGGGCCGCGCCCATGGTGGCCCCGGGTGGCCCTGGGTGGTGATCCAATGGGTTGAGAGATGGATCTTTCTCAAGTCATAGGGGGAACCCCACGTTAGGATTGGTTACTATGACTATAAATGGTTTTTAAGTATAGATGATTTGGGAGTACCCTATTTTGAGAAACGAACAGATTCGATGCCAACTAGACATTATCAACTTGATATTGGCTACAGTGACCTGTTTAGATGACAGCTGGTTTAGAAGTTGATATCTAGTTGATCTTGGCTCCCGTGTCCCCTGGTTGATAGTTGGTCGATTTTTGAGTTGATTAATTAAGTACAGTGAAATCTAGTGGTTGGTATCCACTGACTAGTGGTGCTGTGGTCATTTCTGATTGATGGTCGGTTTCTATTAGCAAGCACCATAGTTGACATGAAATGGTTACGAATTGGTTGCGAGATTCATAGCACATATAAAGCTCATTCTGTTTGGGGTTGAAAAGGCAGCACTCGACAGATCCAAGTTGAATTCAATTTAGTTTTGGTCAGCAGGTTAGACCAGGAGCCCGGGCAGTAAAGCACACAACAAGAAAAGCCAAAGCAAGAACAACAGGCAAACATAAAGCCCAACACATTCAACTCATTCAACAGAGAGATGAATAAGATACAAGGATGGCTGGACAAGAAGATAGATGAAGGCAAACACATAGATTTGTTGACAGTATACATGCATTTGTTAGAGATGTAGACAAATTCATTTAGATAGAGGAATGCATAGATCGCTAGATAGATAGGCGGTACAGACCAAATAGATGCCATTGGCCATGCAGCATTGCGCCAGCCATCAGTTCGCAAAACTGAGGGATGCAGCCGACACAACCATACCGGTTTCTGAGGATTTTTGAAGCCCGTTTTTTGGGTTGGCAATGACCCTCTAGTAAACTTACCAGAAATTATAGGGAAGACCAGCTATTCTGATTGCAATTGCTCATGTCATACAGCTGAATTTAGAACCACCAGGTGGATGCTAGGTATACTTCGGAAACTCACCTAGAAGTTCAACGAATCACGAGTCACCGTAGGTGTTTGTGAGAGCATACATTGGTCTGCCAGCATATGACTGACTACAGTAGGAGGTCCTTAATAACTACTGACAATCAGCTGGATCAATTTGGATTACTCGGGCAAACTTCCGGCATTTCTGGGGATGTTTGAATGTGTGAATGAATCAACTTTCCTCAATCACCGAATCAGTCAGCTTAATCAATCAATCAGTAATCCACTGATTAAGTTAACATTACGGTATTACTCAAAAAATCAACTCTTAATCATTAATACTGCATTACTCAAAAACAGTACTCAACATAATCAACTCAACGGTGGGCGGTGCTCACCACCCCGTCATGAAAAATATACGCGTCCGTCAACGAACCAACCATTTGTCAATACAATCTGTAAATTAACAAATCTCAATCGAACATAATCAAACCACCAACCAGTCAATCTCCCAACTCTTTC
>VSDK01011390.1:117136-191453 GCA_009767595.1 Symbiodinium kawagutii | reverse complement strand
TCATCTCTGGTATCAAGCAACCCCGCCCCTTCCCCGCTCTTCAGCCCCTGCCAAGATAAGCGGAGACATCGGTGTCATGCTGAAGTGATTTGTCACTACTGCTGCTGAAAGGATAGATGGATACTGCGGAAGCTGACAAATTGGCGCATGCTGCTGACTTGGGAAAAGGTTTGTCACAGGAAGTGTTTCAGGGCGTGCTTCGAGGATTAGTTTCGTATTGGGTCAAATGACAATGATCTCCGTTATTCTGTGAACAATCTTTCCAGCCATAAGCAATTCATTCGGTTCTTGACATCAGTTGTATTTTGACGTTCGAATTTGCACATCCCCAATAATAAATGGCAAAGTAACTGCTAGGGTGCTCAATGCTCGGCAATTATCAGGCACCTTTGTTGATGACCCCTGCCCACGACTTCTTGGTTCTTATGCCCTCAGTATTGAGTTTTTTCCATCCAAGAATTTGGCATCTTCAACAACATCCATGCTACGACTACGTGGAGAGGTGCTGGTCCAGCCAACTCTCTGCCGTTGACATTTCGGTCATATAGTCATATAAGAATACATGCAAACTCATCATGTGGATATACTGTAGACATTTGTTGAGCTCAATCTCCGCACGTTGCTGGATTCTACTTGGACATGGTTGAAGGTCGTGGTCATGATCGACTTTTGCTGTGCTCCTTCAGGTCATTGACTTCCCAATCCATCATGCAGGGTGGCAATACCAGCTGGAGGATCGTCTTCTGTGATGGTTGGCAGCCATACATGTGGCTCTTTCGCTATGAATTCGGAGTCCAAAAGATGGAACTTTTTCTCTCATAGATAGTTATATTGCATGATTTCGGGGTTCCATATTTTGAGAAACGACCATGTATCACTGGGTCAGTTGTGAAGAGGGAGAACCTTTGGTGATAGTTGATAACCAATATATAGTAGTGATGGTTGATTGATCATCATTTGCCCTTAAGGGCAATATCATTGTTCTTATTAGTGGAGCATATGACAACATTTCAAAACCCGCTGCCACCATCATCAACCATGCATTGATCATAGTCAATAGAGGACAATCCATGATGATCAGGAAGGTTCGTACTGGACAGTATGATTGACAGTGCACAATGACGCTCAAATGCAAGCTAACAATTTTAGTGATACTATCGACCTTCAATGATGGCTATTGGTAAGCAATCCAAGATGAAATTTATCTATTGAAATATATATATACATAAACACATATTGATAATTAAACATGGTAATCATAGTCAATCACAAAAAACATTGGGTCAATCAATAATGGTGCATGATAGTAATGGTTCAGTATCCATGATTTAACCAGCATTAACCATCATGAATGGGAGATCCAGCTGTTTCTCAGCCGCAGTTTTACCAGAGCCATCCAGCGTTTCAAACATGGCTGAAACTCAGCCAGACAGCAGGATCCTTGACAATCATTTATGGTAGGGTCAACGAGTGTCAACTCAAACATGGCTGACTTAAAAAAAATACCGAGCACAAACTTAACGATTGTTCTTAGTTGACACTCGTTGACCCTGCCATAAATGTGGCAACTCAGGCTTAAGCTGATCACGATTTACCACTATCCCTACTTAACCCTGCCACAAATCCCTCATGTCAAGG
Organism: Symbiodinium kawagutii; assembly: GCA_009767595.1. Taxonomy (NCBI): domain Eukaryota; class Dinophyceae; order Suessiales; family Symbiodiniaceae; genus Symbiodinium; species Symbiodinium kawagutii. The sequence continues at coordinate 189,815 of VSDK01011390.1, read as the reverse complement.
TGCCAGGACACCCATGCGACCACCATGCTGCTACCGTTTTCTCCGCAGCGTAGCTGGCGAGCACCTCGTGGACGGCTTCCTCACCCTGTCGGTACAGCTCCTTGACCTCGAGGGGCGTGTGGCAGCTTGGGGCAGTTGGAATTGGGAAGAAGTGGGACCCAAGCATTCCTAAGGATAGATGGTTGGTGGTTTCAGCCCGTGACTCTTGATAGTTGTCAATGGATCATCAATATTAAGCATCAATTTCATAGGGAAAACGAGCTGGTTAATGATGGGGGAACCAGGGGTACACGGTTTTGACCGGAAGAAATGGACATGTGCCAAAATAGTGTAGCCCACAATGCCGAAAACCATTGGTTCATGATAGATGAATAGCCAAGAACTTTGGGGTTCATAATTTTGGGACATACCCAAGTGGGACCCAAAAATTCCGGTTGGTGGTCAATGGATCATAGTATCTTCCATGATTGTCTGGTTGGTGGTTGAACAGCCCCTTCGAAAAATATGCGCAAGTCAACCAACCAGTTGTTGATAATAACTGGGGAATTAAAAACAAGGTTTGCAACCACCAACCAGCTATCAGTTGCAATATTATCAATTTGTTGGGTATTGGAATGAGGATGATTATCGATTCTGAAGTTGGTCAATGGATCATAGTTGGATATAGATTCCATTCATTATAATGCATGGATAAACTGTTGTAAATGGTCTATGATGCGATAAATTGATGGGACCCCTGAATCATCCATTATAAATCATCTACAACAATAAAACATCCATGTTTGGGGGTCCCCTATTTTGAGAAACACCCAATTTTTACCCAGTACATCCAATCATGAACATTGGGAACAAGTGGAGGTCAATTCTGTGATAAGAATCGCTAAAGCTGGTACTGGTTCAGCAAATGCTGACCAGAATCACCAACAATGGGGGTCTGAGGTGGGTATTGAGGTGGTCAACCCAGCGGGAAGTGCTGGCATTACTTGTTCTATGTGAACATGTTTGTTTGGTATCATGCCGGACACGCTATTCTGACATCATGTACCTGTAAAGTTGTTGATTTCCCTACTGAATGGGATCATTGATGAGGATGCTTAGGGATCAACAAATCTGTATATTCACATCGCATCATCACAAGCTGGCCTTGTCACTGCGAGACCAAGCAACCTCGGAGACAGCAGCTGTCTGTCAGGCCACCCCTACCCTACCCTACCCCTCATGTACATGCCCAAATTGGGCAGAATCGCTTGTATTGGGATGTTCACATGCCCATTTTGTTCGGTTTTGGTACTGATCTATATCCACTCTGGATTTGAAGACCTACCGGTCCGTCCGTCACCATGGTATACCCTCCCCAACTTCTAGACTTGAATCCGAAAAAAAAAAACATACTTTTGGCCTGGGAGGGGTAACAGCTAAAATACTGCACAATTTTGGAGTGACATTTGCTTCACCAAAAATGGTCAGACTTAAATGCGCCAAGTCTTCCGGGGTTCTGAAGAGGATCCAGTGGACATCTGAGTTTACACGCCGAAACAATGGTCATGACTTCAACCCAATCCTCACCTGAACGACCCAGCTACCTCTTAAGTTGATGGCAGGTGTGTACCACCTGCTGCAGGTTCCAACGCCCAACAGTTGCGGTGCATGGGACTATCTGGTCGTTGGCATGAAATATGTGGGTCATGGGCTAGCCATGGCCGTGAGCCGCCTCATAGTCGAGCTAAGCGGGGGAACTATGGAGGCTTGGTTTGAGCTTGTTAACCATTTGGTCAACTGATGGTTGGTCCTAAGAATGGATGTTGACGCAAAGCGTCCAACAGTCATCAGGGAGTGTGGGGTCAATGGGGCCCTCTCATCCATGGATGCTGAGCATCCACAACAAACATGATACCGTGCTGCCGGTTCAATGACTCTTTCATCGTGACTAAATCATTATCCCTTAGAGTTCCCAGGTCCCATGTGAACCCCCAAGTGCCATTTGTATTGGCTATGATCCATGCCCTTCTCCCATCCATCGATGATCCCAAGCATCACTATAGGCACTATTCATACTTGGCTGGTCCCTATTAGAAATGTTAGTCAAACAACCAACCATTTGCCAATGCTGGGGGAAAAATGTGGCTATGGGTCAAAACCCTATACCCCTACTTCCCCCATTCTCAACCCTTATTTTCTCTATTATTGTTGGCTATTTTCCCCCAAGATTGGTAGGTTAATATTGACCCATAGCCATATCTAAAACCACGGCAGCTTTCGGCAACTGCTTTGGGGCAGGGCAGTGAAAATCTGAGCTTCCCACCGCTTCAGGCAGGGTCTTTGGAGGATAACCTTCCATCAAGAAGTCCTGGCCAGTTGAAAGTCATGGAAATTAGCAGCTTGATCCTGGCAGTCCAATAGTGAACAATGATGCTGAACATTTCAAATAAGGACAATGGAAAATAGTGGTTGGTGGATGGTTGATAGAGGCTAATTGATGGTCAACAATTGTCGATTAGATGGTTACTTGACGGGTGTTTGCACAATTCTGTTGCCGATAACAATGATGTAATGATGTTTCATGCTTTAAAAGACCAACAATGTTGAGACTTACTTTCACTGCAACATTTCTGTCGGTTTGTTGAGGGAACCACAGCCCATGTATGGAGGACCCACTCAGGTGTGAATGCTACGGAAACGCAACTGACAGGAAGGATTGGCGAAATCATTCACTCAGAGTATAGACAGAAGACTGAACATCAGATACTCTAATCTGGCAGGTGGATCTCCATACAGGTGTATGTGTGTGTGCACATATTTGTGCAAATCCATGCATCCAGTAATATACATGTTAATACACATACTCAATACCAAGAGAGTAGCCCCCTACACAATCTGCCAAATCAATACATGGCAGAAACATTTTCCCTGAACAGGTTCAAGTTTTGTTTGTTGTAGTACGTCATTTGGGAACTCTCGAACGATCCACGTTGATGACTTATGAATATGGCCTAGGGATCATGATCAATCCCTATTAGTCATAGCATGTATCAGTTTGCACAAGGGTTATCGATCATCAACAGCAGTTCGCTTGGGCAAAGAAATCCGCTGTCCGAAGGTCAGGGTGAGATTGACGACCCACCGGATCCGGCCAGCAGTCCTCGCCCATACCCATGTTCCTGCGGAAACTGCTGTGCGGCTGTGGCTTTCAAGTACCACCATTTGGTCAGTGGGCACCCCTGGTAGCTCCAAGTCACTTTTCCGTTACAGGGATGTATCATGGAAAATGATCATCCATCAGATTCATGTCTTGAGATTTCCTGAGTGCTCATCACGTGAACGATGGAAGGCTACAAACTGAGTTGCTTGAAAAAGGTGAACTGCTAGATTTGCTCCCAATCTGGCGGCATTTCAATTTTGCCGCAGGGTCGACAAATCCGTTTCACAAGAACTTTCTGGTCAGGAAACTCACCACACGGTTGCTAAAGTTATTAATGATCACTCATTGCAATTGATGATTGCGTGATAAACTCCAAAATCCATAATGGGCAAAAAATTAAAGGAAACATGTAGCATCATGATATCAGATGCAGTTTGTAACAATTGAAGACAACACCATCACATGCAGCTTATTAACCACCAAACAAACTTAGTTGGTCATAAAACCGGTCAAAACACTGAGGTTTTAGTTAGTCATATGGTTAGTTATTGTAATCACTAAAAAATGGTTAGCTAGCCACTAAAAAACCACCCAACCATTGGTTTCCCACGTCTATGGTTGGTTCCCATCCCCCATTGCTGGTCACGAGCAGCTCGCCAAGGTGGCAGCCGCACCATGGGTGACGACTGGGTCGCCACAGGCAGCTCCTTCCCCAGGCAATGGCGCCGCTTTCCAACCTCCACCATGACCTCCAGCGCTGACAACCACCGGTACCGTGTGAGCAGCGCCCGGGCCGAAGGCCGGCGGCTACCCTTCCTATAGGTAGCAACTTAACCAGGAGCAGCAACTGTGACCAGTAATGAACATCAGGATGAAATATGATGAAATGGGATAGGGATTGGGGTCCGCGACTCAACTAGTGTAAGATTGGACTATACCAAAAGTGCTGATCACTATCAAACAGTAGTGGTAATCATCATTATTGTCACATCATTATTGACCACCACAACCATTATAAGCCAAAGTTACTGGCTATCACTATCCACCACATCATCACGATGTGTGTGTGTGTGTAAGTGTGTATATGGTTGGTTGCTTTCTTGCAATTGATTCACCAAGTCCCTAACCTATTCTCATCGTTCATCAACAGCCGCTGGTGACCCTGCATCTGCTCCCGGAAAAAAACAACTCGCGTGAAGAGCTGGCAAACCACCAGCAATGGCTATTGATGTGAACAAACAGTCATGGCAGTCGTGGCAACAGCAGCGGGTGAAACACCCTTATGAAAAATATGCTTGTCAACCAGCCGACCATTTGTTAATACTCGGGATAATGAAAAATCTTTGAAACCACCAAGCAGCAACTCAATCATGAAACTACATCTGATAATCTGCACCTAAATTATCATCGGGTATGGTGGAACACCAGTAGGAAGTGCTTGACACCTCTTCACACCACCAATCATAGGGGTCATCTAGATCGTTCCTGATTCGTCAAAGACGCTGTGATCTGGGCATCCCATCATCATCGTCATCGCCATCGCCATCGCCATCGTCATCGTCGTCGTCGTAGTCGTAGTCGTCATCATCATCATCGTCGTCGTCGTCGTCATCATCAATCATCATCATCATCATCATCATCATCATCATCATCATCATCATCATCATCATCATCATCATCATCATCATCATCATCCTCATCATCAGTCGTCATCATCACCACCAGCATTCTTCCATACTATCGTTGATTTTTGATGATTTTCTATCATCCTCCCCTGAGGTGAATCTCAGCTAAACACTTCCAGTTGGAATGTCACACGGAGGTGTGAACCGACAGCCCAGGCGCCTGTGTTGTAATTCTGGTGGTCGGACGATGACCATTAGTGCCGCCTGGTGGTGCGAAAGATGGGTTGGTTGGGTTGTGGGGTTCTCAAAATATGGAACCCCCCAAAATGGTTGGTTTGGCAATGTAAATGAAGAATGAAAAAAAAATAGGGGACCCTCATTTTGAAAAACCACCAGTTGGTTGAGTTGGGTTCCATTGAGTTGAGTTGAGTTGGTGGGTTGGTTGGTCAAGTTGGAGTTGGGTGGCTCACGGCATGTTGGGAGATCAAATTTCCATACGAATCCATAGGAGTTCAGGGCCATCCTAGATGGCGGCAAATGACTGCTAGCAAAATCCAATATGAAGCGTCAATATGGCCCGGCTAGCCTCACATCTATACCCTAAATGCTGGTATGAAACCAAACATGCAAGCCATCCCCATTCTCCAAAACAGCCAACAAATTAACCCATCTTACAGCATGCAAATTGCCCAAACACCTACGGCTATGTGTATGCGTGCAAGCATGAAAAAAACATGTGTCTTCATTGATTTCTATTGCTGTATGCATGTACATACTCGTACCTCTGTATTTTTTGTGCCTCAAAGCACTCTTGCCTCATGAAAAACCCTTGGGATATCTTAGGAAATGCCAAGCACAGTTCACACCATGTCAAGACCAAACCAGTCTTCCCATTTTAATCTTCCGAAATGCTTCTAGCAACAACAGGGCCATGTGATCTCACGGGACCCAAACGTGGCCCACGCACCGCGAAAGCCATCGACAACCTGGACGGACCATCCCACGCCCTGCCTTTGGACAGGCTTTCCAAATGAGGGCCGGAGCCTAGCAGCGACACGGCAGTGGTTTGTTTGGCTTGTGACCTATAAGCTGGTTTGTTTGGCTACTTAGTTGGTGGTTTAATTGATGCTTCGTTGATGACTACTAAGGGATTGGTCAGCAAGGGCAATCATGGTTGTAATGGTTGATTAATGATACAAAACAGTTGGTGGTTGGTTGCCGCATCCCCAAAAATATGTCAACCAACCATCCCAAATATTGGTGATATTGGGGAAAATGTTTAAAAACCAAATTGAGACAATCATGATTAACCTTGAAAACCAGCAATCAACTATTACTTAACCATTGAGAACCAGTACTTGACCATTGACCATATCTACCATTTGGTTGGGGCACGCCTAGTAGCTCCATGGCTTTAAAGGGCTGGGGCAGGACACCCCTGGTTGCCACAGCTCCAAGTGCCGGCCCAGTCGCCCAAGGTGCAGAGAGGTGCGAAGCGCAAGCATCGAAGACCAAGGGCCGCTCCTGACACGAGCCCTGTGTGCCCCCGGGAGAAACGAAGCCTTCGGCGTTGGCCAAGCCCCCCACAGTGATACCCGGCAGATGAAGCCACAGCGGAAAAATCGAGCCAGTGGCAAAACTATATATATATATATATATAAATATAGTCATCTATAGTTAATGTGACATTTTCACTCTTTTCATTGCTTTGAGATTTGCCAATGGCCCGCTGATGGCCACCGTGGTACGTCGCGGTCTGTGTCGCCAACTCACCTTCCATCATCGATGTCTTGAACAAATACAAGCAGCATTTCCAGCGATGGCCACTACAGCCGGGTAATTTTCCAAGAGGATGGAATCCGAAAAAAACATCAGCAGTCTGACATTGCCAAGCCAATTCATCCAATGGCGCCCTCCTCTCAGTGAGTTCCCTAGGCGTTCCTTCGCGGCCACCTGCAGCTATGGTGCCCTGGCTGAGGGTCCACTGATGTCCCCAACCAGTGGTGGCTCGGCACCCGCGCGGCTGCCCCGTCCTTGTACCAGAACTCTCGCCTCGCGGCAGGGGCCAGTACCAACGAAGAGACGATTTGATGCTTTCAGGGGTGAACTGAACCAATGGCAACCAAACGTTCATGGTGACCTGGTGAGTACATAATTTCAGAATAGTAGCAATATACACACATATATTGCGTATATATAAGGAGTGTAGAAAGATGTAAAAATATGTATTCGCCACTATTGCCACTAATCCATCAATGGTTGATGGACGGTACATATTTGTGGAGTTGATGTTATTGATGATTCTTGAGCTAGCAGTTCCCAGGGGAACCTCAAAACCTTCACTGATGAGACATTACAAGTAAACGAAAGATCATTAAGTCATCAAAGGGTTGTTAAGTATCAATTAACAACCATGAGCCAAACAGTAACTCATGTTGACCATGGTTAGTTCACTAGATGTAACCTGTTTTCGGACGTTTTTGGTGACCCTGATCTCTTCAAGTGGCGGCATGACTGCATGATCTCGAATTGTTACTTCATGTCACCATGCGAAGACTAGACATGTCATGACATGTCAACATGCCACAAAAATCCAATAGTTTTCGTCTATTTTGTGGAATGAGACTTGGCCACAGTGTCTTCCTGAGAATTCCAAAGCAAATGCTCTCCAGCTGCAGACCAGTTACCACCACATGGACACTTTCAAGGGAAAACACATCCGGTAAGCGCCCGGATGTACCATCCTCAGTGGCCAAAGGTTGCCAAATGTGAGAATGTGTGGCTTGAAAGCTCTTATGAACAGCTAATATTGTTGACGTGATTGAAGGACTATGTGGCATCAAACAACATCTACCTAGCAACCCAAGAGTAGTCTACGGAAAATCTGTCAACTCCAAGCAACTGCAAGTCACAGCTGATATCCGTTGAATCTTCGCGCAGCAACCTCACCCAAGGACCTGGTTGTTGAGCTTCGGACCCCCAGTAGTGCCCCACAAAGTAGAAAGACTCCTGCGAAACGCATAGCATCTATGGTTGCTATCACTTTTCCTGGTATCTGAGAAATCGTATATGGTTGGTATCACTTTTCTTGGTTCAACGTATGTGGTATCTAAGAAACATAATCATCTATGGGTGGTCCTGGTTGGTATCACTTTCTGGCAGATTTGGCTAACACCTGCAGATTGGGCATCACTTTGGTCGCAGGGCCGGGAAATGGCTGTGGGTCAAAACCCTTAGTCCCCCTGGTTCCCCTATCATTGACCATTGTTTTCCCTATGACTTTGTTGGTGATTATCCCCGATGGACGTTGGTTGATTAGCTGCTTGACCCATACATATCCAAATCACAGCTGATATGACGAGCTGTGCACTCGACTGGAACAAAACAACTCCGGTACCTGCCCTTGGTACGTTGGAGAAACCCAACCTTGGCTGGGCATCATCGCTTTCAATCATCATTTAAGGATCAATTAGGCTGGGGGTTTCTCGAGCCATATAGGAGACCCCCACAGTTACGGTTAGTATGTTACCAATACATGAGTAACAAATTGGATGATAACATTAAGAAACCACCATCTATACTTTTTTTGCCCATTATTGTGAATCATCAGCCCCTAATATTAACTTCTATCAACCACTTTCACTGTGTATTTTCAAGAAACACTATAATGATGGTTAATAGAGGTTTCCATCATAACCATCATTATCTTGATGACTGCATGTTCTTTTGGTTAATCTCTTTTATGGCAAACCACTATGTTCTTATGAATATCAAAGGTTGTATATCATAACCATACTCATGGTTACTTATCGAAAGATCCTCAACCATCGACCATCAAATCACCACCAGGGACTGTCACCTGCAGCTTCGCTGGCGCTCCTTGTCATTCGCCAAGGGATGAACCCACGGACTGAACGGGCCTGCCATTGTGTGGTGTCGCGCTACGAAGGCATGGAGGTTCAACCAGTTGCGGGCGACCTCTTGGATAAGTACTTGTTAAATTGATGAATGATGACATTGTTAATTATGGTACGTAGTAATAATAGCAATGATTAATGATTAGTATCATGTATATATATATATGTCTAGTAATTATACTAGTATTACTTTGACTCATATTGTACTCATGATGGATGCTAGTGATGAATCAATGACCAGTCAATGGTTGCTATTGGATAATCAATACTGAATTAATGGCTGATTCATGGCTACTGAATTTGGTCGATTCATGGTTTAATGATGGTTGATTAATGGCTGACTAATGGTTCCTTGACGCTTAAATGACGGTTATTGATGATTGATCATGTTTCATGGCGGCAATTTAGTGGTACGGGAAGTAGCGGTCAGGTGGAGAAACTGGGATCCTTTGAGCGCTCTTTGAGCAAGATTGGCCACGAAGTATGCGTGCGGAGCTATCTGTGTATGTGTAGAAATAGTTTGGTCAAAAAATGGTGTAGCCTCCAAAAATGCCAATGTTTTCCGAAAAATGCCGGTTTTTGGGATGCGAGGACATTAGGCATAACGACCAAAGATTCGCTTACAAGCCCTAAGTTTCTCTAACTAGTTTAGGCCCTGTGTGCATAATGTGCATTCACATGTGAAATCAAAGTTACATATATCATGGGCACGTGTTTCATTATTTCTATGATTATGTGGATCTGCACAAGTTACTTGATTTGAACATCCAAATCGGTGAACAAATCGACCGACGAACCCCATGAGCAAGGTCTCGATTCCAAGAGTCATCAATCATTTACATAGTTTTTCTCATATGGCTGTGGGTCAAAACCCTGTACCCCTGGTTCACCCATCATGGACCATTTGCCATTGTATTCCCTATGACTTTGTTGGTGGCCTTATTCTTATCCACCGCGAAATTGATGGTTAAAAACATGATCCAACTCGCCATCTGCTTAACTCACCTGCTCGGAAGATCCCTGATGATTGATAGATGGTGTACTTATACCATATTTATAGGTATGTACTTAAGAGATATGGCTATGGGTCAAAACCCTGTACCCCTGGTTCCCCATCACTAACCATTGTTTTCCCTATAGTTTGTTGGTTATTATCCACCATTATTGGTTGGTTAATATTGACCCATAGCCATATACCAGGAACCACCAAGGGCCCCTGGTGATCAACTCCTCAGTCGCGTCACGTCCGCTGCGCACCTACACAGCCCAAGCTTCGCAAATACGCCGCCGCCGAGGTCGTTCCCGTGCGCACCTGCCAACGAAAAAAGGCTGAAACCGGCGAAGGTTCGTTGGCAGCAACATGACCATGATCAACGAATCAATATATACTGTATATGAAAAACATATATTTGTATGTATTTAATAAATGAATGAATAAATAAATATATATATATATATATATACATAAATGTATATATATATAGTACAAAAATACAAATATAAAAATACAAATATGAATATATATATATATAAGTACAACACTAATTATGTATCAAATGTGCTAAATGCTAATATCGTTTCAATCACTATTGACAATTATTACAAATCAGAATTAACCATGAGCCAAACAAATTTTGCACCAATAACGTCAGAAGCGGCAAGGGGGTCACTTGCGGCTGTGAAGAGCAGTCACTTCCTGTTAAGGTTGCTGAATTCCCTTTTAAAAACTCTCATACTCACACGGCCCTCTACGCGACCGTGACCTTGCTTTTGCCGTTGCTGTTGCTGTTGTTGTTGTTGTTGTTGTTGTTGTTGTTGTTGTCGTTCTTGTTGGTGTTGTTGTTTTGCACTGTTGTTGGTTATCATCCCTGCAATTCCCTCGCATTGCCACCATCTTGGCAGTTACATTCTCTTTGGAGCTCGGCCGAGAACACCAACGACCGTAGCTGATCATGGCTGGTTGGTTGGTCACAATTTAGAAGCAACTAGTGGATACTTGTAACCAACAACAAAGTCCCTATAGTCAGTTTGTCGTAGTAAATCTTGGTACGAGTATCCCCATGCTTATCCTGAAAAGGTGGACATTGGTTCAGGGATGACAAACGGCCAATTGCGGTCAATTGATTCTGGTGCTTGGCAGTGGGATTTACCCAAGGCACATAGGAAGTTGATGTGGCCACTCAGTTGGAAACATGCTTGAGACTCGCAATGACCAATCAAAGGGACACAACCAACTATGACACGTGCAACTGCACGTGTTCCTGATTGCTTAGTGCTATCGAGAAATCTTCCATACCGGTTGGTTTCACCACTCGAAATCACTCCTCCCGTGGAAGGGATTGATGGATACCCCTGGCTCCAACCTCCCAGCCAGTGATGGATCGTGGTAATCAAAGGAACCTGTCAATTTGCCCGTGATCCATGTTTTTGTGCCGTGTCGGAGTGACTTATGCGATAGTTGTTCGGTGTGCCCCATCGTATTTTCATGAACTCACGGACCCTGAATTTATGAGTTTTTCATAGTTTTTAGTCAACTTGGATGATCAAATCTTTTAATACTTGTCGATCAAGTTAGTTAATCAACGTTTGGTCATCTTTATCCTTGTTAATCATGTTCATCAAATGTCTGTAGTTCTATGTAGTTCTCAATCTGGTTCAAGCAAGTTAACTACCAACCAAATCAAGATTTGGTAATCAATCAAGCAAGTTAACTATCAAGATTTGGTAATCAATCAAGTAAGTTAACTACCAACCAAATCAAGATTTGGTAATCAATCAAGCAAGTTAACTACCAATCAAATCAAGTTCATAGTTGTTAATCAGACTACCAAGTTCGAAGGGGCTTCGCCCACGGTCAAGCGGCTGTGATCGGAGGCCTCGCCGAGGATCAGAAAATCGGGATGAACCTGTCAGGGAGGTTCGAAAGTTCATAGGTCATCGATCAGCCATCCTGTCATATGCTGAACGATGATCTTAGATCAAGGAAGGAGGTCCTCTTCAAGAATGGTCAGCTGAAGTTGCTGATTCTGACAATATCAACAGCATATTGGCTGCGGTGATAACGATGCTGTGATGTTGATGTTCCGAGTTTTCTTCTCGTTGTTGTGTTGTTGCTCAATGCTGATATGTTTTTTCTTGTTCTTCTTATCGCTTAACGATATCGACGCCCACGCCCACACACACACAACTGTTTACATCAGGAGATACTAAATGTATATGTATATATATATATACATGTATATAAATATGTATATATAAATAAACAAACACATATATATATATATAAATATTTATATGTAATATACATATATCTCTGTGTGTGTATGTAAAGCTATGTTTGAAAAAAAACATCAGTACGCTCTGGGCACACTTGTCTGACAAACATCACGCCACTGCAAGAACTGATTGCTTTCAAATGATATGCTCTAAATCATTTCATGTTGCGTGAGATTCCTTGAGCTTGATTGAAATGTTGACAATTTCCCCGGCTCCACACATGTGACAGCTGGAAATTCCATGCTTTGATATCTTGGTTTTGAGCGCACACTTCTTGACTTGCAACTTGGCATGAATTGATATATTTTGGTGGTTTATGGCCATGGTAAACCGTTACAACAATCCAATATCTATTGACCACTGTTGTCAATTTGGTTGTTGTTCAAACAATCGAAGTCTCGTCGTTGGTTAAGCTTGAGAACCACTACTTTGGCAAGTTGGACGTGGAAAATGCACAATTCATAGCTGGTCTACCTGTAAGAACCGGTGATTTTTGAGCTTCCAGGTTAGGGACTGCCGCCAAGAAGCTCGGAACGGTACGGTGAGGAATCGCCACAAGACCTCCGGGTGAAGCGGTGGCCCTTTGTCGTGACGCTGGGGCCACGGTTAGCGGCACAGAGTCTTGGGTTATCATATGGTGGTTTCTCAAGCCCTAGGGGTAGACCACAGCTATGGTTGGTTTATGAATGTAAATAGTTCGTATATGGGATGACTTGCTGGGTCTCCTATTTTGAGTAAAACCCGGATTGGCTCAACCTTTTGGGCAACTAACGGGTTCTTTCTTTAAAACAACTAATCTGCATTTTTGGAATAGCTATGGAAAACTGCTAATCCATTGGTCACTTTTTTGACCCATGCAGTAGTGAACCGGTCAGCTTTCCAACTAGTCACATTGGTGTTCAGAATATACGGCAACAATCAAAACTAAAATGTTTAATCAACAGTGTATTACTCCCAAATAATACCAACACCCTACCAGGCAATAACTGGTAATATCTATCAGCGTGGTATTGACAATGTTATACGAAAAACAACAATTGTAAAACAAATACTTTGGTATGGTCCCGTATTAACAATTCAGAATCACATTTGTATAATTGCTGAACCATAGCAAGGGTTACTATTTGACTGAATCATGGGTAACGAAAAATATCAATCCCATTCGTTACTATTGTTGTTATCAATGGTGACTATTGTACACAAGGATTACAATAGCTTAAAGTCAATGATAAACATCAAACAGTCCGTATTTTGAAAGGGTTCACCAGGGTCAACCATCATCTGTTTACAGCTAATAAGGGTTCACAAAGGTTGACAATGGGGTGCGCTGACGAGTGAACCAGGCTGGTAGGGCAAACTGGATTGTTTATGAATTCAGGCTAATCAGGGACATTGGTCAAGTCGTGGTTGTGGTCTATGATGGTAAACAGTAGCTAGTCATGGCTGATTATGGTGTATACTGGCGAAAGAGAGTTGATCATGCTGAGAAATGACCGTCCACAATGCCAGCCACGATGCTTTGTTATGGTCAGTACGGAGGAAGAATAACTGGCCACAATGCGGATGTACCAATGTACCACCTTTGCAGGTTTTGGGGTGCATAGCAGCACCTACTCATCCTTCCAAGTTGCTATGATCCGGGAAGGGAAAGCAACATTGTGGATAAACAACACCCATTTGAGCCATTCCCACAAACAAGAGTTGGTTCACGAAGTTGGTTGTTTTTGCAAACTTCCTTGTGACAGTTGGATGGAATGTTGGCATGATGACAGCAAAACGAACCAATGTTCTATCCTTGGAGTTCGTTCCCCACTCCTTTGGTGTTGGAGAAACCCTGCATTGTATAGCTGGGACTATGCCACTCTATGCAGGCTTTAGCACCCATCATGTCATGCATCATGTGCTGCTTAGAGCCCTGGTAGCTCCTGGCCACGCTCCTAACCACACTGGCACCAGTGCTTCGAACTCCCCGTGGCCTCCAGTGGTCGAGTCATCATGAAGTGACGCCACCAAGGCATGAAAGCCCATGGAGGACGGCGATTGAAAACCTGGGCCCCGCTGAGTCACGACTCAACTCAGGACTCATCAGACTTTCCGGCTAGGCTAATCATGGGTTAGTAATGGCTTGAGAATGGGTTTCTTGAACTTAGATAAGTAGTTAATGGGCAAATAGTTAGCTAGCGAATGGCTACCAATGGCTGATGATGAATGGTTACTAAGCACACAAATGGGTTCATGAATGGCAAGGAATGCTTCATTCTGAGTTACTCATGAATGAATGGCCAACTGACTGAAACATCACCAATCCAAATATTCTTATCATACAGGCATAATAGGACATGTTTCGGGTCTCGTTTGGCAGGGTAGGATCAACTAACATGGCCAAGCTAAGCCATAATGGATCTCCACCAATAGACAGTGACACCTGTGCCACCAGTCTCTGTGGAATCCCATGATGGAAATCTGGTTCTAGCCTCCACTTAGGAAGTTGGGATGAGCGGATGAACCATCCGCGCAACCGGCAGAATCATGATTTTGGACGCATGCCCTACTGATATCTTCCGATTTCATTCCAATTCGGCTGTGGGTCAGTTCACCCCGTACCCCTGGTTCCCCTATCATTAACCATTGCTTTCCCTATAGTTTTGTTGGTCATTATCCCCCATGAAATTGGTTGGTTAAGTGCTTGACCCGTAGCCAAATCTCTGCTGGTATTTCCTTCTGCCAAGGTTCAAAGATCTACAAGGTGGGCCCCCTAGTTGCAACTGGTAGTTACCCTAGTTATGACCCAACTTATAGCTGGTTAGGGGCCCACTTGTACCTTGTTGTTCCAAGTTGTAACGCAATCGTTGGTGCTCATACACTTCTGTACTTTCCAATGGAAATTCTTGGTCGTTCCGAGCTGCACCCAATCGGCCAATCAGTGGGGAAAGCGGCTAGTGCTTGTTACTGGTTGGTGGTTGAACCACCCCTATGAAACATATTCGTCAACCAACCATTTGTCAATACAAACGGGAAAAAAGTCAATCAAACCACCAACCAGCTTACCAAACATTCACTGACAATCATGAGTCATCATTGACCAGCTGATTAACCATGACTCCCAAGCTACAAATAACAATTTCCATCGAGCCCATTGGAATCAAACGAGTTCTGGATGATTATGGTGCAATTGTTGGCCCCGCCAGGGCACTGTTCGAGTCGTGTGGATGTAGAAGGCCACCTGAGTGAAACGGCTACGCAACAAAGACTGGAAACCCAAGCAGTGCTAAACGGCTCAAGAGATTCCCAGGATTTGGTCATCATTTTGGGTGGTGTCCTGAGATTTTTTTGGGTAAACCCATGGGTTGAATGGTGGAGGCAATGATCTTTGGAACATGGTGGTTTCTCAAGTCATAGGGGTACCCCCAGTTCTCATCCTTGTTGAACCATTTATTTTAGTAAACAAACCATTTTCGGGGTTCTCTATTTTGAGAAACGCCAATATAGGCAACAACCATAGGAAACCCACCAAACACAATGAACAAACTGGTTGGTATCAGCCAATACGTCCCTGACCAAGTTGCAGGTCGACATGTGTGTTCTTTTGCTGCTGGTGCTAGTGATGCTAGTGTTGTGGGGAACTTCTGGGAACCTTGACTCCTTTGGCCTTGTGAACGCCATATTTGCTTTGTATCTTCAGTATTGATCGGTAAAATTCGCACAAAAACGATTGATGTAACCACCATTTGATCGTTAGATCTACTACAGAATCAGCATCAACATGGTTGTTGCTCACTAAGTGTTAATGAGCTACTCGTGCAACTCTTGGCAATCAGTTCGCCTTTAGTGCAAATCCCAGGCGTTAGTCTCAAAACGCTCAGAAGGATGTGTCTTCTAGCTTTCACTGGAGCTTCTGAAGCACGATGTTAGACAACCACAACTGATGTTTAAGAACGTATATACATATGCAAAAATCATTTCAGCCAATCCTTGTTGCTTGAACATGTTCAACACACACAGGAAGAAAAACGAAAGCTGACCTAGCTGGGTGTCAAATCACTCTAGCCATCGATACTTCTGAAACAGCTCAAGAACTCAGCTGTACCAGAACAGCCGGCTGTTGGAATACTTACAGCCATGATCGACAATGTCTTTACGATCTTTTCAGAGCCCCGGATATCAAGGACCATCAACGAGCGCATCAACATGTACCAACAATCACCAGCCAAAAACATCAACCAACATCCATCAACCAACATCCCAACATCCATCAACATCAACCAATCAAAAGCATCAACCACCATCCATCCACACCAGCACTTGATTACCACATCCGAGCCATTGCCATCACCCGCATCCACCCCGTGGTTTTCACCACCAATGCCCTGGGCTTTCTCGGCACTGCAGCTGACGGCTGAAAGGCCTGGGTCACGGTAAGGAGATGCGGGGGCACGGGGAAGGCCTCTGGTAAACTAACATGGCAATGGAAAATCCACCATTTTGATTGGAAAACCCTGGGAAATCATCCATTTCTGGTGGATTCTCCATTGCCATGTTAGTTTACCAGAGGGTAGTTCATGGGAATCCGATGGTTGATTGATGGTTTTTGGAATTTGATGATTGACTCACGGTCTATGGTGGTGAATTGATTGGTAATATTGGTTAATGATGGGTGCAACGATGCTTGAACATGATGATCTAATGGTTAATCAATGGTTACTGATGGTTCATTCTAATGGTAAAACAATGGTTCAAATGATTGATGATGGCCAAATATGGTAAATAGTAATTGTTGAATGGTGCGCAAGAACAACAATGATTTTCAATTCATAATGGTTCAAAATTAAGGGTTGATCATGGTGCAAACCTAGAAATGTGAATCTCGTTTTGTCCTCTCGTAATCTAAGATAGCAATGCAAGATCCACCATTTTATTCATGGTTTCCCAGGATTTCTTTTTGAAACATAGTCATTTCCATTGCTATGTTAGATTTCTGGAGCGTAGACCAAAAACATACTAAAAGCAAACAATGCATTTGGAACATATATCACGTGCATACCAGTCATATAAACTTCACTGATCCTGGCAAAGGTTGAAGGGCAGATTTCCCCTATGATCCAAGAAGGGCATCCCTGCAGTTTCACTCTGCTCGTTCTTTGTCAAGAGAATCCATGTGCGGCGGACGGTACCACCATCACGATCACCACCGTTCTGCCCAGCACCATTCCATCTGTCTGCGCTGAGCTCATGCACAAATGATCAGATGGAAAAGAAGCAGCAGCAGAGGCACATCAAACCTGACATCAGGTGGCTCCGTGCCGGCTGAAACCCAAAAAATCCACGAGATAATCCAGGGTCGGAATAGCTAGGAACAGCAACGAAACATCTGTTTCATGGGAATTGACAGCACGTCCATTGGGCCCCAAACAAAACATCAAAGAAACATCACCAAACAAACATATGAATCAACATCCCATGCAGCATGCAGGCAGGCGTCAATGTATATATTCAAATAAATAAATAAATAAATAAATAAATATAAATAAATAAATAAATAAATAAATAAATAAATAAATATATATAGTTATATAAAAATATTATGCATATATACAACAAAAACACGTAGAACACATAAAATCATGTAAAAGTCATATCTCAGTCATTGGAGAAGCGCCAACAAGAAGCGCCACCTGGTCCTCGCCAGGCATAGAACGAGGAGCAGCCAGAGCGCCAAGCGGGCATCTGAAAACCAGACCTTGGACCCAGCTCTTGGTCACTGGGTTGGTTGATGGCAAAATCTATGGGAACCCTGGTTTAAACCACCAAAAAAAGAACCACTATTGTTAGTTATTAACCAACAATAAATTACCACCAATTAGAAAGTTTCCTGCAGATTTTCCCATCATTTCTAGGACACAGGGTTGTGAACAGCCCCTGGGGTTAGCCGGGTCAGTGGTGACTATTCGTTGAGGTCCACGGCGGCACCAGCCATGCGATCAGAGCCAGTGACTTGGGGGGCACACCAGCTATGAACAAAACCAGCTATGGTTAATGGTAAGACTGTTGATGGTAAGATTGTTAGTAGACTGTTAATGGATTGTTGATGGATTGTTAATGGATTGTTAGTAGACTGTTAATGGATTGTTGATGGATTGTTAATGGATTGTTAGTAGACTGTTAATGGATTGTGAATGGATTGTTAATGGATTGTTAATAGACTGTTAATGGATTGTTGATGGATTGTTAATGGATTGTTGATGGATTGTTAATGGATTGTGAATGGGTTGTTACTGGATTGTTGATGGATTGTTAATGGATTGTGAATGGATTGTTAATGGATTGTTAATGGATTGTTAATGGATTGTGAATGGATTGTTAATGGATTGTTGATGGATTGTGAATGGATTGTTAGTAGACTGTTAATGGATTGTTGATGGATTGTAAATGGATTGTTAATAGACTGCTAATCAATTGTTGATGGATTGTTAATGGATTGTTAGTAGACTGTTAATGGATTGTTGATGGATTGTAAATGGATTGTTAATAGACTGCTAATCAATTGTTGATGGATTGTTAATGGATTGTTGATGGATTGTTGATGGATTGTTAATGGATGGTTGATGGATTGTTAATGGATTGTGAATGGATTGTTAATGGACTGTTGATGGATTGTTGATGGATTGTTCATGGATTGTTAATGGATTGTTAATGGATTGTTGATGGATTGTTAATGGATTGTGAATGGTTTGTTAATGGATTGTTGATGGATTGTTCATGGATTGTTGATGGATTGTTAATGGATTGTTGATGGATTGTTAATGGATTGTTAGTAGACTGTTAATGGATTGTGAATGGATTGTTAATGGATTGTTAATAGACTGTTGATGGATTGTTGATGGATTGTTAATGGATTGTTGATGGATTGTGAATGGATTGTTGATGGATTGTTGATGGATTGTTAATGGATTGTTAATGGATTGTTAATGGATTGTTAATTGATTGTGAATGGATTGTTAATGGACTGTTGATGGATTGTTGATGGATTGTGAATGGATTGTTAGTAGACTGTTAATGGATTGTTGATGGATTGTTAATGGATTGTTGCTGGATTGTTAATGGATTAGGAAGGGAGTGTTGATGGAGTGTTAATGGATTGTTCATGGATTGCGAATGGATTGTTAATGGACTGTGAATGGATTGTTAATAGACTGGATTGTTGCTGGATTGTTAATGGATTAGGAAGGGAGTGTTGATGGAGTGTTAATGGATTGTTCATGGATTGCGAATGGATTGTTAATGGACTGTGAATGGATTGTTAATAGACTGGATTGTTGCTGGATTGTTAATGGATTAGGAAGGGAGTGTTGATGGAGTGTTAATGGATTGTTCATGGATTGCGAATGGATTGTTAATGGACTGTGAATGGATTGTTAATAGACTGGATTGTTGCTGGATTGTTAATGGATTAGGAAGGGAGTGTTGATGGAGTGTTAATGGATTGTTCATGGATTGCGAATGGATTGTTAATGGACTGTGAATGGATTGTTAATAGACTGGATTGTTGCTGGATTGTTAATGGATTAGGAAGGGAGTGTTGATGGAGTGTTAATGGATTGTTCATGGATTGCGAATGGATTGTTAATGGACTGTGAATGGATTGTTAATAGACTGGATTGTTGCTGGATTGTTAATGGATTAGGAAGGGAGTGTTGATGGAGTGTTAATGGATTGTTCATGGATTGCGAATGGATTGTTAATGGACTGTGAATGGATTGTTAATAGACTGGATTGTTGCTGGATTGTTAATGGATTAGGAAGGGAGTGTTGATGGAGTGTTAATGGATTGTTCATGGATTGCGAATGGATTGTTAATGGACTGTGAATGGATTGTTAATAGACTGGATTGTTGCTGGATTGTTAATGGATTAGGAAGGGAGTGTTGATGGAGTGTTAATGGATTGTTCATGGATTGCGAATGGATTGTTAATGGACTGTGAATGGATTGTTAATAGACTGGATTGTTGCTGGATTGTTAATGGATTAGGAAGGGAGTGTTGATGGAGTGTTAATGGATTGTTCATGGATTGCGAATGGATTGTTAATGGACTGTGAATGGATTGTTAATAGACTGGATTGTTGCTGGATTGTTAATGGATTAGGAAGGGAGTGTTGATGGAGTGTTAATGGATTGTTCATGGATTGTGAATGGATTGTTAGTAGACTGTTAATGGATTGTTGATGGATTGTTGATGGATTGTAAATGGATTGTTGATGGATTGTTAATGGATTAGGAAGGGAGTGTTGATGGAGTGTTAATGGATTGTTGATGGATTGTGAATGGATTGTTGATGGATTGTTAATGGATTGTTAATTGATTGTTAATGGATTGTTAATGGATTGTTAATGGATTGTTGATGGATTGTTAATGGATTGTGAATGGATTGTTGATGGATTGTTAATGGATTGTTAATGGATTGTTAATGGATTGTTAATGGATTGTTGATGGATTGTTGATGGATTGTTAATGGATTGTGAATGGATTGTTAACGGTACACGTGATTAGTGGATGTTAATGCCAGGATTTTTACCTCTCCAGCATTGTGGCAAGGGGAATCCCCAAATCCATGAACCATGTTTATGTAAGGCAACCAGTTGAAGGTGAGTACCTTCTTGTTCAGAACTTTTCCATATCGATGTCAGTTGGTTTTGACCTATGCACAAAATATGTCCAACTAAACTGATGGGCAAAGCCCTGCAAGGGAGGTTGCTGGAGTTTATCTCCAAACAGTACACCACTTTTCAGATTGCTAATTAAATCAGCTAAAAATGATTGATTGCTATGTAATAACAAATCTATCTATATATAAAAAAAATATATATATAAAAACAACGTTCGAACCTTTTTTCCGTGCGTTGCAAATCCTTGTTGATCAAAAAAATTCAAAGATAAATACGTAAACTAAACACACTTCAGTCAACTCACTCTATGAGTTGTTTAGGGCTCAACATCTTGCCATCTCACGCCAAGCCGGACATGACAAGATGCTCCCTAGGCATCTGTTGGTTACTCGCCTAGCCGAGTATTATCCAACTCTCCGATACCTTTGAGTGAAAAACGAAAAAGCGGAGTACCCCTGCCCCTCCTTTTTGAAGCCTTTCTAGCTTTCTTTGTCTTCTGGGAGGGCCGGGGGGGCCTTAAGCCCGATGCTACAACGGAATCCGGTTGAAGTTGTTTTTAAACCCGTAGGCGGGAATGCAAAAACAACGTTCGAACCTTTTTTCCGTGCGTTGCAAATCCTTGTTGATCAAAAAAATTCAAAGATAAATACGTAAACTAAACACACTTCAGTCAACTCACTCTATGAGTTGTTTAGGGCTCAACATCTTGCCATCTCACGCCAAGCCGGACATGACAAGATGCTCCCTAGGCATCTGTTGGTTACTCGCCTAGCCGAGTATTATCCAACTCTCCGATACCTTTGAGTGAAAAACGAAAAAGCGGAGTACCCCTGCCCCTCCTTTTTGAAGCCTTTCTAGCTTTCTTTGTCTTCTTTCCACTTGCCCCAGCCCTTCCTTTTTTAAAGGAATGCTCAAGCACGGGCAAAGATTGGTGAGTAGAAACGGTATAAATTCTGTGAAACGTTTGGATACTCTTTTGTGGCAACGTAAGTTCTGCAAGTAGGGCCAAGCCCTCATTTAGATACACCCTTGCTGCCTTGGCAGCTTGCCAGCGTCCCTGCACTAGCAACTTGTCAAAGCTACCATGCTTCTGGAACCAAAAAGTGGCCCCACCCCGACGAAGACTATAGGGTCGGAACCCAAAGTCGGCAATCTCCAAAGATTCCAAACATTGGTTAAACAGTTGACGCCATTTGTATATACTGGGAACTAGCCTATTTAC
This sequence comes from Symbiodinium kawagutii, assembly GCA_009767595.1. NCBI lineage: Eukaryota > Dinophyceae > Suessiales > Symbiodiniaceae > Symbiodinium > Symbiodinium kawagutii. The sequence continues at coordinate 167,975 of VSDK01011390.1, read as the reverse complement.
ACGGGGGGTGGAATTTTTCCACTGCCAGAGACGTCGCAACAGGTCGACGACTTGAACAGTTACACTTTCGGCAGCGCCAGTGCGCTTTCCTCCCTTTGTGAGGCCCAATGGCAAAACCGCCACACTATGAACTGAATCCATTGTAAGTGCAGAAGTAGTAACATCATATAGTTCGCCAGTTCGCAAAAGGCCATAAAAGGCCAATAGCAAAGAAAGTCCAAACAAATGTTCTTCCTTGAAAATGGCCCAGCCAACCATGGCCAACAAGACCCTTTCCGGTAAAGGAGGAGCCCTATTAGGAATCTCCGCCATCGACCAAGCTTTGAGTAACCTCCAGCTAGCTGGAAAATGACCTCTGAGTCTAGGATCATGGTCTTGAAGCCCAGCAATGGTATCTGACGCGACACCTTTACCTTCGCCTGTAGCCCAAAGGTACTCTAAAAAATCACACAGGAGGCCATCCAGGGCATCCCTCTGACGGGGAAGTGCAACATGAGAGTCCTTGAGAAAGGCGTAAAACCGTAACCGCGCTTGTTCATACCTTGCTTTTGTACGGGGCTGTACAGTAAGGTTTTTGAGTGGTCCCAACTGTTTCCTGATGGTGACTCTAGCTTCCTTCGATCGACCCTCCACGTGCTTCATCGCTTTAACCATTGTTTCCGGATATAAAACCCCCGCCGGCTGGGCCGGTCTGCGGGGTTTTGACTTGTGTGGACATAGCACCAGCGCGGCTGAAGGTCATATCGAAGGAGTAGTGCTTGTATGCGAATCAAAGTTCTACGCATCTTCCTACTGGATGTTCTTCCCCGACTCAACGAGTGCAAACAAACCAGGCTATCTGTAAGATGCAAAAAACGCACGCTTCGCAACTTTTGTTTGGTCACCAACCACTTCAAGGTAGTGTGAATTGCGCGGAGTTCTAAGGTGTTTATATGATCTTTGTTCCCTCTCCAGGTCCATCCAGCTACTTCAGCCCACTTCCATAAAGAAGAGGGGATGGATGATCTAAGTCGGTGGTACTTAACCAGCTGCTCACTGCTGGCTTGCAAAAGGATGTCTTCTCCTTTGACCGAAACCAAACCCAGGATTTTGCGACTAAGAGTACGACAATCCTCTCCCTCGACCACCGTAGGAGAGTTCAACGGAGGACGCAGCAACAAAGACGCCAGCTGACTCCCTCGTCCAGGAGTCATGCGGTCAATGATTTCCTGGGCTGACAAAGCCGAAGCCAGACCCACTCGATGACCTAGCTGACTGAGCAAAAATGCTATAGGTCCTAGTTGCCACGAGTTGCCCAAGAGTTTGTGCCTTGTATCTTCATAGTGGTCTCCAGTACGGAAATGTTTTGCCATGCAGGGTTTTGTGAAACCAACTGGAAATCCCATTAGGGCTTCCTTTTCTGACACTGACGCCATACGCCAATCTCCCCTTGAGTTGCGAAGTCCTCGGCAATCTTGGTATTGGTAAGGGGGGTATCTATACTGATCCTTCTCCCATCTTGCCTTTTCATGGGGTTGGCATGCGTGAAGACCAGCGGGCCTTCGCCCTGGAGCTGCTCGCGGTCGCGGTGTGGTGAACGTAGGGAGGCCCCCTTCAGGGACTTGCCATCCTTTTTCGACAAAAGCTTCAACTGGGATTCTCCCACTAAAGGAGATGGTACCTTTGAGACCGTCTGCCTCAGACAGTTGCAATGTGACACCAGGAGTTTCCAGTAACTCCCACGTTACCCAGTATAAGCGAGGTCTATGACACAAGCTGAGACCATAACTATCACATCGCCACGGCTCTTCCTGGAAAGCTTCATTCATGTGGCCACGATCAGTTTCGTCCATCGAGGCAACGCTTTCACCCAGGTGATGTACTTGGGCCCATGGAAAGAACTTCTGGAAAAGACTGACCACACGCGGCACTTCAAGAAACAACACACTGCGATGATCCCGGAGAGCACCTCGACGTTGGCTGTTGAGGCCTGACACACCCTGACAGGGTGGCCCTGCTCCAACAATCACCAATCCAACGTTCTGAAATTGGCAAGCCCATGCTCGAACTTCGTGCTCAGTCACTGTGGTGATGTCATCATGGAACACTGTGTCCGCAAAGAAGGCCTCAACTACTCTCCTAGCACTGGCATCAGTCTCCACACTGATGTGCCCAGCCATGGGCAGCCCCACCATGTCACAAGCCAACCTGAGAGCCCCGAGCCCGTCAAACAAGCCGACAGATAGGACCTGACAAAGGTCTTGCGCCTCTGGTACATCACCCCGAACCTGGGCATTGGCAGCTGCCACCCCATACTGGGATAAGCATCTACTGACGCAGAAACCTCCTCCCTTACTGGAAGCATCACTACACGTGACTTGGCTATGGACTGGAGCCCGAAAGTTCATCTGCGCAAGCGGGATCAGGCACAGAAACCTGTACAACTCAGCCATCACATGCTTCGGAATGTCCAATTTCACTACCGGCGGAACGTCCTTGAATGATTGCATGAAGGTCCACACTTGGTTGAGTGCTGCCAGGAGAGGACGTCGAAACATGGCCAAGTACACTAATCCTCCACACACAATCTGAAGCTCCTTCAAGCTGCACTTTCCCCGTGCCACCAGTTGCATGCCCAGGCACAGATACTGGGCCACCTTCTGTGGCTTTGGAACGACTATGCCAATGTCACCTAAGACCAGGGCTCCTTGAACCTCTGCCCGGATCTTTCGCTCAACTGCTTTTCGTGGATGTCTAGGCACGCCCCACTGCTCATAAGTGTGACGCAAACTCAGGATTTGATCCGAAGGCGAATCTTTTATGAGCTCCGCGGTCCGCCTGTCCACCAATTCAAGCAAGTCGAAGTTGTCCAGATAAACCCTGTGGAGGGTCTTACTGGAACTAGGAGGCTTGTCACGCCGCAGCTCTCCCTCTGGTTGAAAGGTAGGCTGATCTCCCACCCAGGAGATGACATTTCTATGTACGTGTTGCGCTATCGAAACGCTGTTTGCAAACCCCATAGGTAGTACTCTAGAGACAAGGACGCAAGAACGCCCCTGAAATTCTGGTGGCACCAACTCTTCAGGTACTCTGCGATTGAACCCTAAGTACTTTTTCCATCCCTGAGGTACAGCAAAAAGATAAAAGAAGCAACGTACATCTTCACTACTGGTGAGGATCATTTCTCCCTCTTCCAGGAGAACGCCTTGAAACCCTGTGATCATAGGGAGTGTACCTACATCTCCTTTTATAGGGAGGCAAATCGCGTTAGTGGGCACCAAATTCATTATCAATCGTTGGGTTTCAAGGAGTCCCACATACTCCCCCTTTCCCACGGAGAACATCCCGTTTAGTAAAGGCGACCCATTGATGTGATGAACCTGATCCAGAGGCCACACTTCACAGACCCCTTTCGCCACCAACCCTTTGCAAACCAGCGGCCACTCCTCCATTGACACCATCACCGTCGGAGGCTTGACCTGACGCTGCGATGAAGGGGGGACTAGGTACTGATCAAAGTTTTCCACGTAGTGTAAGGTGCCCAGCCTACAAAACGATTGTAAAGGGAGTTGTCCTACCCCATCCGGCAACGAGTTCTCCACTGCCTCCCACACAATCCTCTGAGCAATCTTGATCTCTTCCCCTTGGTAATCCACATTCTTCGATCTAAAGAATTGTTCAAAGGAGATACTGGTAACCTGTTCATCCCAAATGGTAAACCGCTGAAGCTGCTCCCACACTGCACTTGGAGGCTGTCCCTTTTTGTCGTCCACCGACTCATCGGCCATGTCATCTAGGCCCCAGTCTGTCAGTGCCACCCACGACACAGGTGGTTCATCTCCAGGAACTGCACCGATCCTACCACTAATAGCTTTGTCCTTAAAGGATAGGTTAGTGGGGATCATGGGCCAGGATTTGCAACGCTCAACATACTTAGCACAGTTCATGAGTATGACACCACCTTCGCGCAGGCTCCTAAAAGTGGGTTGAAACTCTGATGAAGGAGATCTCTGCATCTCGTTTGTCTCCTCCTCTGCATTCGAATTCCAAACCTTGCCCTCACCGGAGAATGACTTCGCATCCCCGTCTGGTATCTGGTCAGACTTGGCGCCACTCAAGCCAGACCCCATAGGTGTGTTTGCTGCATTGTCCACTGTGATCCCATCGCCACTTCGTAGCATCATCTTCTCAGGAGGGTCCTCACTCCTCCCTCTGCCTTCCTCTCCTTCTGCTCTCTTCACTCTGCTTTGCTTGTCCCTTTGTTCTCTGTCTTTCCTTTCCCTTCCTTGGTCTTGCCTTTCTTGCCTTCTCCTTTCGGTCCTTTCGCGGTCCCTTTGTTGCTCCCTGTGCTGTCCCAAGCCTTGCCTCCTCCTTTGCTGGTTTTCTGGATGAGCTTCTCTTCCTGAGCGGTCCTCTTTGCTGCTTCCAAGGTCTCCTGTGCTGACATGGCCAAACTTCGCTCCCCCGGAAGGAGCTCCACGCGATTGGCTATTGTGTAGTGAACTCCCCCACTCAGGAGTTCTAGAGACTTCAGTCTCTGAACTAAGACGTCTGCTGTCTCTGCAGCTCGTCCACTCAGCAACAGGTCTAGAGCTTTGGCCAAAGTAGCGCTCTCCCTCCTCATGGGAGGTGCCATACGATCGTGAAGCGTTTGCCTCACATAGCGCATCCCCACGGACGGCAGGGGACCGCTCTCCTCCTCTTGGCCCTCGCCTCGAGTCAGAAGAAGCTGCTCCTTCGCTGCGATCACCCAACCTGCAGCCAGCGTCCCGGGAAGCTCGTCGGCCAACTCCTCCACCATGTTGTCTTCTCCGAATAGCCTCCTCTTTGCTAGGCCGCCTCCCAGGCCCATCTGACTCCCCCCTGAGGAGTCTCCGCTGGAGCTCGAATCGCTGGTACGATCCCGTTTGCTCCGCTTGCTGCGCTTCAGCTTCTTCTGCGCTTTCTTCAGAAACTTTTTGCGCACTCCTGGGCTGGGATCTAACCCTGTAAGGCCAAAGACGGCCTCCACGGTCTTCTTGGCCTTGACCTGTAGCTTTTTCTTTTTCTTCTTGCCCCCACTGGAGCTGGAGCTGTTGCCTTTGCCTTTCTCTTTGGACTTCTTCTTTTCTTTCTTCTTCTCTGTTGACTCTTTTGCATCCTCTCTCTGCCTTTCCAGTTTCTCGGCCTCCTCGCGTAGAGCTCGAAGTTCGTCTCCCTCTGGAAGCCCTACGTCTCCCACGGCCAGGAGATTGGTGAGCCACGGAGCTTCGGGGACGGGTAGCTCTTCCACTGCCTCTAGGTGAGCCTTGCCATCTTCCCATGTGAGTGTCCCACATGGTTGTTCACACAGATGGACCCTCAGCACACGATCGGGGCGCCCTGAGAGGTACTTCAACAAGCTTTCTGTTTGAGTTCCTTCCACTTTCACCTTCAGGAACGGTTCCGATCCCTCCGTGAAAAGCCCGTCCACAGTGCCGCACCAAGTTGCCTCCTGGTCCCAGTAACGCCCTTTGAACACTGTCCTCCCTCGAGCCAGCCAGGAGGCAATGCCCACCTCCCTCAAAGGAGGTCCAGCCAGTACTGCAGGAGCCGCTGCAGGTCTTCTTATCCGAGGAACCGCACCTCTAGCGCCTGCTGGACGCCTTATGCGAGCCTTGGGGGGCATGGAAGGCTTCCCAGCCTTCTCGTCTCACCACGTCGTTCCTGTGAAACTTCTTGAGTCCTTTGTTCTTTCCCCAGCGAGGAGCCTCACGGCCCCAGTACTGTCGATGACGAGGTCCTTCTCTTCCACGGCCCCTAGGAGGATGTTTAGGAGACCGGGGTCGACGAGGAATGGAACGTGACCTCTCCCGTCTATCTCCCTCTTCCTCCCTCTCTTCAACCTCTTCTCCTCGGAACGTGGGTCTCGCTCGACTCTTCGCAGCCAGCTCAGGGGGAGTCTTCGGATCCACCTCTGCGAGTCCTTCCTTAGACTCCTCAGCAAGGCTTGGCTCGGCCTTGACAGGATGAGCACCACTAGAGGATGCCCCACTACGCCGCTCACGTCTTGGTAGACTACGTGAAGAGCTTCTCCTCAAAGGTTTTTTCTTATCTTCCGCACGGGTAGCACTAGTTGACCGCTCTTGTCTCTTCTTCTTTCTCTCGCTCGATGAAGGCTCTTTGGAAGGTCTTTCTTCTTGCCGGGACGTTCGGAACTCCCTCGCTTCAGGAGTTGGGCTTTTCTTCTCTTCCTCGCTAGCTACTTTGGGACGATGGGATCTCTCTTTCTTGCTCTTCTTTTCTTTCTTTTCTTTACCTTCTCTTCCAGGGACTCTATCAGTGGAGCAGTTGACTCTTCCCCTCCCGCAAGAAAAGGAGGTCCTCCGAAGAAGAAGTCGGCAATGAAGTCAGGTGGCGCTACCCCTTGCTCGACAAACTCCTGTCGCCTCTTGTCCAGTTCGACCAGGTCTAGCAGATCACTCTCGTAGACCCGAAGCTTGGGCACAATGTTCAGCCTGAAGAATTCAGACCTGGCTGGATCCAAGCAGACACTGGTGATCCTTTCAAGCACCAGACAAAGGCGGCAGGGACAGTTAGCGTTCCTCCCCCGGCAGGAGGACGCCAACATCTACCTTATCCTTAAGCCCGATGCTACAACGGAATCCGGTTGAAGTTGTTTTTAAACCCGTAGGCGGGAATGCATTTAAAAACATATGCACATACAAATGGTGGTTAGTCAATGGTCAAATTTTGCTGGTGGAAGCGCGAAGCCACAATCATTACTTCCCTATGCCCAAATCCTTGGAGCTTGATTGATGTGAATCCATTCATAGGGGTACCCTATTCAATTAAGGAGCGCCGGTTGGTGGTTGAGCCACACCTATGAAAATACCAGTCAACTAACCAACCATTTGGTAATACTAGGGAAACTTCAATTTGTTTGAAACCACCGACCACATCACTTCCAATAGGAAAAGCATGAATTGGGAAGGCAGCAGGGAGCAGCATTTAGAAACCCATATGGAGAATTGCACTTTGGATCCCATCTCCTGAGCTTCTTAGGGTGGGGGAACACAGGCAAACTTCGCCCTCTGCCATGCCAGTGCAGTTAGCAGGTGCGGCTTTGTCTTCAACTCCCATAAATGACCAGGAAAATACGGTCAAACATCCCTACAGGCTCCAAAACAAAATAGATTCTTCGAACATATACGTAGGAAAATCTCAACTCTATATCAAGCTCCAAACCCAAAAAAGTGGATGGCTCTTTGAAGAAACTGCTGTTTACGCTGACTTTCACGAACTGCTCAGCAAACATCAGGTGGCTATGCACCTCCCCTGCCTGGAAAGAAGCTTGGAATGCTGTGCTTAGATCCTCCCACGTCACAACCTTCCACCATGAAAAATCTCATCATGCTATTGGTAGCATGCTTAGACTGGTTGGTGATTGAATCACCCCTATGAAAAACATATTTGTCAATCGACCATCTGCAAACAATTACTCGGAAAACACGCATGTCAATCCAACCACCAACCAATATATTACCGGTTTATCTTCGAATTCCTGTGGCGCGCTGCATCGAAGATCCAGAGTCCGTCCAATCTCCTTTAGAAGCTTCACCCGTATCTACTGACCCAAAGATTTGGGTAGCAAACTCCACACACATCAGGGGCTTCTAATTCAGCAATCACAACCATAAGCCACTTGATGGGCCAACCGCATGTCATCCCTCAGGCTGCAACGGGCCACATCCAACGAGGAGTGCGCGATAGGAAGTGGTGAAACGCTTTGGATTGCGGACGGGTACCGGGTCGTGCCCCGAAGGTGAGTTGATCTGAATCTGGGAAGGCTGCATGATTTGCATGACGTATGCAAAAATTCATTGTGAAGTTTGAGGAGATCGCCTCTTGGCGAAGTACATCACCAGCTGAATTCGTGCGCTTTTTCAGGTTTTCCCTACTCTAGGCCGCATGGTTTGGCTACGAAGCATGAGGCACCACCACCTAGTGGCTCTGGTGTGTCTGATGCTGGCTTGACATGCCATGGTTTGGGCCCATGAATGGCCGAAAGACTAGGCACTTAGGTCCACATCCGAGCTTTGATCATTAAAACCAGCGCGCCTGGTTCATTCATGTCATCCACCACATTGCAATCTTTTAGATATTTCGATGATCCAATCTCGTAAACTTGAGCCGAATTTGTCTGAGCCACACACTTTTTGCATCGCCTTACCTCTGCCTGACCGAAAATGTATGGTCTCCATTCTTCTGCCTGCGAAACCCGGCTTTCTGGCAGGAGAGTCATTTCCCTGCTTGGGAGCCTCCTGGTCTGTGCTTCAGTTCCATTGACACTACTAGCGTTTTCTTTTCCTGAAGGATTCCCAGATTTGTGCTTGTGATTTCAGGCTTAGTTGCAGTGAACTTGGGGCATACCTGAAACTGTGGAAAGTTTGGAATTGCGGATCTTACAGATCACTGAATGCATCCCCCCCCGCCAGTTGTTGAAGGTTTTGTCTCCATCTGCAGGTCCCCCATACACAACCTCACTCAAACACACCATGGCTAGCATCCAAATCACTGAGGCAGTAAAGGGGAAATTCACTGAAACAAATACGATATTTGGCACTCGTGACACGCCAGGCTTTTGCATGAATGTTGGGTGTCAATTTTGGAAGTAAATCATAGCTATTTGCACAGGCCAAAGGTTTGGATGCAACGGTGACAGAACAGCCAGGGGACTGTACCTCTGAGTTGGATCCCAACCATCACAAGGAAACCACCAGCCAGAAGACCCCATGGAAGAACGACCCTAATCACGGAAGAGTATCATATCTTCCCATGGAGTAGTTGGATGCCTGAAAATGAGGCTCTTCCAAACCATTGGTGATGGAAACGCGTTCCGTTTTGGCGGCGCGGTTTAGGGGGTAGATAGGTTATGCAACATATCCATTTACTCGTAGCTTCACGTGGATATTAAATGGGCATGTTCATAAATCTTTGTGCTGCCACTTGATCCAGCCACATATACATTTTCTCATTTGTTTTTGTATTGTTCATGAGTCGTCGTCTCAGTTTATTGCAACGACATCTCCCCGGCACTGTGAAAAGACATTTCCACAGCAGGGGAGATGCATTTCACACACCTACCAATGTTCGTTGCACAGCTGCATTTTTCAGTCGCCATTTGTGCTGGGAAAGGTAACTAAAACAAGGTCACTGTGGATCTGCAGAAGGTCAGGTTCCTCAGTGGGAGCGCAACGGTTGATCGATGGGAGACGCTGACAGACTGAAGGTATGACAATTCCAACATGAGATTTCTTGCTCTTCCAAGAACACTTAGTGGATATTAGTGGATGATACGGGTTAATTCTTCGCTCGTTAGTGGTTGCTGCTGCTCTTCAAGGGGCTGTCCATGACTCCAAAAACCTGTTGCTTTCCCTGTCAAATGCTGCTTTTTGAGATAGCTTGGGAATGTTCGGGGGTACAGCCATTGATACCCATGTGGCCCTACAGCGCTGGATATTCTTGTTTCTGGTTGCTATCCCCCTTTCACTACTGTACCAATTTTTACAGTGTTGAACCACTCGAAACTTTAGCAACCATTATATGATTGGCCAACATTGAACCAATGTTTGATCGTTCACCAACCATGAATTGACCACTACCCTCTGGTAAATTAACGTGTCAAAGGAAAATCCAACATTTATTGATGGTTTCCCAGGGTTTTACTCTAAAAATATGATGATTTTCCAGCCAGCAAACTGTTAGATTGCCGGATTGTACCAACCATTGTGTATGACCATTGCCATGTTTTTGATCATTAGCTAACCATCAATTGACCATTATGGTACGTTTCACTGATTGACCGGAAGTAAATAATCACTAGCTAATCATAAATTCATCATCAACCATTGTTATCCTTTGTGTAACCGTTCATCAGCCATTTGGGCGTCCTTCGTTTCTGTCACGGACGCTCGACTGAGGATCTGGCAACGCCACCTTTGGCACGAGGCGCTTGGAACTGCCAAAAAACAGACATGCCCGGTATTATATATTATATTATATTGTATTGTAATATATTATATTATATTATATTATATTATATTATATTATATTATGTTATATTATATTATATTATATTATATTATATTAAATTATATTATATTAAATTATATCATATTATATTATATCATATTATATCAAATTGTATTATATTATACTATATTATCTTATATTGTATGATGTTATATTATATTAAATCATATTATATTATATTATATTATATTATATTATATTTGTGTATCTATACATGTGAATTGATATACATAAAGAGTGTTTTTGTCTCATATTATTCTTACGAATGCTGACGTTTCTCATTGTTCGGTACTGGTAATTATTTGTCAAAACGGATGTATATGTATATATATCTACATTTCGGTATAGGTTTAGATATACATATTTATACAAATATATATATATATGTGTATGGCAAAATATGATGTATGTATATATGTATATTGATATATCTAAATATGAAAATGATGCATATCATTATATCGCGTGTAAATAAAAATATACATACTATGCCGTAGCATTTTTTGTATGGTGCAACTGCCACCGCGGAATTCTTTCAGTATGCTGCTGCAGCAAATTGTTCAAACTGCCAACGGAGCTAGTGCAGCAAATTTAGAAGAATATGCCAAAATTGCTAAATTGATCTAAATTCAAATGTTTCTCAGAATAGGCAACTCTCAAAAATGGTTGGTTCATGACTATAAATGATTAATAGTACTAAGCTGGATGATTTGGGGATACCCCCATTCTAAGAACCCATCAAATCTTATTCATCCCATTTCCAGTCATCTCTACCACTTGGATGTGTAGCTGGGGTTAGTTCACTCCGGTTGTAAATCCTAACCCATAGAAACCATGTTTAGTAGCCTCTTGCGAGCAGTGAGGGGGCACATCCAAGCTGGTGCCAAGCATTTACTGCTTCTGCTCCTGTTTTCGCTCTCACCCCAGCGCCTCTGTTCGCAGCATGCGCTGAAACTTGACCTAGGTGCACTGACTTCATAGCGAATGCAAATTATAAAACCCAACAAGAACACGGAGGTACGGTGGCTTCTTAAAATGGGTGAACCCCCCAGTTATCATGGTAGAAATGACTGGAAATTGGGGGAAGAAGATTTGGTGGATTCTTAAAACCGAGGGACCCCCAGTTATCATCCTTTATATCAACCACTTGTAGTAATAAGCCAACCATTTCTTTTTTTGGGGGGTCCCCTATGGCTTGAGAAACGACTATATACCACAACTGCTGGCGTTCGCGTCACGTATTTGCTATGCTGACAACTTCGTTAGTTGATTCCCCAACTGGATTGTAACTATGGCGAGCTGGGCACCCGACGTACCCGTGGTGTACCATCATTAACCGTGGCTTTCCCTATTCATTTGTTTGTGAACTCAATGGTTAACATGGTAAATAGGGAAAACAAGGGTTAACACGGGCCAATGTTAACATGAATATTGTTGGTTGTTATCCCCCGTTATTGATGGTTCATATTGACCCCACTCGCCATATTGAGTTTTTTCTTCCAGTCAGAAAAACCGATTGCATGAAGCACCACATGGTGACGCTGACAATGCTGACTATAGCTCATGTTGGGATGCTTCTTAAACCATTGCTCCAAAATGTTTGGGTTCCACCTTGAAAATGCTCACTTTCTAGTGGTTTACCGGTCCACTGCGTATTGCTATGAAGGCTGATTGCCTCTCATCTCCAGCACCTTTTGAACTGCTGCATAGCAAACAAATCATGGTGGAGCCCCAACCGCGTTTGTGCTCCTGGTTGCAAGAAGTAGGGGAACAGGTTGATGATTCTACAGCCATAGCCACAGTTGAAACTTGATACGCACAAGCCAATGATTTGCACTCAGACCAGAATGCACATCTGGGGATTGCCATGACAAAAAACAATTGGCAACAGCAACAAAACATGACAAGACCCACGCCAATAACATGCAATCACACAAAACACATTGGCAAAGCCAGCAAAAACCAACAAGAAACAGCTAAACTACCGGCAAAATGGCTGTGGTCAAAACCCTGTACCCCTGGCTCCCGATCATTTATCATTGTTCTCCCTATTCTTGTTGTTGATTATCCCCCATCAAACGGTTGCTAAATATTGACCCATGGCCAAATGAGTCCCAGAAACAACAACAACCATCAACCAAACCAGCAAACAAACCAAAAAAAAATTGAGAAACCATCTGTGGATCAATGGTTCTAGGGCGAACTGAATCTACCAAAAGCTAGATATGGTTCATTAATGGTCACGCCATGGTTAGGCAACGGCAAACCAAACCAGTCCCAAAACACCGAGCGACTCCCGTGTCCAACTTCCATGCGTTGAGCAAACCGGAGCCTGGGCGGAGCTGTGCGGTGGTGGCTGGCAACCATTGTCCCCAGTTCCAATGCGGGTGTCTCAAGCCTTAGGGGACATCGTTGGTTTATTGCTATGGTTTATGTAAGGATGATTTGGGGAGTCCCCGATTTTGAGAAACACCCAAATTGCAACCAGTTAAACTGGTTAAACTTGCTATTAACCACTGGTATATACCTCAGAAAGGAGTGTTGTGAGCCCGTGTGCTCTTGGGGGTTTTGTTGCATTGATCCCCAAATCCCCAAAAAGGTGTTCTGGAATACAGGTATAGATTCAGCTTAGATAGTTTGCATGGTTTGGTCAACAACCTTCGGGCTCATTTTGATGGAAAACCCAAGCAGTGAAGACAATGCAGAAAGCAGTGATGTTGGGTGAATGACCCCTGTAATATATCACCACCCGTCATCAGACAGTGGCATCGAACACAAGTATTCGGTGGGTCATGTCATGACGTTATTGCTCAATAAAAAGCCTGGCAATCACGATCCTGAGAGAATGCAAAATTTGACACAAGCAACTTGTACCCTCCGGCAGGTCAACATGGTGACATAGTTGTAGGAAATTACCAATACTTAAATCATTTGCCTGCTACAGAATCCATCATACAACGCATCAGCAAAAACAAGATGTATTCATGTACTTAGTTCGGTTTTTGTTGTAAGACGAGAAAATCACGATCTCAGGGACCGTTGAACCATGGAGAATGCCATTACAAAGAACAGGTCTTGTCCCACCAATGCCTCGTTTCGACACAAATAATCGACCATCAGTTTAATACGTTATCGCATGTTCACATCTTAAAATGACATACAATGACCAAGTCTGCAGGCATCTGCAGGCTCCTGCCCCTAGGGCGACCCCGTATGCCATCGTTTTGTCAGTGCTGGGAATCACAATCACATCGATCACCAAGCAAATCATCCATGGTGAGGTCGGATCGCATTCTCTTCCTAAGAGCTTCTCTTCTCAGCCGTTCTTCTCGTAGACGTTTTCTGTTCAAAGCATCCAAGCGGCTTCGTTCCTCTCGGGCCTTTCTGAGGTGTGCGATCCTCTGCTGCAAGACTCTGCGCCGCTCTTTGTCAACGAGTCTCGCCTCCAGTTTCAACATCCGCCCCCATCTCACCAGGAGCCGTTTCAAAGCCAACAATCTAAGCTCGGAAGGGCATCTCCTGGAACGGCGTTTCCTGGTGTGCAAAGCTATACTCTGAGGTTCCCCTTCAAAGGCCTTGGTTGCGTGGACTTGTTTGGGTATCCTGGGTCGATTTTTGGTCGTGTCGTGGAGCGCCATGTGCGCCCGCTCCCACTGTTGCAATTTTGCATTCCGTACATCAGCTCTGCCCTGGTAACGGGCACGGATCTTCTCCAGAATAATGGCCCGGTCCGCCCCAGCAATTTCCCAAGCATCAGCTGCTGCCGTTTGGAACCTTTCCCAAGCATCTTGGAGATGGGCTGGGCTGTGCTGCCAATACAAGCTTCGCGACCCCACGTTCTTGGCATATTGGCGGAAAGGCTCCAAGCAGCGCCGCATCCTTCCAAGCTGTTCAACACTCTGAACACTCCGTGTTCGCAAGTCTGTTCCAATAAAAAACCCAGCCGCTTGAACTACCAGAAAAGTAAGTTTGAGATCCGCAAGGTGCTTCCCATGCTCTTTGGCAGAAGACATAAGGGCGCCTTGCAAGCGCTCCTCAAAGGAAGGACCGGCGAATTCAGCATCCCGCATCTTTTGCTTCACTGCCGTCAGAACCATCAAGAACTCAAGGCCAGTTTGGAGGTCGCACTTTTTTGTGTTCATCTCAAATGAATCAAAACAAATGCCGGCTCTGTAGACATCCGAGTCTGAGTCCTTCCTAAGGTAGCCACTAGTGCTTCGGGCCTTCTTAACACTGGATTCTTTCTTCCTCTTTGTCATACACCTCCTGGACTTGTTCTGACCGAAGCTGGCACTTGGCAAAGCAAGCGCGCTGTGCCCATCTGTTCCCGTTCCACTCTGGACACTTGCGGTCACACTTTCAGCCGATACCAGTGATCCTTGTCTTCCACCCTCGGTCAACATCTCGACCATCCATTTCTCCAGAATCAATCGCTGCTTTTGGGAGAAGTGCTTGCTGATCACATCATTACGCACATCTCGTGGCAATTGTTTTAGAAGATCATGGATTTTGCTCAACAGGTTTGGATGATTCGATTGGGATGCACAAGCTGCTTGGGGATCAGTTCCAGCATGGAACTCAGCCTTTTGCGACCTTGCCTTCTTGCTGGAGGTTGGAGGTTCTGACGGAGGTGCCTGCCGCGGTGGAGCGCCCCGTTTCCTCCCAGTTTTCTTCTTTTGTCCGCTCTCCTCTGGGTCTGCAGCACTGCATCTGTCGGCTCCCTGGTCATACTTCCTGCGGGCCTCGGGATCAGCTAAGGTCTCAAGTGCTTGGTACACTAAATGGAAGGCCTCCTTACTGCCACCCTTATCTGGATGCACCTGCAAAGCACGCTTTTTAAAAGCCAGTTTGATCTCATCCAAGGTGGCATTCTGGTCCACCAGCAGCACATCATACAAGGACACTTGGGGCATCAAAACATGGTCAAGTGCAGGGCTTTCATTTTTCCATATTTTTCCGCATGGTCAACATGCCACTTGGTGTTCCATTTCTTGCTTACATGCAACTTTGTGCGGCTTTCTCTTCTTGAAGACAAGTCATGTTCTGGAAAACAAAGCACACAAGAAGTTGGCACATGTTTGCAAGCAACTGTTTCCGTATATGGTTAGTAGCGAGATAAGAATTTCTTCGATTGCAAAAAGATCATGCAGAGTTGTGAAGCTCGATTCACTGCTGCGGCGGCCTCAAGGCATCATAATGATCGTCATGATCGTCTTCACAACCTCATCATCCTCATTGTTGTCATCACCATCAGCCGCATCTGATATACCCATTTTCTTAGCCCGAACTTTCGTTTCAAGCTTTCTGGTTGTTCCAAAAAGATCGTATGGGTCATTACAAAGTGTACCTCTGTGCACCAGCCATAGCTGTTGGTTCATGGCAAACTAAATTGTCAACAACTACAGTACTTACCTTTCTCCACCATCATTTATCTAGCCGAGCCAACACTAATCATGAAATTGAATAACCATGATATACCATGATATAACCCTTAAAGCTACCACTATCAACAGCCCATCGCTTTCTTCAAACATGATCCAAACCACATCGGGCCTCGCAGAAAGTGCCGCTGCCATGAAGCCATGTGCCGATGTCGGGGCATGGTCAAGCTGCTTCACCCCATGAAAAGCGTCAATAAGCTGGTGAAGGATGGCTAACCATGGTCAACAAATGGTTTGGAATGATTGATGCTTCACAACTGACAATGATGATAATGATAATGGTTAATCCAGAAGTTGTGGTGGCTAACAACGGCGGTTGATTGTTGATAATACGGCTAGTAGTGATACTGCTTGATGAGACTCAAGATGAAGCTAACGTGCTGGCTTATACACCATCACTCTTTTAAGGGCCTAATGATCAAGAGGGAATTTCTTTATCCACGGTTGATGCTGTCATCCCTTGAAGGCTTCCGGATCATGGTTTCTTGGAATATATGTGTAAACGCTGACACCCCAAAAATCCAAGTGAAAGGCCAAAGTGGACTGCGAATTGTTGTCATGCCCGAGGGATGGTATCCCACGGGGCCATGGATAGTAGCACCTTTTAAAGCTACCCAAGTCACCATCCATCCATGCCATTTCAAGGGGTACACCTTGGCTATGTGCCATACCTCACTGGACGGTGCCGTGGCCAATCAAGCGACGAATCGAGAGCCAAGAAGATAAATTGAACAGCAATTGGTTTACTTTTGATGGTCTTTAACCGTTTCTTGATTGCTACATGGTTGGTTTTAACGACTACAAAGTAATTGTTGGTTGCCACACTGCGGTATCTGTATGAAGCCTCTTTTGCTGATGGTTTCACCTAGGGCCTGGAAGGTACCAGAATGACCTATCAAGTGAACCTTTGGTTTAGGTATTTTGGTTAGACATCTACTTTCACTTGTGAAGGATTCATCATGACAGCCAAATCCACGCAAGCTGAGCCAAAGGCGCAAGCAAAAGCTTGAGCCAAACGGCGGTGACAAATAGTGACACACCGATTGATATGGGCAATGATCAAACCTCAGAATATGTTTGGTAAGGTCATCCACCAAGAATGGACATTTGTTCAAACATGCTCATGCATGGATAACACACAGATGAATAATTCTGAATACTGAACCCGACAGAACCCAACAATATGTTTAGTTAGTGACCAGATGTGACCAGCATTGTGCATGTCCACAAATGCTGAAGCTCACAAACTTGCCAGGCTTTTTCACACACTCCGCAGGGCAGCCGTCCATACTTGCCAGGCTTTCCTGTTAACATGACACTTGTTGGATGGGTTGCCGGGTACCCGTTTTGCGTATGGACAATCACCACATTGCAATCTTTTCGATGCTTCGATGATCCAATCTCGTAAACTTGAGCCGAATTTGCCTGAGCCACACACTTTGTGCATCGCCTTGCCTCTGCCCCACCGAAAATGTATGGCTTTCTGGCAGGAGAGTCATGGCCCTGCTTTGCAGCCTCATGGTCTGAGCTTCAGTTCCATTGACATTAGCTTTTTCTTTTCCTCAAAGATTCCCAGATTTGTGCTTGTGATTTCAGGGTTAGTTGCAGTGAACTTAGGGCACAACTGAAACTGTGGAAGGTTTTCAATTGCGGATCTTGCCAGTAGAGATCACTGAATGCACTTCCTCCCCAGTTGTTGGCCCCCCATTCACAACCTCACTCGAACACACCACAGCTAGCCCCCAAATCCCTGAGGCACAGGAAATTTACTGACAAAAATACGACATTTGGCACTCGCGACACGCCAGGCTGCATGAATGTTGGGTGTCAATTTTGGAAGTAAATCATAGCTATTTGCACAGGCCAAAGTTTTGGATGCAACGGTGACAGAACAGCCAGGGGACTGTACCTCTGAGTTGGATCCCAACCATCACAAGGAAACCACCAGCCAGAAGACCCCATGCAAGAACAACCCTAACCGTGGAAGAGTATCATATCTTCCCATGGAGTAGTTGGATGCCTGAAAATGAGGCTCTTCCAAACCATTGGTGATGGAAACGCGTTCCGTTTTGGCGGCGCGGTTTAGGGGGTAGATAGGTTATGCAACATATCCATTTACTCGTAGCTTCACGTGGATATTAAATGGGTATGTTCATAAATCTTTGTGCAGCCTCTTAATGCAGCCACATCTACATTTTCTCATTTGTTTGTATTATTCATGAGTCGTCTTCTTAGTTTGTTGTAACGACATCTCCTCGGCACTGTGAAAAAACATCTCCACAGCAGGGGAGATGCATTTCACACACCTACCAACGTTCGTTGCACAGCCGCGTTTTTCAGCCGCCGTTTGTGCTGGGAAAGGTAACTAAAACAAGGTCACTGTGGATCTGCAGAAGGTCAGGTTCCTCAGTGGAAGCGCAACGGTTGATCGATGGGAGACGCTGACAGACTGAAGGTATGACAATTCCAACATGAGATTTCTTGCTATTCCAAGAACACTTAGTGGATATTAGTGGATGATACGGGTTAATTCTTCGCTCGTTAGTGGTTGCTGCTGCTCTTCAAGGGGCTGTCCATGACTCCAAAAACCTGTTGCTTTCCCTGTCAAATGCTGCTTTTTGAGATAGCTTGGGAATGTTTGGGGGTATAGCCATTGATACCCATGTGGCCCTACAGCGTTGGATATTCTTGTTTCTGGTTGCTATCCCCCTTTCACTACCAATTTTTACAGTGTTGAACCACTCGAAACTTTAGCAACCATTATATGATTGGCCAACATTGAACCAATGTTTGATCGTTCACCAACCATGAATTGACCACTACCCTCTGGTAAATTAACGTGTCAAAGGAAAATCCAACATTTATTGATGGTTTCCCAGGGTTTTACTCTAAAAATATGAGGATTTTCCAGCCAGCAAACTGTTAGATTGCCGGATTGTACCAACCATTGTGTATGACCATTGCCATGTTTTTGATCATTAGCTAACCATCAATTGACCATTATGGTACGTTTCACTGATTGACCGGAAGTAAATAATCACTAGCTAATCATAAATTCATCATCAACCATTGTTATCCTTTGTGTAACCGTTCATCAGCCATTTGGGCGTCCTTCGTTTCTGTCACGGACGCTCGACTGAGGATCTGGCAACGCCACCTTTGGCACGAGGCGCTTGGAACTGCCAAAAAACAGACAACGTGCGGTTCATCCCAAGGAACGGCACCACATACACAAATGCTGAATCGAACAGGAGGCCGCCAGGCATGCTCATAATATCTATATATCTAGATATTGTTATATGTACATGCCTATATCTGTATGTATATGTAAATAAATAAATAAATATATGTATAAATATATATATATATATTGTATATTGCTATAAAAATATATCTCAATATGCACAAATATCTATATATAAAATATGTGTATCTATACATGTGAATTGATATACATAAAGGGTGTTTCTGTATCATATTGTTCTTACGAATGCTGATGTTGATAATTGTTTGGTACTGGTAATGATTTGTGAAAACGGATGCATATGTATAAACCTACATATAGATATAGGTTTAGATATAGATATAGAGAAAGAAAAAGGTATGGTATATAAATATCTGAATATGAAAATGCTGCATATCTGTATATATTATCGCGTGTAAATGAAAATATACATACTATGCCATATCAAATTTCTCTGGTGCAACTGCTACCGCGGAATTCTTTCAGTAAGCTGCTGCAGCAAATTGTTCAAACTGCCAAGACGGAGCTAGTGCAGCAGCTTGAGAACAATGTACCAAAGTTACTACAGTACATTGATCTAAATCCAAATGTTTCTCAGAATAGGCAACCCTCAAAAATGGTTGGTTCATGACTATAAATGATTAATAGAAATAAGCTGGATGATTTGGGGGTACCCCGATTCTAAGAAACCATCAAATCTTATTTACCCCATTTCCAGTCGTTTCTACCACTTGGATGTGCAGCTGGGGTTAGTTCACTCCGGTTATACATCCTAACCAACCCATAGAAACCATCGTTAGTAGCCTCTTGCGAGCAGTGAGGGGGGCACATCCAAGCATGGTGCCAAGCCTTTACTGCTTCTGCTTCTGTTTTCGGTCTCACCCCAGCGCCTCTGTTCGCAGCACACGCTGAAACTTGACCTAGGTGCACTGACTTCATAGCGAATGCAAATTATAAAACCCAACAAGAACACGGAGGTACGGTGGCTTCTTAAAATGGGTGAACCCCCCAGTTATCATGGTAGAAATGACTGGAAATTGGGGGAAGAAGATTTGGTGGATTCTTAAAATCGAGGGACCCCCAGTTATCATCCTTTATATCAACCACTTGTAGTAATAAGCCAACCATTTCTTTTTTTGGGGGGTCCCCTATGGCTTGAGAAACGACTATATACCACAACTGCTGGCGTTCGCGTCACGTATTTGCTATGCTGACAACTTCGTTAGTTGATTCCCCAACTGGATTGCAACTATGGCGAGCTGGGCACCCGACGTACCCGTGGTGTACCATCATTAACCGTGGCTTTCCCTATTCATTTGTTTGTGAACTGAAGGTTAGCATGGTAAATAGGGAAGACAATGCCGACCATAGCTCGTGTTCGGAGCTTCTCAAACCATTGCTCCAAAATGGTTGGCTTCCACCTTGCATAAAAACTAATTTTCTGGTGGTTTACGGGTCCACTGCGTATTGCCATAAAGGCCAATTGCATCTCATCTGCACGCACCTTCTGAACTGCTGCGGAATCAATAAATCACGGTGGAGCCCCAACCTCGTTTGTGCTCCTGGTTGCAAGAAGTAGGGCAACAGGTTGATGATTCTACAGCCATAGCCACAGTTGAAACTTGATACGCACAAGCCATTGATTTGCACTCAGACCAGAATGCACATCTGGGGATTGCCATGACAAAAAACAATTGGCAACAGCAACAAAACATGACAAGACCCACGCCAATAACATGCAATCACACAAAACACATTGGCAAAGCCAGCAAAAACCAACAAGAAACAACTAAACTACCGGCAAAATGGCTGTGGTCAAAACCCTGTACCCCTGGCTCCCGATCATTTATCATTGTTCTCCCTATTCTTGTTGTTGATTATCCCCCATTAGACGGTTGCTAAATATTGACCCATGGCCAAATGAGTCCCAAAAACAGCAACAACCAGCAACCGAACCAGCAAACCGGGAAAACATGGGAAACCATCTGTAGATCAATGGTTCTAGGGCGAGCTGAATCTACCAAAAGCTAGATATGGTTCATTCATGGTCACGCGATGCGAAACGGCAACGGCAAACCAAATCAGTCCCAAAACACCGAGCGACTCCCGTGTCCAACTTCCATGCGTTGAGCAAACCGGAGCCTGGGCGGAGCTGTGGTGGCTGGCAACCAGCCAGTCACCAGTTCCAATGGCAGTGTCCCAAGCCATAGAGGACCCAAAAAATCGTTGGTTTATCGCTATGGTTCACATAAGGATGATTTGGGGAGTCCCCGATTTTGAGAAACACCCAAATTGCAACCAGGTAAACTGGTTAAACTGGCTATTAATCAGTGGTTCGTCTACCATCTGGTCGCTTAAAACTGAGTGATAGTGGTTCATAGTGGTTAAAACTGCTTGGTGGTATATAATTGTCATCAGGTATTGTTGAGAAATGCTGGACATGTTTGTGCAGCTAAATGTGATGGTCACTAGTGGTTAGTGGTTAAAGCTTGGTGCAATTGATGCTTAAAATCATCCCAAATAGTGTGGTTGAAAATAGAAACATGCTCGAAATTTACAAACCAGAAAAAAATGGAAATCAAAAAAAATTAGAAGTGAGTCACAACACTCAAAGTGTCTGCGACTGTCATTCCAGTTCATGAACCTCCAAAACAACGCCCCTGGAAGGCTCACTTCATGGACATTAAAGCTTGAGGAATCTGAAACTCCAGACAGCGTTGAGAGCAAATAAGGGGGCTTTCCTCTGGCCCCCAACTGTGTATACTTGATCAAAGTTGCCCAACTGCAATGGTACCGGATGGTACAGGGCTTCCCAACCAGCACGTGTTCCTCCACACCAAGCAGAATGAGTTGAATCAGAAACCTGAAAGATTTTTGGGGGTACCCTTTCCGGAGAAGCCAAATGAAAAATGTCCAAACTACCGACTTATCATAGATTTTCCGTGGTTTTCCATGGTCTTCCACGGGATTTCCCTGGCATGCCTGGTTGGTTGGCACATGTTTCCATGATTTCCCATGGGTGATGATGCGCAGCCATGAACACCCCCACGATCCAACGATAATCAATCAGGAAGTTCAATAACTGCTCAGCCTGCAACATTTTTGCTGGGTTAGCTATTGGAGATTGCTACGGCTAAGTCATAGCTTACTCCTGATAGAGGTACCTCAGTACTTTGACCCAACCCCCAATCCCTCTTGGCCACGCGCAGCTTCAAAATGTTCCAACCTTGTTACTTGTCATATCTACAAGGCTTACGCAAGGCTTACAACCCAGCAGGCTTGCACTGCGCTAAAGCGAGGTTCCTCTGAGGTCTGGTTGGTGGTTGAACCACCCCTATGCAAAATGGTCAACCAACCAGTCGCTACTATGGGAAAATATGGAATGTCAATCAAACCACCAAACCAGCTATATTAACAACTATGAACCAGTCTTATCCATTTCTCAGAATGGTCAATTACTACCCATGGTTAAGATTATTCTCATGATTAAATTCTTAACCAACTCTACTAACATTAAGTCATACTAACAGTGGATAATCTTGTCAAAGGTTGGCTTATTAACCATTGTGAACTAGCTATATTATTAACACTAATCAACCACTCCTACCGTACCTTGCCAGGTTGATTTTCGCCGGGCCTTCATGGAAGGAGCCATCGTCCTGCGTGTGACCCACAGGCGGGATGTGGCAATGACCGAGCGGACATGTATACAGCCGTGATGTATGCAGCAATGTATGTTGCAATGTATGTATGCACCCATGTAATTCTGTATCTATGAAATACAGTATGCACATGAATGCACTATAACTACGTATTTTCTGTATACACCTATAATATTGTGAGATAAATGCACACACACACACACGCATGTATATGTATGTATTCATATGCGTTACATTTGCATACATGCCTCCCTGAAAATCAGGAAGCGTATATCTACAGGCATAGGTACTAAAGCAATTGCAAAGCCGAATAAACCTGCATATCATATACTTGCTGTATGCAATGACGAATCATACCAAAACAATGGGGCACAGCGACCAACCATTTCAATTGTGGGACACAAGCTGCGCTTCCAGCGGCTTAAAGAGCTGGCAGTGGGGTGGCAAATCGTTGGAAGCTATGTTGGCTCTCGACATCCGGGACCCTACGATTCCAGTAGTCAAAATGGAACATGGATTTGGCATCTGATTAGTGGAATGTTCATCACATTTCACCGGATTCCTACATTTGGATTGTTCCATTTTGAATGAATTTGGCATGAATCCATCACCAAAATGGTGAATCCGGATTTTCATCCAATTTCAGGCTGCAGCGCAGCTCCATTAGGTTGAAGGCGCTCACCAGTCCACAGAGATAATCACTGCTGCATGGTTCAGATTTGCTGATTCCCAAAATGGTACACAAATATACGCAAATTGTTTCCTTCTCTGGCTGGTGGTTAGAAGCAATCCCCCAAAATATTAGTCAATCATTGTCATTCACCTCCGCACGACAGCAATCTCGGCCGTGCCGAGGAAAAAATGTGAAAAACCAGCAGCCAGTTCGCTTGATGAATCAAATGTATACAGTGATTCCTCATGGTTGGTTGGTTCGAACCGTCAGCTCTGCGGTAACATGGATAGACTTCCGGTAAGGATTGGCGGTTTCAATCACAGCTTAGTCGTCATAGAAACACCATGGAATGACAACCTCCAGGAATGACATCAGCGACCAGTTCTTGTTTAAGCAAACGCAAAACGCCACTGGTTGGTGGGGTAACGCCTATGAAAAATATTTAAACAACCAACCATTTATTGATGACCAGTGCAAATGCAAAATGTCAATCAAACCATCAACCAGTAGTTGTTTAAGCATTATTGTTGCTTGTTATCTCCTATTATCAACCATCATTAACCATGATGATAAAACGTTAAAAGGTCTTGAAACCACCAACCACACAATGGCACCCTGATGAACAAAGCTTCAGCTTTGTAGGTTTGAAGCTGTGCTGATTCATCGACGGGTTTCCTCAATACGTCACAGCTGAAGGTGGCACATTTTTGGTGACATGGGTTAGTTGAAGAGTAGATGTATGAGTAAGATTGCACCTGCTTGTACCAGTTATGGTGGTTTGACATATCAATGGATGTTTCAATTGATAAACAAATTGTTATTATCTATGCTTATCACTAAACGTCGCCAACCAACCACCCAGTGTCGCTGGGATTTAAGTGCAAAATCGGAGGTAAAAACACTGCAAACCACAGTCAACCTTGTTTTACTATGTACTTTCATCTTTCACCACCATGAACCATTATCAACCATTGTCAACCGCCAACCATTCTTAACGATTCTCAACCACCACGTAACAATTACTGACCACTACTAATCCCACTGGTTGTGATTGCTCATCAGTCACTTTTGAGATCGATGACTCGTGCACGCCTCGAAGGACAGCAGCACGTTGTTCAGCACTCGGAGGTGCCTCAGTGCGCTAGCGGTCGTGCCATAACGGTGCGGGGCGGTTGGTAAAACTGGAGTGCTGCTCCTGGCTGCTAGATATGGTGGTTTCTCAAAATAGGGGTACCCTCAAATCATCCATTACTACTCATTTATAGTAATAAACCAACTATTTTTTGGGTCCCCTATTTGGAGAAACCTCCATATGGCTAGGTAATGTTAGCTAGTATTGTCAAACCAACCCTATCTAGCAGCAGATAGTTGGTGAGGTGATCGTTGATATGGTTAGTTGGTGATAGTCAGTAATGATATGTAATGATCACAACGGGGTGGTTGAACATGATCAAGATTGAGGTGGTTTGCCATCAGCCATGGAGCATAATCAAGGATGCTTTTGATGATGGGGTTGATGATAGCGCTTGGTAATGGCGGTAAACCCCAAGCAATATCGGCAATGTCACGGGTAGTTGTGATAAATTACTCAAGATTACTCATGGTGACTAACAACCGTTACCTGTAACTAGAGTGAATAGTTGATGATGCAGTGGCCTACCATTTGATGCTGCATCCTATGCTTCCATCGTCTCCTATTGCCACGGCTGTCCCAATGGCTGGTTGATGCATCAGATCGTGCTCCATCACGACTGTCTTAAGGATGGTGCATCCCTGTCTGGAAAACCAACCACGGCTGTGAATCACATGGCGGGGCTCCCCAGTTAGTTCACTGATCTTGTAACCAGGGTAACTACCAGCTATAATATTATAAATATAATATGATATAATCATGCTGAAGCGGCTTACTAACCAACTCATAACTAGGACCTGTATCGGATATGACGATTCTCCATTGATGAATTGCCGAAGGTGGTGGTCCATCACCTCACGGAGGTGTTGCATCGCCCCGAGATCCCCAACGACTCCACTGGCTGCCAGCGGTTTTCTCCGGAAGGCGAGGCAGGTGGGGTTTCAACCTGTAAGCGCCAGAGGCAAACTTCTGGTGTTCTTTGCAGGGGACGAGGATGACGATGGATGATGGATGATGGATGATGGATGATGGATGGTGGATGGTGGATGACTCACAATGCTGATCATGATGAGAGTTTGTTCGATGGCGGCGATGTAGTCATGAGAACGTGATCATGATGATTGTGGCGGTAATGTTTATGATCTTCATCGTGGCAAAACTAGCCTTTATGCTACTTTTGCCGCTCCTGATGAACAACCACAGCAACAGCATCAGCTGGGATATTAATAGCTGTTATTCATGGGATTCACAGCTCATCAGTAATTCTTGCTTATACCTATTGGTTCATACCTCTGCAAGCTCTTGACACTTTTAGAGAAATTGTAACCTTCCAAAATTCTGCTCTTGACTTTTTTTAGAGATTATAACCTTTAAAAAACAACAAGACATGCCTACGCCAAGTACCACTGTCAGCACAGGCGTCTGTCAGGTGTTGTCGGCCTCTCTTGTCATGCCGGCTGTGAGCCCTGAGGCTCCCGCATGAACAGTTCTACTGGCCTGTCACCAGCTACTCCCACAGAGTCAAAGAATTCATTGGTCACGCCTGGCTGTCATTCCCGATCAACCAGTTAACCACCAAAGAATCATCAATGGACCATCAATCAACCATCACCCCGTCAACTCACCCCATCAATTCACCTCATCAATTCACCATCAGGCTATGGGTCAAAACCCTGTACCCCTGGTTCCGCACTATTAACCATTGTTTTCCCTATTATGGTTGGTTATTATCCCTAGAAATTGGTTGGTTAACTGCTTGACCCATAGCCATCAATCAACCGTCACCTGCGCTTTTCATTGGACCATCAGCCATCTTCTTATCGCGCCTCCAGGACGGGACTCAGCAGCTGGCCTGGTGAAGCAGCGAGGAATACGACGGTTGAACCACCGTCTGGGTGTTTGTTTAACCATTATCATTGGTGGTGATGGTTTAACCACTAGCCCCTGTCGTTAGTAAACCATTTGGATTTTGATTTGGTTTATAGTAGTTCAAGCATTATTGCTGTATCATTAACCACTAGATCCCTTACAAAGCATGACGGAAACCACCAACTAATAATCCGATGATTGGTCGCCCCCCAAGAGGTTGAGAACGGCCTTGATAGCGGATCTATATATCTGAACCATCAAGATTTGTACCTCCAGCAGCAACCATCTACATACCATCACGACTGCAACAAAAAACGGTATTTCTCAAATGACAACATTGATGGTGGTTGACCATGATTGGTTCCTATCCCCGCACCTGTAATCGTTAGCACTTCGTTTGACGCGCGCATCCAAGTGACAGACCTAGTGAACCAATCATCCCACAAGTGCTGATAAACAAGAGCCGATCGAGACAGTGGATCTATATATGACAATAAACCATCGAATCTAAATCACCAGCTACCTATGCCACCTATGCTACCGACGCTACCTATGCTACCTATGCTATGCACCGTTGAACCATGTTGGTTCAGTCATTGCTGGAGATCGAACTTGACCAAGCTCGAACCGCCTCCCTGGTGATGCCCCCCATGCCGTGTCGAGACGACATCGACCACACCTCGAGGTTTCAGGAGAAGCAATGCATCCTGGCCGCAGCAGTGGAAGGCTCGCCACAAAATTGGGCAGTTGGATGTTTCGAATAAGGCAAAGATGTTCGCCCGAGCCTTAGGGTTTGCCCCGCATGGGTCTGAGAATATTTCCCAACGCTCAAATTCCTGCACAGGGCCATTGTTTTTTGACTTTTGAGTTATCAAACCCTAAACCTCAAACCCTAAAACCCTAAAACTAAAACCCTAAAACCCTAAAACCAAAACCCTAAAACCCTAACAAAAACCCTGAAACCCTAAACCATAAATCACTGCGTATAGCCAGTGTTTTCGCATCTTGTCCAAGCCATCTCGATCTTGTACAACATGCTCCATTGCAGTGGCGCTTTATGTGGTGGGGCGAACGTTAAGGCTGGAGGAAAGATGTTTCACAAAGATGTATCGAAACAAAATTGATCAGTGGATGTTGACTTGTCTAAAAGATGTTTCGAACAAATTGGGGGACCCCTAAAGGCCCCCAAATGATCCATTGATCATCTGAAACAGATTCTGACTGGGGATGATTTGGGGGTCCCCTATTTGGAGAAAAAACCAGTTGGGATGGGATGACAACAGGAAACACCTGGAAGAGTGGCAACATTCTTCTGGCACCAAGGCAAGAGTGTCACTTTACTTACTACATGTGTTGATCAGCTGCATTAATCAACAGGAGTGTGAAGCAACCCCACAACTCTCTGGGGAACAAACAATCGAGTCAAATTGGATTCACACCATGAACCGATCTATGATGCCCCTCGCTGCGGCTCACAAGTTTTGCACCCCTCGGGTGTCACAACATATGCCCAACGCTCAATACCCAATCTCGTCCGTGAATTGACCAACCACTTGCACGAAATTTCAACGAGCAAGTGGACTTTACCCTGCATACCTGGAAACCAGTTCCAAACCATCACTATATGTACCGCAGCAGAATTGCTATAGTCCGATATATACATGTTTCCTGTCTGCTTCTACCACCTCCTATTGCGCATGGTGCCTCACAATTTGCATCCGGCTTTGAGGCGAAGGCAAATGCTTGGGGACAGCTGCACTGGGAAAACATCGCAGCTATCCGATGCTATCCGAAACAGCCCGGTGTGAAAACCGATGGCTCCATCCAGATCCACCCGGCTTTGCAGGGACCCACGATCCACCAATCCACACTCTTCACATTTCATCGAAGTCGTGCGGTGAATGTCGATGGTTAGAGGCTGAAACTGCAAACTAGGTTACATAACCAACATGAACCTAGCATCCGTTACATAACCAAGATGAAGTAGCTACAACTACGGATGGGTCGATGGTTGTATCCTGCCTTACCCCTAGGGGAGAGCCCCGGTCGGCAGTTTCATCGGGATCACGTGCCTGGTGCGTTCGCGCATAGATGTGGACTGCATCTCCTTGGGACCACCGATGTTGCATGGTACGGGTCATTGAAATGTTAACCAATTGACCAACTAATTGACCAACACCACCCAATTGACCAACACCAACGGATTGACCAACCACTAAATTCATTTGCATTAATATGTATGAAGATTGAAGCAATTTATGAACATTAATGGGGTGATTGATGCTTATGAACCATGCAGTTCATGCTCAGGTTTGATTAACGCTTACTTGACCAATTAGTACACCAGTTGGCAATCAACTGTTACTAGTATGGCAGACTAATATCAACCAAGTAACAAAAGCAACTGTTGCGGCAACCACTGCTAAATGACTGGTTGGTGGTTTCAACCCCTAGCGCCGCTGAGCTCTCGCTGCCTGATCAATGCAAGCAGCGTCCAGTCCGGCTAGCTAAGCTGAAAGAATGAAGGGTGGCCGCGCGCCAAACGCCTTCCTCACCGACTGAATCCTCCCGTTGTGGGAGGCAGTCAACTTGGCTTCCACTTGTTTGTGCTCCTCAGGATTGATACCTAAGAGTAAACACCTCGTCCAACATCGAAAAATTGATGAATGGGGCAAAAGGGAGATTGGCAAATAAGTGGATTCCAAAACTGTGGCCAGTGCCTTCAAGGCACTTTGGAACCAAGCGGCCAGCTTCAAAAAATCAAACCCGCGGTGTCGATACACCTCAGTGGCATCTTCGAAGGCTTTGGTGGCTCCATTGTACCAGTACCCCACATGTCCGGTGGTGATTTGATAATGCGCCAACAACTCATAAGAAGTAAGCCACCGTGGTTGGGCTCCGGGAGCCTGCGTCAGTTGCGTCAGCCAGCTCAAAAGTCTGCTTGCATTGGTACCCAATGCACCTCCACAACCTTCGGGCACAGCTGTTGGCAAGGGAACGAAGGAGAGTTGCTGCTCAACTCCCGCAGGCCGCTCAACCGTTTCCCAATCACATTCGTCACTCTCCCTGCGAGTTGGCTTCGTTTCGACTGCACGAAGTCCTACCTGGCACAAGACTTCGTGGATGATTGCATGGTCGTTAGTTTGTTGGGCGTGGTCCTTCCTAGCTTGGGCCCAAGCCTGCTGGAGTCCCCTGGGCAATTGGCTCCGTGCATGGTTGGCCCACTCATCTGCTGCATCGTTTCCGCGAATGACCCATCTGTCGACAACCTCGGTGTAGGCAGCTGGATCCTCATGACTACGAACTTTGATGATCCGAAAAGGCAAGGCCAAATCAGTTGTGACGCACCACAGTCGGTACAATCGCTCCCACAAGTCGTGATCAGTGTTCGGTGTGTTTGCACACTGACGAGAAAAATGGGTGATTCCCTTCCAAACTGCTTGATTGTCGGTCCAAATGTAGAACTCCCGTTTACCCCTCAACGCAAACTCAAAGGCTGACACGAGGGCAAAAAGTTCGGCTCGAAAGGTAGTCTGGCTGAAACCAGGCAGTCCTCCCATGCTGACCAGAATCGCAATGCAGGTTGGCCTGCACAACAGCCCAAGTACTGACCCTGATCTGCGGCTTCGTTGGCTCCGCTGTGCTACCGTCTGTAAAGAGATGGATCGCATCCTCCCCTGAAGCAAAGGTCGCCTCAAAAGTGGTAGACAAGTCCGGTTGTTCACACAATGCTCTGCGCAGGTGCAAGTAAGAATCGGGTTCCGTGATCCACCCTTTTAAGTAAGCACATGTCGTGGTTTGAGCATGGTCCGACAAATCACCATGTTGGTGGGGTCTGCACTCTGCGAGGTTTGGGCACTCCCAGTTGCGATGGTAGGTGGAGTCTTCGGAACCACACCACTGGCACAAGGAGTTTGTGATTTTACCTGTGTGCACAATCTTGTCTCTTGTGTAAAATGTTCCATTCATGGCTACCCTCAACAAACCTTGGTGGTCCGCCGGTCGCTGATGAAAGGCACGAAAAGATGCATGAACATCTACTGCTTGGATGCCAGTGAATGTGTCCCGATCATGTATCTGTCCTGCAACATACCTATACCAAGCATGTTCAAGTCGCATGTGAAGTGCTTTGATTGGGATGGCACACAAGTGCCAAACAAAGTCCTCATGGTCCTTCACGATCCCTTGATGGAGCCAGCTCCATCCGAGCATGTGGATGCGTTGCAAGAAGGCTCCTGCAGGTCCTTGGTGGAACTTGACAGGGTTGGCCGCGACTACTCTATCAACCACATCAAACACCCCGACAGCTTGGCCTTGCTTGCGCATGTTCAAAACTGTCTGTTGGATGGCCCAGTAGGCAGGGTCAGTCTTGGGACATGGTTTGAGTCCTAGTTGCACAATGGGGTTAGCTCCCTTCTTATTCCACCCCAATGACGCCATTGCAGATGATCGAAGTTTAGCAAAGTGGTCTGGGCCTAGGTGAGAGCCTGTGATGCCGTGCAGACACCTCGGCCACCCTACCGTTGCGAGCACTTGGGTTTTCAATCGATCACTGGCGGGGGATCGAGCTATCCAGTGCCAGAGTGGTTGGTTCTCAATGATTCTGGCTTTGATGCTGGCAATGGAATTGCGCTTGCTGTATGACATGTGTCCTCCTAAGTCCTTCTCCGAGAGGGTCACACTGAGTCCCTGCTGCTTGAGGAATTTCCTACCAGTGGCAGTAACCGACCATACGTATGTCTTAGGGGCATCCAAAGCAAGGTCCAACCTGGTGGCATAGTCCTGGAACGCCTTCAAGAGCAGAGGGATTTCCTCGATCCATTCACTGGTTGCTTCCCAGTTGTCCACGAATGAAAAAACCGAGGCCCGTGGGACTTTGGAAGTAAGCCATGCATGCATGCCTAAGTTGACCAACAACATGGCTACTACGGAGAGCGGGTCTCCTTCGGGGTAACCTGTTTCCCCGGTAATGGCTCGGGTGCTTTGGCCACTTATTACGAAGAACCTCCGCAGATTGTGCAATGCATCATGCCACACTGCAATCAGTTGGGGGGGAAGGCCATAGTGCAAGGCGAGCTTGAACCATCGGTCGAGGCAGGTTATTGAAGGCCTTTTGTATATCTGTGGTTATACCTCCCAGCTCTTCGTGTTGATACATCGAATCCTCGATGCTGAGTGCAATGGTCCACCAAATGTCCTGGGTGGATTTGGTGGGTCGGTTGCCAGCTAAGTTGGGGGGGCAAAACTGGTGTAGCCACTGCAAACATTCACGGGCCCTTTGGGATGCCCAGTTGCGATAGGCAAAAGGGAGCACCGTGATCGGTCGGTAGTCTTTGGGTTCACGAGAGCAACTTCGTTTTTCGATGGCTGTGATGGCGCCATGAAGGAGAGTGGTAGGCCACCCACATCGGCCCTGCTCTACATCATTGATCAACTTGACAAGTTCGGTTTGCAAAGGGGTTGGCATGCCCAAGATGTCTGCCCTGCTCACGCCATCGGGTCCAGTGGCAGAGGAGGATTTCTTGCTGGCTGCTGTGGCTCCCCAGCTCTGAACAGTGATGGGGTGGAGGGGCATGGTGTCTGTGACCTTATCACATTGCTGCAAGATGTCCAGGATCTGCCGGTCCCAATGCTCAACGGGCAAGCCATCATGTTTGTTCCACATGGTGGTCCACAGGTCAAGGAACTTGTTACCGATGCTATGGGGATCCCCATCCCAATCTTCCTGTCTGATGACATCTTCCACCGCAACCAGGGTTTTGGTGGCCAATGTGATCTTACCTGGGGTGTGTTCTTGGATATTCAGCATGCCATTGGTTGCCCACACCGGCTTGTGGATGTCGAAGGCCAGAGGGCGATAGTGCAGGGTCAAGTGGTCATCTGAAACCATGGAGACTTCTGCCACTACCGATTGGATAACTGTCTGAACAGGTAGGGACTTCTGGCGTGCTACATCTTTATAAACCACCTGTGGATTATCCAACCTTCTCTGCTTGGCACTGTTCCATCTGGCCTGGAGAAGCTGCTTTTCCAGTTGCTTGAACATGGTTTCCATGGTATGGAGTATGCATGCAGCGACATCGGCTGATGGCAACCTCCTAGGCAAAGTGTCGGGTGTGCCTGGGAGGAGTACCGGTCGTTGCTTCCACACGGCTGCAAACCCGCCGGGGAAGCCTGCAGCAGATTTGATGGCCTTCCACAAGTGTTCCTGTTGGTTTCGGAGCTCAGGTGAAGGCTTAGCTTTGTACATGTTGACCAATGAATGCAATCTTCTGACCTGTCGACACCAGTGCACATGGTGCCAATTCTCCCCCATGAAAGTGACCTCAGTCTCCCCTGGCTTGGACCTTTTCAATGGTACAATGGGCTTGGTCTTGGTGACTGCATGTTCAGTGGACGCTCGACCCCTTTGCTGTGGCAGGAGCCCGGGTTGGCCTTGCTTTTTGAGTTGGGTATCAACACTTTGTTCCAAGCCTTGCATGATGGCTCGATATCTAGCATTGGCATGATCCTCTGGTGGTGATTGAAAATCTGCAGTGTCAAACTCACTCCCATTCAACTGTTCCCAAGGTATCGGCATCGCTTTTGGCCAAATCATCAAGGGACTGGGCTTTTGGAAGCCTTGGAACACTCCACAAACCATGGAATGATCGGGGAAGAGGGTTGCTTCAACTTCTACTCGGCATAAGTAGGGCAAAAGCTCCTTTGACACCCAAATGTGATCAATGGTTGTTCGGTTCCTAGAGGTGGGCTGGATCGGCTGGTTCCAGGCCTCCCATGCATAGGTTTGCAAGTCCACGAATCCGGCTTGCTTCCATTGCTGGATCTGGGCGAATGGGAGCTTTGCATTGTTGAAGTCGCCCATGAGGACTCTTGGTCCTCTAGCATCATGAACTATGCGTTGTGTGAGTTGGGCTAACAAAGCATCTGTGGCTTGAATGGTAGCCTGGTTGTTGGGGTCTGTGGCATACCCGTAGCACACACCAACCTGGACCCACACCGGATCAAGGTATATCGCTGCTGCTTGTATGCGGGATGATGCCCACATGTCAGGGTCCCATTGGCTCGTGAGGGGCCTCATGGGGAGCTGTGATAAAACTGCAACACCAGCTGTGCGACCCCCAATGGCACCAACTGATTGGGAGATTGGTTGGACTGGGTGTCCGCAAACCATTCTGGCTCCAGGCAAGTGATGCTGGAGTTCTTGCTTGGCTTTATGTTGGCCTCGCCATGTCAGATGAGTTTCAGTGGCTCCATAAATTCCAACAGGGAGCTCCGCTAGGTAGTCACCTTTGTTCAACAAACCGCATGAATTGAAGGTCCCGATGGTGATCTCAGGTCCTGGCTTGCGTGCTTCCCCTACCCTCAGGAAGGCAAACAAAAACAAAATTTGCATCAGAAATTTGCACCAGCCTCTGGGCATGGTGCGTCTGGGCGCTGGTGTGTGGCTATGTCGCGATGGCTTGTGGACAATTCCTGGTTTGTCCTTGGTTGCTTCAAAACTGAAAAGCTGCGTCAACCCCTCGTGGCTCGATGGGGTCCGCAGCTGCTGTCACTCACGGTGATTGCGCGACAACAGCTTCTCAATATGGCTGAGTTGTTCAACCATTCGATTGTCCATGTGCTGGCGGAAGGTTTCAGCTTGGGTGTCAACCTTCTGGTGTATGGTTTCAACCTGCTTGGCAAGCTCTTGTGTCTGGCTTGCTTGGGTGGCATGATGGCTTTGCATGGTTGCTTCAAGCTGGTTCATACGGCTTTCCAACGACTGGATGCGAGGGTCCTCTGTCATCAGCTCATCTTCATCATCAGTGGTGCGGCTGGTCAAGTGTTGATTGACCTTTTCCAGGACCTTTTCTTCTATTTGATTGGCAATGGCTCCAATGTTGACTGCAAGGGCACCAGTTCTGGATGAACTGGCATCCTGATGTGTTCTGGCTTGCTTGGTGACTCCTTCATATTGTGCCCACGGGTCGCCCAACGGCCAAGACTCATCAGCCTGGCGCTGTCTGCTTGGTGCTACAACAGTCAGGGCCTCCAGTGTTCGCTGAGATCCTTGAATGCCGTAGGTGGGTGTGTGCTGGGGCTTCTGTCGTCGGGGAATCTCACTGATCAGCACGTCCCCGTGCGCAAGATGCCATACCTCGAAAGGGGGTGCCTCGCCTGCATGTACCTCCCACATGAGGCCAACCCCATCCACTGCGCGATTGCGTGGTTGGACTGGCCTGGCCGCCCAGTTCCAAGTTTGGAACACTTTGTGAATGGTGGCTTTGGTTGCACCATATGGCCACGGTCCTACTTGGAAAATCTTCAGGTTTGCTGTGTTGAGAAAAGGTGTGTTAGGCTTATGCTGCGCATGGACCTGGGGTGCAGTTGCTGCAGTGACTCTCAACCCAAATCTCTGACCTGATCTCACAAGCGACGTCCATGCCTGTGTGGTTTGTTGTGCAAGCGTGGATGAGGCTTTATCATGCTTGCTCAGCCACACCACTCGATAGACTTCACTAGGGACCTTGCCTGTGACATCCCTTGGTTCAACATACATGGAGTTGCTTCCACTCTTGGCTAGAAGTGACGTCATGTCAACTCCTTCCAATCTCATTGTGACGACGAACAATTCGGACGAAGCTGCTTTGGTTTTTTCCAGCTTCAGGTTTAGGAATTGTCTGTCCCAGCAGTCAATCACTCTATGGGCCCCCGCCGGTGTGGGTTGGAGTTCCTCGAAGTGCTGGATCACCTTCTTGACCGGTTTGGTCAGGAAATCTTCCCAAGGTTCCGGGTGCTCATCACGGTATGTGAGGATGCGAATCACTTGAGTAGCGACCTCCTCAACTTGGCCAATGCTTGTCGGAGCATTGCGAACTACTGCCACACTGCCCAATTGCATGATGGTGGCCGTGAGAATGATGGGCTCTCCCGTTTTCTCACAACGTGCAGGGAATCGGATCTGGGCTCCTGCTGGGGCTTCGTCTGCACTTGCCGCAATGACAATGAGGGCCAAACTAGCCTTTGACACTGGTCGGACAAGATGCTGATATGGCTTGGCCTGCGCTGGTTCAACCACAACAATGCCACTGGCTTCGGCTGAGATCGCCGTGAATGGAATTTGCTTGAGGGGTTCTCCTGATTCAGCTTTGAAGATCCCATCAGGGATGCTCACATCGGAGGCTGTGATGCGCAAGGTTTTGCGCTCCTGCTTGGAAGGTTTCTTTTGCTTTTTGTGGCCGAATTCGGTGGCCTTTGCGGCTCTCTCCTGGATCCGCTGATTGAGTTCCCCTGCAAGGACAAGCTGGAGCTTCGGTCGAGCTTGGTTGGCGATGGCTTTCAAATCTCTCCAAGGCTGGGCCGACCTAGAAACCTGGACAAGTTGTTGCCGAGTCAATGTTTCCATGACCTGCTGTGTGCGGTCTTTAATCGCCTCAACCGGTACCCCATGCGTGCTCAACAAATCACTGACAAAGGTTCCAAGGTCTTGATGGTTGACCCCTCCAAATCGGCATGTGGCTGGGGAAAGTCGAATGTTGCTCAATTGCTTGTCAGTCAAAAAATTCTCAAACTGGGCTCTCCATCGGATGCACACATCTTCACTGACGGCTTTGGCCTCTGGGATGTCCTGGTGCGCTCGGATGCTATCAACTTGCTCAACGGTCCATCCCAAGCTTTGGAATCCACAATCACAAGTGTGTGACCAAGGAAGTGGTGACTTGACTATTCCCAATCGATGTGTGTACGCTTGGAAAGCTATGTCAACCCAATCCACAGCTTCATTCGTAGTGATCAATCGGATGCCCATAGCGTGCTCCCTGAGGACAACTGGAAACCAGTGGTCATGGACCAGGAATGCACTAGCTACAACATGGTGGTGTGGCAGTTGTGTGATGCACTGAGCAGCCCACGCCATCAAGGTGTCTTGTAGTTCATCATCCATGGTGTACAAGGGGACAACACATGGGGCAACCGGAGTAGCCGATCTGTCGGTCATGAGCGTCTGCAAGTAGAATTGGTACTCTCCTGCTTCGACCCATGGCCCCTGGTGATGCAACAACCTCCGCCTAGTCATAGTGGGAAAGTCCAAAAAGGGTGGTGGCTGATCATGCAAGTGAGTGGTTCCTCTCATTGAATGCTGCTCATGGTGCATGTTGATGAACAGCTGCTGGAACGGTTGGAGGACCTCTTCAGGGGGCATGAATCTACCCACAACATTTGTGACCCGCAAAGGTTGGTCTGGACACCCGATCTGCAGTTCAGCTTTGGTGATCTCCCCAACTGTGGTTCCTTGGGGCACTTGGACCATGACAGGTTCTTCCGATTCTCTCATGTGAAGGTGAATTTGCATCAGGATTGGTTGTGGTGCTGGTGCTACTGCTACTGGCTCGATGGCAGGTTCCGTTGGTGTGGCATCACTGAGTGGCTGAGTGAAGATGTTTCTCATCTGCTCTCTAGTCAGTTCAGCACTATCCATGTTCCCAGGCTGTGGTGGATGGACTTCCCTCAACGATGCAAAAGCTTGCAATCCTCCCTGGGCACTGTAGACCTGGGTTGCTTCTGCTGGAGGTGGCTGGTGATCGATTTTGGAATGCACAAGTGTGGCCAGTGTGGCACCTTCATCTCCCGTACCTTCATGGAGGATCCTAGGTTGCATTGCCTCATCATCATGACATGAATGTTGGTGGCTCTCGACCTCACCTTTGCTCCCCTCTGGTGACGCTGTTGCATCGGGCGTACGGGCTGGGCTACTCATCATTGGATGATCGACTGCAACCTCCTGTCCCGCATTCTCAACTCCTTCCTCCTCTTCCTGATGATCAGCATGGTGATGATGAGCGAATGAATTGCCATTGATGGGTAGGTTTTCTCCTCGTGACGGCTGAAGTGAGTCCTGGTGTCCCGGGTCATCCCTCTCTCCTTCCTCAACCTCCATGGGTGGCTGCATGGCTTGGAGGCGTGCTTCGATCGCCTTGGTAACAACCGCAGTGAGGCCCTGCGCAAAAGTGGATCCTGTGGCCAAAGGTTTGGCCTGCTCTGGTCTCAAGTGATGATGATCGACTGAGGTGTGTGTCTCTGACTGCATGTCATGGTGGTGATCATGAGCGAATGAGCAATGCGATGTGTCATGTGTGGCTCCATGGTCATCATGCAGGAGTTCTTGCGGCTCCACCGCTGGCTGTTTTCCCTCGCTTTTCTCAGGTTCTTCCGGCCTGGTCGGTGGCTGTTTATCATCAATCCTTTTCAGGTCCTGACGTCCTGCCCGTGTTATTGTCTCTGTTTTTGATTCACACTCCTCAACAACAGGGTTGGGGTCCACTGGGGGGGTAGCGATGGGCGAAGGCACTTGGTGAGCTGCAATGGAAAGCTCAAGGGTGTCCCGCAACCTTTGCACAAAGTTGCAGAATTCAGGCTGGCTCGCTATCACCGGCTGTTGTTGCGCAATGACACTGAAGAATTTTCGGAAGTGATCTCCAAGTCGAACCTCAGGCATTTTGGTGGGCATGTCATACTTGACTTCGATTTGATGAAGCACCTGTCCAACCACCCAATTGCTCTGAATGGGCGAGGCCATCTGTCCCAGTCCTGCTATCGCCAGTCTCAGTCCCTGAGAGAAGTCAAGGTCCGGTACAACTCCATGCAAGGTGGCCAGTTCCCATGGGTGTAAATGACGTGTCTTTGGTAGGTTACCCTGGTACGCCGTGGGGAAGTTACCCTCCAACATCACCAAAGCAGCGAAAAGGCCCTTGGTCTCCAGTCTATGCTCTGACATGGGGAAATCCCGACAACCACAAGGACAACTAGATAGCTGATTTGCCCATCCATGTAATGCCGTCGCCAGTTGCCCATTGAGATCAACCAATTTGTTGTAGATTCCCCCATACATTTCATGTCTGGTGGTTTCGAAACGGTTGAGCTCCAAAGCCGCACTTGCCTTTTCATCCCACTGTGGACACAGCGGTAGAAGCTCACGGATGCATGGCAACGGATGCAATGTGGGCAAGGGTCGCAGGTGGATACAAGGCCAGGTTGGACTTGTGAGGACACACCACCATCTGTCTCTCCGTGCCGGCATGATGTGGTTGAGGTGGAGTTCAATTTCGGATCTACGGTAGCCTGTCCATGCACAAAACTCGTTGATTGTTCGGATGACGTCTCCATCTTTACCAGCTCCTACTACACACTCCATGATCACGGTATGTGCACGAGTGAAGTATGCCGCTCTCAACATGAATGGCAAAGATGATGCTCTCTGGTCTGTGGCTGCCCGCTTGTCTCCTAGGTGGCTCCATGGTTGACATGAGAACCCTCCTGTCATGATTCCAGAACCTTTCATCTTCGAGTGCAGTTGGGCTATCACCGCATTGTCTCCAATGTTGCCTTGGATGACCTCTTTACCCTGCAGCTGTTGGAACTGCACCAGTTTCTCTCGAAGTTCGTTGGAGATGTCAACTTGGATTCCCGCAGTTTCCAAGCCACCCGACAAGCAGCCAATTCCCGCACATACTTCTGATGCGTGATAGATGCACTCCATTGTGGGAGTCTGGTGAGGCAACACATACCCCGTATGGTTGGCCAGTCTGAATCCCTTCGTGTTGCTGATCACACTCACATCCAGAAAACTGTAAGCCGATGCTTGGGGGAGGTTACCCTCAAACACCAGAAAAATCCGTTTGCCAGCACTCCGAAGTAGATGTCTACGGTGCGATGGATCCCATATGACCAACTCTGTCAGCACAGAGATGATATCCCCGCTGGTGGTTTGGTGCCATTGCGGCTCCAGGTCCAAGGCAGGCAACATGGCGAGATGAACGTCCCTCCCAATGATCTGCCAGGGTCGCCTGACCCCTGACAGGAATTTGGGCCCAGGCTTGGTTTCAACCCCTATGAAAAATATTAATCAACCAATGTTTATAATCACTAGGGAAAAAAATGTCTAAAACCACCAACCAGTGATATCACCTACCAGCACTGAGCAGTTCGAAGGCCTGCAATTGTCGCTTGATCTGCTGCATTATGTTGTTTGATCAGCTCGTTCGGAGACAACCATGGGTGACTTGTTGGGGCACGGGCGAAGACAATGTAACATGACGAACCCAACCTCTAGAAGCAATATGGTGGTATCGAAAATTACGGAACCTAAAAAGGATGATCTGGGGGCTCCCCTATTTTGAGAAACACCCATATGAACCGATCCCAACAAGTCTGAAACTGCTGGTTCGCCCATACCGTCACTCGACCTTTCAGGGGTGCCCTCGCTTCAGCCTCCGCCCTCAGCAACTCCTTGCAGCTGCAGAGCAATGTTTCGGGCTATAACACTGGACCTCAGTGGCGATAACGTCAAGGCGCCATCATTGGTACGGGTTGTGGTGCCCCTGGACAGCCTGCTAACTTCGAGTAATGATGGTTGACAGTGGTTGTAACTCCATAGTTAACTCAGGTTAGTTCACTAGGGTAACTACCATTATATGCTTTGGATATAACTCTACTGGACGCTGGGTTCTCAACCAAGTTGTAACGGTTGGGGGTACCATGCTGTATGTTCGAATGCTTGGTATATGGCTGGGAGGAGCCAGTAGCCCTGGATCCGACACATGGCCAAACTAGTCGAATGGTCGGGGTGTTCGCCTACCCTTTCTTGGGATGATTCATGTTGACCCGTAGCCGTAGTAAGCCCTGGGTCCATGTTGGTAGAGTTGGTATCTTGATACAGAGCATACAAACCAAACGGCGCTTGCATCTTGGGGCTGCTATGATATGATGGAGCCAACTGTTTTCAAGCCGTGTCCAACGCTTAAACTCAAAGAGTTGGTGTCAATAACAACTAGAAAACGGCTAAATGGAGAATGAAGGGGTTACCATGATATAATCGTGGTCAATTGATCATGGTTAATTGGTAAAAAGTCATAAAAAGTCGATATACATTGGGGTATGTTGTATTCAAACATGGTGCACCCAATGTAGGGCATAATTTTCATCAACCCCTGTATCATTGGCATCGGCAAACCAACCTGGAGATATGGAGGCTTGTTGTTCACAAGCATTTCCCGCTAATTGCAAATGATAGCATTAGCCATCCAATATGCACTACCCTCCCCGACTATTTGGTGTACGAGCCTGAATCCAAACAATTCCCACGACAGAATCGCGAAGAGGCGGCCTTTCATGGGGAAACCACCCAGCTATCAACCACAACAAATTGGTGAAGCTGGCAATGACAACCTTCCGTTGTCCAGTTGGTACTGGCTATACTTCAGCAGCCGTTTATGAACATCAGCATTTTTTCGGGCAAGCGAGAACAGCACCAGGGGAAATACCTGAAATGATTTGCCGGGTGCACCAGGCTTCTGCGTAGCCTTTTTCCATGCTCATCACGTCGTTTTCTCAGGATTGAGGATAGATCCTCTCAGCCAAAGAAGGGCTGGCCGTGTTGATATACCACACACCTTGGGCGTGTCCTCAGCTTTCCTTCATGGCATTCTTGACCACCTTGCGGACAGGGACCCGCCCTGACGGTGATGAAAATTTATGAACATTTCAAAGATTGGGCAACTCTCTCACTCACCATGAAGAGCATGCCCCTATGTGGTTCTAAAACACCAGACAAGGGACCAACATCCACCAACTCTATGCATGCGTGTGCCTTTGGACTTATATCAATGTAGAGAAGCAGGTGCAGCTTCTTGCCTAATGGCCATGCTGTGGTGCCCACGTGCGTAAGAAAAACCACTTACCAAACGAGGAAGTGGATAGGTTGATATATGGTGGTTTCTCAAATTAGGGGTACCCAAAAATGGCTGGTTTATCACTAAACAATATTAAGAAAGGATGATTTGGGTCCCATATTTTGAGAAACACCCATATGTTGATATATCCGATCATCGAACGGCAACAACATTGGGAAGACATTCGGCGCATCCAAATCCAATTTGATCATTTTCTTCGATGGTTTTCATGACTTTAATGGCATCCAAATCATTTTTCCTATATCCATTAACACAGTTGATACATATAATAAAGAAACATTCAGAAAGTTCATATCAAAAGAACATGTATATAGTAAATAAAATCCAAATCATTGTTCATTGCTTCCTCCGATTTCCTTATCTTTTCTGTGCTGCGCTCCCCGGAACACCGCCTCCTTGCTGGGCTCATCATCTCCACGCCACAGCTCCTTGCCATCTTCTCTCCTCGAACCAGCTGGGTGCGTCAATCCCGAGGACCCGTGCGAAGCCCGAGGAAACCAGCTACCGTGGAACATTGAACCATCATTAATCATTAAGCTTCATTATCGGACTTGATTCAGCACGATCAAACATTCATCATCAAACATGAACCATCCAGTATTGAGCATTAATGATTCATCATTCTCAACAAGTATCAACCATGAATCATTGAAACTATCAAAATCTTGGGATCAACAAAGAAGTACTGATGATGCATTATATCATTATGTAGTCATTATTGATCATCATCAATCAATCAATCAATCAATCAATCAATCAATCAATCAATCAATCAATCAATCATCCACCCATCCACCCATCCCCCCACCCATTCACCAATCCACCCATCCATCCATCCATCCATCCATCCATCAATCATTCAGCATTTTACAGCAAATCACCAGTGTTAGCGTTGCAGCCCGGCCTCACCAAGACCCATGGCGTGTTGATGGACTTGTACAGCAGCCCCTGGTGGCAGTGGTGAAGCACGATGGAAGCCACCTGGGGGTTGCCATCTCGGGGTGGATATCAACCAGCAGTTCACGTCCCAACAGGTCGACTGTTCATTTTGATTCAGCAGTACTATCGGATGTTCAGAAGTACTCTGCAATGACCCGCGGCCGCCATTGTTGCCAAACAGGGTCGGCTATTTGTGAAGTTGTTGCATGTTGTTGTCATGTGAGAATTGATCACCCAAAGGATCGTCGTTGTGCTACATTGCCAAAGTTGCATTGGTAGCGCACCTTAGTGACAATTTCCTGTGCTTGGGGATTGGTTGACC
This sequence comes from Symbiodinium kawagutii, assembly GCA_009767595.1. Taxonomy (NCBI): domain Eukaryota; class Dinophyceae; order Suessiales; family Symbiodiniaceae; genus Symbiodinium; species Symbiodinium kawagutii. Next base: position 125,932 of record VSDK01011390.1, on the reverse strand, counting down.
TGTGCATAGCTTCAGGTTACCATTGGCATAAGCAATGGTATAAACCTGTGAAGCTTGGTGAAAGGAACTCATGCACTTTTCGCCACAAGGAAATCGACCACCAAACCCTACGAGTAGCAGCAATGCCCCAAGCGAAGTCAACTCGACTTCTTCCCAAGGGTTCAGAACCATTTCGGGAGATGCACTAAAATGCACAATATTTTCTGTTGAAATCAACCTGAGTTTGCACAAAGAAGTCAGCAACTACCATGAATCCATTCATCAACCACCATTGAACATTATCAACTGGGTTGCTGGTTATTCTGAGCCATCCCAAAAACATCGACAAATCAACCAATCATAGTGGTGAAAATATCATGAATGTTGAAAACCCACGAATCAGTCGTGGATTGCTGAAAATCCTGGACATTTATCTCTGTCTTTATTCCGTGTTGAAAATCATATGGCTATGGGTCAAAACCCCGTACCCCTGCTTCCCTATCATTAACCATTGTTTTCCCTATAGTTTTGTTGGTTATTATCCCCCATGAAATTTGTTGCTTAATATTGACCCATAGCCATATGACATGTTGAAACCCAACAAGCACTCAATCATCCGCACCCACCCCGGCGTGCTTCCCATGCGCATCCATCCGGGCCTCTCCCTTCGGCCCTGCGAAACTCACCTGGGAGAGCCGCGCGGATCAACTAAGCTGAATCACTGGTGACTGGTCATATCTATTCATGATGGGTCAAAATTAGTCAACACTATCAAGCAACTGATTGATTATATGGCTAATAACTGACTATAACCGATAATGGTGGGTTAATAACTGATTTTATGGCTACGGGTCAAGCAGTTCACCAACCAACGTTCGTGGAGGATTTACCAACAAAGTCATAGGGAAAACAATGGTTGATGATAGGGGAACCAGGGGGCCTAAGGGTTTTGACCCATAGCCATATTTATTCATGATGAATGATCGTTGACTGCCGGTAAAGTGATGGTGAAGGATGGTTAAGTGATGGTTAAGTGATGGGAAAGCGATGGTTGAGTGGACTAATGGGCTGGTAATTGATGGCATGTCAAGTCAACCACTGGCTTCTGGCGGCCATCGTGCTGTTCAAACCAGTCGCCATGCAGTGGGTCATCAGGGGTCAGTGGCGAACACAGGTCCTGTATCGCACAGCCGGTGGGTCCAGTTGTCGCTGAACTGCTTGGGTAGAGCTAGTGTCGGTGGCGTAATCTTGAGAAAGATTATTGAAACCACAATTCCTTCTGATAATGCTTTGATGATTAATAATCCGCTCCTGAAGCAATTATTCACTACTCGATTAAACATTAACCAACTTGTATTTTGTGAATGACGGTTCTCAAGAAGAGCTGTTCCCTTCAAATGCTAGTGCTTCTTTTCTCTGATTGGAAGTCCAATAACACATTTGTCTGTCACATATGCGCACATATTGATGTGTAAATAATACAAATATATACATCTACGAATCTTGATATTGCGGTGCTTTTTGTGTGCTTGGAGGTACTCATTTTAAGTATGCAGGGCATGATTCTGTCCATGTATGTGCGCAACCATGTCTATTTGCGTGTGTACTGGAACACAATATTCTAATGTATCCAGACATGCATACGTGACTATTTGATAATGATTTGTGTATTTTTTGTACGGGGGACGTAAGAGTGACACAGTGTCGTTTTGTGCAGTGTGTGGCACAGTGTAGTGTAGTATTGTGTAGATGGAGTCACTAAGTCATAGATAGTGAGGTATGGCAATGTGGAGTAGTGTTTTGTACTAAAACGATTTAAACGTGCATAGTTGATTCTATTTGTGCTGAATACCTGCGTGCAACGTCCTTCAAGTATAGAGCACTGCCATGTACCGCAGGTCACCGTCCATGCAATGCGATGCACCGTCACCGTCGTTCGGCAGAGATTCCACCGGGCCACATGAAACACGGGGTTCGAGGCAAAGGCCACCTCTTTCCGGATGTCCGTGCAATCCTGCCCACGTGTCCGACAGAGCACCCGAGGAGGACTGACCATGAGGAAAAGCCATGAATGATTATTAGTTACAGTAATGATTATAAATCAAAAAAAAGTCAACAGTCAAATTAGTTAATGATTAGTGGATAATAGTCAATAAGACTTAGCAATTAGTTGATCAATTATCAACCATAGTTGAGTATTAGTTGGTTATTGATCTGTGGTTCATAATGAAATGGCCATGTTGATAATTGGTTTAATAATGGTTAATAATGAACAAGTACCAAGATCCCCGCGTTGTATTGTGGTGAGTAATGAAAAATCACCAACTCAGAGCAATCAATCATAGTTGATGGCGGGAGATCCAGCTGTTATTCACTATCAGTTTAAGCATACATAGCTGGTATCTACGAATCATGGCTATCGGGCAAATCGGTGGGTGGCAGCGCTGGCACTCCAGCGCATGAGCGGAATAAGACATGAGGCGCAGCCAGGCAAACATGTCTATATCATCCCAATACTTCCACTTAGCTCTATCCAAGGTAACCAGGGAACCTCAAGTAGGGATTGTAAGACTGTGGTTGAGGATCGTTACCTATGATATGGGAAACTGGAAAAGGTAGGGCATTATAATACATGATACAGTATCGTATGCATTAGATGCAGCGTAGGATGCACCTGCAGTGTCTACAAGGCCCCGTTTGATCAGGGCCGGATTGCTACATATACAAATATATATATATATATAAATATAAATATAAATATAAATATATATATATATACATATATCTATGAATATACATATAAATATGTAAATATAAATATATATATATCCTCAACACTTCTGGTGGGTGGTTCCAACACCTCTCAAAAATATCACCGTAGCCAATCAACCAATCATCTGGCATCCAAAATGATGGGAAAAATGCATATGGCTATGGGTCAAAACCCTGTACCCCTGGTTCCCCTACCATTAACCATTGTTTTCCTTGTATTTTTTGTTGGTTACTGTGACAACACATTCCATGACACGTCAACCAGCATTTACACTACATGTGTAGCCTCTTTAGATCTCAAGATCTTTTGCGATTGGGATGGAAAAGGAGTGAACTGTGTCCAGCTGCCTACCGTACCAGCGAAGTCAAGGGCGGGACCAACACAGGTTATGAGCCCAAACGGCCAGACACTCCATCGAAAACGACAAGCTCGGATGGACCCAGGAGAAGATGCTGGAAGTAAGTCCGAGGAAGTTTTGAAAGAAGGAGGTGCTACGGGAAGCGGTGCTGAAGCTAGGGAAAGTTCAGGGAGGAAGATGAAAGCCATAGAGGACAAAGTTGAGGAAAAGCCCCAGGAAGAGCTTGCCCTCGAAGTCTATGGAAAGACCCCCAATGGACCCCCAGTTCAGTATGGACCGGAAAACACCAGTGTGGAACGAACCGGAAAACCGAAGGAACTCGACCCACTGTTCAGTCAAGAACAGGTGAAGAAAATGGAGGAAATGGAGAAAAAGGCTCCCATGTTATATCCTGCCACCCCAAAGGAAGAAGCGAAAGGATGGAATGTACCGGTACCTGCCTCCACCCCACAGACCCAAGGTTGGATGGTGCCTGTGCCTGAAGGATTTGCCACGCCAGTCCCAAGTCCGATGCCACCAGGACATGTAGCGAGGACACCCATGGGAACCAGTGGAGGGTGTGGAATGTCAGGGTTGGATTGGAGGTTGTTGGAAGAAGAGAGGAATCAGATGATGGCAATGATGAACCATGAACGGACTCAGATGATGAACATGTATAAGGAAATGCAAGAGGAAAACCTACGGTTGCGAATGCAATTAATGGAAGAGAGAGATGGTAAGTACCAAACACCCCCAGAGAAGAATCCACAGATGATGATGCGTCGAAGCTTCGAGAAGATCACCAAGGAGGACGGGCTAGGTAGCCAGCAAGCCCCCCGAAGAACACCTAAGGAGGACGGGCTAGTCAGCCAGCAAGGCCTCCGGAAGACCCCTAAGGAGGATGGGCTAGTCAGCCAGCAAGTCCCCCGGAAGATCGTTAAGGAGGACGGGCTAGTTAGCCAGCAAGCTCCCCAAAGAACACCAAAGGAGGACGGGCTAGTAAGCCAGCAAGTTCCCCAAAGAACGCCAAAGGAGGACGGGTCAGTTGGCCAGAAAGTTCCCCTATGGTTGAAGGAGGACGGGCAAGGACGCCGGCAAGAAATACAGCAAGAAGATGAAGATGATGAACAAAGCCCTCAAAGTGAAAAGGAGGAAGGACCAGGAGGTCAGCAAGATGAGGAGAAGTCAGAAGTCACCTGCAGAGAGGAAGCTGAGTATGAAGCCTTCGAACTCTTCAGTCAGGCCTCTGTGAAGAAAGAAGAGGTAGATGGATGTGGTCAAAGATGGACGAGAGCCGAAGATCCTACGGTGAAGGTGATGCTGAAGATCATGGAAGGGATGCAAGCAATGCAACAGCAGATGTTGGAAGGTCAGACAGGAAACCCCCGAGGAAGACCAGATGATGGAAGAGAGGAGGAATACATTAGGAACAATGTCGACCTCCATAAGCTCCCAGAATGGTCAGTGGAGAGTGCCCCGGTGGACCTACAGGACTGGTTGCTGCTGATCCATGCTCAAATGAGTGACCTCACCGGATCATCAGCAGAATGGTGGACCCAGATGGTCGATGCTGCTAAGGAGTGGTACAAGGTGCACCAGAAGCTCACCCCCTTGGAGCGTTTGAAGCATGAGGTCCATCTGCCCCAAGGACTTCAGTTGAGGAAGTGGGGAAGACTAGAAAAGAGAGCATCCCATCTCCTACTTCAAGCCATCCCCGAGTCACAGAAGGAAGATATGGTTGCGTCAAAAAGCCTAAGCACCCTGGGAATCCTCACCAGACTCATGATCAACTATCAACCAGGAGGAGCACACGAGAAGGCGGCAGTGCTATCGGCACTGGAAAGTCCGCCAGAAGCGACGACGGTGTCCGAAGGAATCACCGGACTACGAAAGTGGATCCGTTGGAAAAGACGAGCTTCGGATATCAACGTGGCCCTTCCTGATCCGATGGTGCTGCTTCGAGGGCTGGACAAGATTGTGGGGAAGATCTTAGGTAGCCACCCCAGCCTCCAATTCCGAGTGAACCTCACCCGAACCAACCTCTTGGTGGATTCAATCCCAAGTCATTTGTCGGTGGATCAACTGGCGGAATGCATGTTAGCTCAGATCGACCAGTTGTCCTATGCGAAGAAGAAGGATCGACCACCACCCCCGAAGCTGAGGAAAGCAGAAGGAGAAGAGAATGGACCAGGATATCCAAAGAAGAATGAGGAGGCAAAGGAAAAGGCTAAGTGCAAGTTCTTTTTGACGGAAGGTGGGTGTAGGAGAGGACGAAGCTGCAAATGGGGACACGACCAGAAGGATGAGCTGAAGAGATGCTGGCAGTGTGGGTCAACGAAGCACTACAGCTCAAAGTGCCCCACGAAGGAGAGCGGATACCACCATCCTGGAGGACCGAAGAAAGTTGCTAAAGTTGAAGCTGAGAAGGCAACCCCAAAGAAGGGAGAGGAGGATGATGACAGATCGGACAAGGCTACTGCACCAGGAGAAGATATGAAGAGTCTCTTGGAGGAAGCGGGAAGGATGTTGAAGAGCCTGTCAAGTCCAGGATCACCTAGAGGAGGCGAAGACTCAGGAGATGCTAAAATCAGAAGCCTTCAGCGACAACTTGAGGAGCTGAAAGGATCGGGTTCGTTGAGGGTCCTACGGCTGTCTCGCGTACAAGCTGATCAAGGAGGATTGGGATTGATCGATTCAGGAGCCACACATCCACTGAGACCGAAGGAACCCCAAGACCAGTGGACCAGACTCCCGGAAGTGAAGATCACCCTTGCAGGAGGAAAGACAACATCCATGAAGATGACTGAGGCCGGAGTGTTGATCTCGGAGAACGTGCAGGTTGAGCCGATCATCCCAATGGGGGCTTTGGTCAATTCCCTTGGATGTTCACTTCAGTGGGTTGAGGACCACTTGGTTATCCACCACCCAACCCGTGGACAGCTGCAAGTTGTAGTTCAAGGAGGATGTCCAATGCTCGAAAGAAAGACGACCATAGACCTCATCAAGGAGATGGAGGAAAGAATCAAAGTGAGGAGCTTGAAGGGAGGAGTGACCGAAGGCGATGAGTTGACTAGTTGGATGAAGAACATAGTCGAGCACCACCCGGCATTCCAAGGAGTCCCATCAAAGATCAAGGAGAAGTTGTTAGTTACCCCGAAGGGACAGGGAATTGCAGGAAACAGAAGACTGAGGAGGACGTGGAAGAGAGACAAGGATGTCATTCTCTACCTCTATTCAGGATCCAAGGAAGGCTACACCATGAAGAAGTCTGTCCGTGAATTGGGGGGAGACACTCGGCGGGTGATTGAGGTGGACATCAAGAATGGTGAGAAGTGGAACATGATGGAGGATGATCTGTATGGAGAGCTGTTGGAGATGGCATTGGACCAGCAGTTTCGATCCATCATCGGATCTCCAAACTGCAGAACACGTTCCGTTCTACGACACATCGAAGTACCCGGGCTTCCACCCCCTTCAAGAGAATGGAATGGAGGTGAATGGGGAAAACCAGACCTGGGAGAGGCGGAGGAAAGGAAGTGCTTCGAAGACGATGTGATGATGATGAGACTGGTGATGATCTATGTGATTTCCGAAGAAATGAGGAAAGCATCCATGAACGACAAGGAGACCAACTTCTTGATTGAGCACCCTGAAGCCCCGAAAGATGAATCAGTGGTTTCGTGGTGGAAGACTGACCAATGGAAAGCACTCCGTCAATGCTATGGGTTGAAGGAGGTGTATGTGAATCAGGGGGAGATTGGTGGAAAAGCGCACAAACCCACCGTCCTTGGAACCAACTTGAACCTCTCCTTCTCAGTTCCCAAAGAAATTACTGCGAAAGCCAGGAGGGGGTTTGGAGAGACACCCAAGGAAAGAGTGAAATCGTCGAAGGAATTAGCAAGGTGGACAACCGATGCTCACCGCCACGATAGCAGAGGAGTTGATGAGATCCCATGGATGGAGGATGAAACCCCGGTTGTGCTCGTGGAAAACCCACATCCTACGAGAACACACACCATTTCGAAGAGATTGTCAGGTGTGCCAGGAAGCAGCTGGCAGAGACAAGCCACACCGAAGACAACGACTCCCTCCCAAGGTGGGAACCCTTTCGGTTGATGTCGCGGGCCCTCTAGTGGAAGCACCAGATGTTGGGAAGGGGACGGCCAAATATATGTTGGTTGGTGCCCTCACATGGATTGCGGCTGATGAAAAGGAGGCTAGATGGGAAGACCTACCACCAGAGGATGAAGGAGACATCAGACTTGAAGAGGACGAAACCGAGGAAAAAGAGGCAGAGGAAGTAAAGGAGGCTGAGGAGAGGTGCATCCTAGAAGAGGATCAAGGAGAAGAACCTGAGGATGTAGACCCCCAAAGCCAAGGACCTGAGGCTGCAGACCCCCAAGAGGAGGAGAAGCCGGAAGTTCATATTAAAGTCCTTCGAATGGCGGTCCCTATGGCCACACGACAGAAAGATGAAGTGATGAAACACCTGATTGACATGTACCTGTCCCTCAAAGCAGACAACTTCGAGGTCCGACAACTCCACTCGGACTGAGGAGGGGAATTTCAAACGGAAAAGTTGGCGAAGTGGTGCAGGGAGAGGGGGATATTACAAACATGGACAGCTGGTGCAGAACCACAATCGAACGGTCGTGCGGAAAGGGCGGTCCAGGAGATCAAATCCAGAGTTCGACGGATGCTTCATGCTGCAGGGGCGGATGTGTCATGGTGGCCAATCGCCCTACGAAACGTCAACGAACGATTGAGGAGAGACCGACTACAGGTTGACCCGAACCACACCAAGACTGAGGCAATCCCACCATTCCTTTCTACGGTGACAGTGAAGAAAAGGTATTGGAAAACCCGAGAGCTGGAACCTTTCAAGGAAAAGGTCAAATACCTCACCCCCACTTGGCTTCACCACGGGCACTGGGTTCTGAAGGAGGATGGAACTCACATGCTGACAAGGGCAGTGTTCGCGGAGATGAAGACCGACTTGGTGGATGATGAGTTGACCTGGATTGCGCTACATGATGCACTGACCCCGACGGACTTGAGGAGAAGACTTCGAGGAAAGACTATGATCAGGTCAGTTGAGGTTGAAGAAAAGAATGGAAGAAAGGATGCGAAAAGGCGGTTGGAAAAAGTGATTGCTCAAGAGATGGAGCATATGATCTATGAAGATGAGACGGTTGCCCCAATGATGATTGGTGCTATCCGGAAGATGCAGGAAGTGGAGGAGGAAGATCCCGAAGAAGTACTGCAGACCCGAATCGTCAGCCCAAAGGAGGTGAAGAGCAGCCCCGAAGATTGGAAAAAGGCAATAGAAGCAGAGATCCAGTCCCTGTTCGACACCAAGAAGGCCCTTCAAGTGGTGGACCCCAAAGAGGCCAGAAGACTACTAGAGGAAGAGGGACTGATTGCAGTTCCTTCCAAGGTGATCTTCACCCTGAAGCCGGACCCCGCCAGCAGAGCTGGGAAAAAGAAATGCCGCATTGTAGCATGCGGTAATTACGCCCATGAAGGAGATCAAGACTGCTTCACAGCAGGGACGGATGCGACAACGTTGAGGATCATCCTCACCGTCGCAACCAAGATGAAATGGGTGGGAGTGAATGTTGATGTAAGAACAGCATTCTTGAACGCTCCTATCAACCAAGACAAAGACATGTGGGAGGACGACGTGGGCTTGGACCGCATCCTGCTG
>VSDK01011390.1:42130-117116 GCA_009767595.1 Symbiodinium kawagutii | reverse complement strand
TGCTGAAACCACCTCAGATCCTCATCGCCCTGGGTTACTTTGGAAGACATGAACTATGGGATGTCCACAAAGCGATGTATGGGTTCAGGAGGTCTCCAAAGCTATGGGGAGATTTTCGTGATGACACTTTGCGAGAGATGAAAACCAGGGGAATGAACTTGGTGCAGATGGAGACTGAGCCAAGTGCGTGGATGATTCGGAAGGAAGGCAGTGAAGACCTACATGGAATCATCTTGACCTACGTGGATGACATCTTGATCGTGAGTGACTTCGACACCGCAGACACCTGGATCAAGGCGATCAGGGAGAAGTGGGAAACGACTGAACCTGAATGGATTGGATACAAAGAACCCACAAGATTCCTGGGCATGGAGCTACGGAGAAGGGAAGATGGAGTGTGGATGGCATCACAGCAGAACTACACCACTGACTTGCTCCAGAAAAACCTTTCCCCGGAGAATCGAAGGGTGAAGAAGATCCCAATTTCCAAAGATGGGGCAGAAGGCGAGGAAGAAGGACAGGAAAGCGAGGATGAAGGACAGCCCAAGACCCCCCAAGACATCAAGGAGGCACAGAGGGTAGTTGGAGAATTAATCTGGTTGGTGACCAGATGTCGGCCGGACCTGATGTACTCCATTTCGAAGATGGCATCATACACCACCAGAAATCCACTCAAAGTCATCTGCATGGCGAAACAGGTGTGGGGTTTCCTCTTGGGAACTCCGTCCCATGGAATTCAGTTGGGAAGGCTGGATGGAAATGATGACATGGAGGTTTACACGGATGCTTCGTTCGGTGTAGAATCTCATGGCTGTGTGGTGATCATTTGGAGGGGAGCACCGATTCTGTGGAGAAGCTCAAAGCAAGGAGTCCAAACCAATTCGACAGCAGAAGCGGAACTGTTGGAGATTTTGGAAGGAGCTACTCTATCGGAAACGATTCGAGTGGTGGTGGAAGAGCTATGCCAACGACGAATCCGATGCTGGCAGTACACAGATTCAGCATCAGCCCTGTCAATTGTGACAGGGGAAACAGCCTCAACCCGAACCCGTCACCTGAGGAGAAAAGCTCGATTCTTACGGTGGAAGGTTCAACGAGGAGAAGTTGTCATGAGACATCAACCTGGTGCAGACATGACAGCAGACATAGGAACGAAGGCCCTTTCAGCAGTGAAGATCCAACAGCTCAAAGAAAAGTTGGGTATGGTGAATGTGCTGGATGAGGAAGGACCTACACCCGAAGGAAGAATTGAGTTGAGGACAGAAGAGAAAGAAGCTGAGAGAGAGCACGAGGAAAAGGAAATCAAAGGAGGAGAACAGGCACAAAAGATGTTGAAGATTGCTCTCTTGATGGCGTTGATCAGGAGGGTGAAAGGAGAAGAGGAAAGTGCTGCAGAAGGAGATGGAACTCTCCAGTGGATCATCCTGGGATACACAATGATGGTGATCGGGGTTACAGTTCTGATGATGACAGCATGGTCAAGATGGAACCCAAAGATCCAGAGCCCGAGACCCAAGCCGATTGCCACCCCAGAAGATGAGATCGAACGGAAGATGGAAGAAAGAAGAAGGGCTCAAGAACGAGCGCGAAGAGATGAAGCAGAGATGAGGAGGAGATTGGAGTTTGAAGTTGAAGAGAAAAGACGAATGGACGAAGAGGAACTCAGGAAAATTGAGGAAGAGATTGAAGAAAGGCTGAGAAGAGAGGAGGCGGAGTTGAGGACACGGGAGGAAGAATTAGAACGGAGAGGAAGAGAGGACGAAATGGAAAGGAGAATCCAAGAAGAAGAAATCAGAGAAAGGATGAGACGCGAAGATGAGGAAAGAAGACAGAGTGAAGAAGACCGAAGTCGAGAAGAGCAGGACGAAAGAGAAAGATACACGGTATACGTTACACACACTGGATTGAAGTACCATGTGGATCGACACTGCATGGGACTACGAAAGGCCAAGGAAGTCATCCCAGTACGAATGTGCCGACTGTGCCGTGGTCACTACACCAATGTGAACTTGGTACAAAGGGACATGTATCTTCTGGGTGAGAACGGACCGATTCATGTATGCTCAGAATGCGCTCAGAGAACCACCTACGTGAGCGCCCCAATTCCAAAGAGAGGTGCATGCAAGATGTGTGCACTATAGACTAGAGGCTTGAGTCAATAGAGGGAACACTGCCGAAGACGGGAAGGTTGTAGTACCCCGGTGAGTGTTTGTTTTCCATGTGATGGGTCACCTAATCGGAGACCATCAGGGGGAGTGTGACAACACATTCCATGACACGTCAACCAGCATTTACACTACATGTGTAGCCTCTTTAGATCTCAAGATCTTTTGCGATTGGGATGGAAAAGGAGTGAACTGTGTCCAGCTGCCTACCGTACCAGCGAAGTCAAGGGCGGGACCAACACAGTTACTATCCCCCATCAATTGGTTGGTTAACTTCCTGACTCATAGCCATTTGGGTGCTTCAAACAGCTTAGGATAGGCTCAACGTTTGGTCAGAACCAACCCTTCTCAAGGGCACAGTTGGCGGGCCGCACACCCAAAGATCTCCAGCAGCTCATTATCCCAACGAAAGCGGTTCCCAACACTGAGGATTGCTTCGACCAGCTGAGTCCGGTGGGTGGTTGAACCACCCCTCTGAAAAATATTGGTAAATCAACTATTGGGGAAATTGAACATGTTTAAAACTACCAGCTAGTAGGGGAAAAGGTTGAAATTGCTGCTGACGAACTTCGAATTGTTTCCAACAAATTAGCATTTTCAGAGGTTGTAGAGCTATTCAACTATTCTTGGCATTTGTCAATCATTATAGATTATCATGATTCATCTTTAAACATCATCAAACACGAGCATCATTGACCGTCACGAAACATCGTGATAAACCCTTGATTAACCATTACCCAGGCATTGACTAGGCCTCAATTAGCACTTTAAACACCATTAGTCAACTATCAATGAACGAGTCCTGAACCATATGACAATGAATCAAGCGTCAACTAACTATATTTAACTATCAGGTCACCATCAAGGAACCAAAAATTAAGTGCAATTGACCGTCAGCTAATCATCAATCAACCGTTAAGTCACCATGGTCCCCAACCATTTATTCAAGGTCCTCAGCCACCAACCATTAATTAAACAATATATCAATCAACCACTGATCAACTGTTAAATAATCGTTAATCTGCAATTCATGGTCATCAATCAACGACTCATTTGCAGCAGTTCCCCATTCATTTGCAGCAGTTCACCACTCATTTGCAGCAGTTCACCATTCATTTACAGCAGTTCAGCATTTATTTGCACTATGAAGCATGAATTTGCATCAATCAACCATTCATCAATCATGCATCACTCATCTATCAATCACTAATGAACCATGAATCAACCATTAACCAGCGCACGTCTCGGCTTTGCCACTGCGGGTTGGCCTCGGATCGGCAACGTATCCGTGCCTTGGATCGCTGCCCCAGTGATGCTTGGTGACGAAGATCACCACGAACCCGTGGCGAACCATGCTGAACCATGATGGTTGATGGTTAAGTAGTTGATGGTAAATTAGTTGATGGTTGATGGTTGATAGTTGATGGTTGATTGATTGATTGATTAATTCATGGCAAATGGATGATTACGTAGTTGATTAATGTTTGATTGATTGATGTTTGATGGTTGATTGATTGATTGATTGATTGATTGATTGATTGATTGATTGATTGATTGATTAATTGATTGATTGATTGATTGATTGATTGATTGATTGACTGACTGACTGACTGACTGACTGACTGACTGACTGACTGACTGACTAGCTGATGATTAATTGATTCTTAGTCAATTGTATATTGATGGTTATATACTTGATTGATGATAAATTGATGGTTAGTCGGTTAGTCGATGATTAAGCATGAATTGATGGTTGATTGCTTTGATGATCAATGATTCACTGATTGCGACCGAGATTGCCAATTACACTGGCTACTTCGCAAACCAACGGCCAGGTGACTAATTGCTGGTCAATGACCGCTGGTGATTACAGTATTGACTTTTACTAGTCATAGTCAGTAGAAGCTGACAACAAAGTACACTCGCAAACCATGAGTGGTTGGTGCTGGTCTATGGCGACGACGATTCACGATGATTAATCAGAGGTAGCGATGGTTGACCATGGCGACGATGATGGTGATGAACATGATGATCCTGATAATGATGATGATGATGATGATGATGATGATGAGGATGACGATGATGATGATGACGATGATGATCCTCATGATCATGGTAATAATGATGAACCTGTTTCTGTCCCAAGCAAGCCAAGTCCAATGATTGCAACACCTAGGGGAAGCACCAAACTGTATATGCAAGCTATATCCGCGTGTACATCCTATGTGTCTCAATACATCTGCAATCATTTACACATCTGCGAATCAAACGTCCGCACTTTCTTTGGGCGCAAGTCTTTGGCTTGGAAAAACCATGAACATCCCCGGTAGCTCCTGGCACCGCTCCCCCTGAAAAAAGGGCCGCCGGGATATCCCACCGGCGCACCTCCAGGGCAGTGCCCGGGCACCGTTCCGCTTGTTCCAAGTTGCGTTCAGCAAGATCAGCAGCATCTTGACATCTTTGGCCTCAGAGAGTTCCTGACAACCGTTGGACATGAGGATGGCGGACAGGCTGTAGAACGGATACTAGGGGAGATACCAAAAAACACCCATAATTTCACCATCAACCATCAAATTTATTGACTTAATCATCATTTCCCATCATTTCCCATCATTTCCCTGCATTTCATCATCAGTCAACCATCATTCAACCATCATTTCTCTACATTTCATCATCATTTCACCATCATTTCAGCATCACCCTCCTCACTCATCACATCTCATCACCCTCACGGCGCCTGCAACGCCTTGAGCTGCCTGGCCCTCGGGGCCACGGCCACCACGAAGGGCCGGTTCCGCAGGAGCTGAGGGCGAGCCATGCAGCCATGGAGGGCCGTTGGAGGGCCGTTTACGGGACAAAGTCCTTGGTTTATGAACGAATTAACGATTAACTGTGATAATAGCATTCATTAATTAATGGTTTACTATAGTTAATGTAAACTACCTATAATGTAAACGATTAGTTCATTAATGTAATTATTATGAACTGATTAATGGCTAACTGACGGTCAACAAATAGTATACTGAGGGTTAATGATTATGTAAATGGTTCAGTGTAGTGTATAATGGTTCGCTAGAATGGTTCAGTGCAACGTTTATTTATAATGACAAAAATGTTGAATTCATGGTTGATAGTTGATCATGGTCGATAATGATGGCTTATGAAACATTGTGGTTGCAACCTTGAATCGATTCAAGTTTACAATCATGCTTAATTTATGGCTAAGAATGGATTGCGATTTATAAATCGTATGGTAAATTGATGTGAATGAGTTAATTCATGGCTACTGATGGGAAGCAGCTAGTGCTTCATGACGGATGTTAATGGTTCATTGATGGCTAAATGTCGTCAATTGTGTGTGGTTGCTTACCTGATTGATAGTAGGTGTGTAATCCTCTGATCGACATCGCTCCTGAGTGAGCTGGTTGGTCAATGTCCAGTTCAGAGACATCCCATGCTTTGCTGTTCTGTGTCAGCCACCTCTTTTGAATACTGGCTGGTACCCAACAACAACACGAGACCGTCAATGATTGTTTGCGTGTCACTGATTAATGTAGAGGTTCATACTCTAGGGGATAGTAGCCAACAACCGCAAGAAGAAGAAGAAGAAGAAGAAGAAGAAGAAGAAGAAGAAGAAGAAGAAGAACAACCAAACAACCAACAAGCAACACGCAACAATCGCAACCAACAAACGTGCTGCGAACCCGGTTTCCTGTCTGGCAGGGTTCCTGAAGTCTTGGACACTTTTCAGACAGCACGAAAGGGCATATAACGGCATATCCATACCCACTGGTCTTCCGTAAACATTCCAAAAGTCCTTACCTGTTTGTAAAAAAGGAGCCATCAACAATTGGGATATTGCCGAACATGGCTGAACTTGAACCAAGTCAGATGTCACCATTTTAAGCATCTGATCAGATCTGGACACCAACCTGGACCAAACACTCACCCTGGTGAGATTCTGGGATGCGCCGCTGGCCTGACCCAGCGTCAGAATGCTATTGTCCTGACAAAGGACGGGCCAATGAACGATTAATGCCTCCTACCTTGGCACAGGTGTATACTTCTGTGGAAAAAGTACCATATGTTTGCTAAATCTGCAAATGTCTGCGCCTTATATGCATACATCCATGATATTTTCTGTATGCACTAAATGTACACACTGAGGTTTATCTTGTACATAAAACCTTCAGGGCACCAACTGTAGCTGCGGAAGGCTGGTACAGTGCTTTGGCAGAGAAACCGGGGCAAATCCCGTTGATCATTACACAACTAGTCCGAAACTGTTTGAATTCAAACATTCAGACTATTCAAGTGGTTGCTGCTTGTAAGCCATGCCCAGAATATTAGTCAACCAACCAAAATAAACCACTAAGTGTGTCTAAGTAGAATATCAATCATATTCCTTGTTTATTTAGGAACACAATGACAAAAGTTTCGCACATTCAAGCATACTCAAGCATGCATTAAACGTATCCATCCGATGTTTTTGCCCAGAACATCACGGTCTTTTCTGGTTGACAGCTTGGGTCGCATCTGTGCAAATCAACCCACGTCAGCCAACTCTCATCTGCACATGGGAATAATTGGTTGTTCGGTCCAAATATTGTCGTTACTAAACCAACTGCATACAATGACAAACCAAGTGGCATACAATTTTAACAGTCTAGTTTCCGATGATGAGCCCAAATGGTCAATAATGTCTGATTACTGAGGGCCATCGTTGTATTGGCATCGTATGCGTGGCTACCAGGCAGGTAAGTGATCCAATGACCCGCCCTTCTGGGCAGGTGTGCCGACGTGGACTGGTTGCATGGGCCAACCATCCGACGTGGTGGGAAAATATTTCCGACCTGCGTAGTAATGTTGGATCCGTAGTGATCAACCGCCACCAGTTTACCTTAGCTGGTGACTGGTGATTTAGCATCAAATATAAGGGTCTATTCATACTTGGTAGTGGTGGTAAGTCAGGCACGCTCGTTTTAAGTCAGGCATCCTACTGGGCACAGGTCAAACGCGAGAAGTCAGGCAGATCGCGAAAAGTCAGGCAGAAAGTTGCAAAACCCAATGGGCACAGGGTTCGTAGGAACTTTCCTGGATGATGTGAATTGGAAGGATTTCATGCGCACACTGCAGCGAAGAACATGTTTTGTACCCTTTGATGTGTCTTAAAGCTTGCAAATCCCAATGGCACACGCCATTCCACCTGTTCTTGAACTTGCCACGAAATCTCACAAACTCTAATGGCACACCTAATGTAGCAGAAAATGTGTTTGCTACATTTGGAAGCGAAACGCAATGGCACGAGCGTTGGTCCTTTCGTGCTCCACGCAGCAAGAAATCTCCCCACCGCATGGCACACATCGAAAAATAAGCACCCCACAAAATCAAGAAGTCACCCCACGGGCGCAAATCCTACTGGCACACAGATCGTCACATGTCTTGCGAATTGGGTATTCATACCGTGTGCCATTATGTTCTGTGTTGAAAACGAAACTTGGAAGGATAACATGACCACGTCGAAAAGGACAACCAAAATTGCAGGGGATCTTGGGGTGGCTCTGCGCGAGCACTTCGCGACGTTTCGCGACGTCCGCGCGAGGTCCGCCTACCAGAACCCACATCTGTCCTTCCCCTCAAATTATAAAACTTAACCAAACTCAAGACTCAAGACCTTACCAAAGTCAAGGCCAGACGAATGAAAAGATTTCTTTCCTTTTCCATCATTGCCATCTAAACCAAAAATGCAAAACCAAGCTAATTACCAACAAAAATTCAGCAGCGCTATTCTTACAAACCCGTTTCGCGCATGGGATTGAAGCAGCCAATCCAATTAGGAACACCCACTGGCATCCAAATCCCATAGGGCACAAGGTTTCCGCCCGACTTTAGTCAAGCCCGGACGACTTACGGCAAGTACCCAGTATGACCCTGACATCAAGCATGAATGAAAGCAATACCACCATGGAGTTATTGACTTGATTTGGGGTCCAGATGCTTCAACAACACATTACTGCAACAAAAACCCAAGTCCGTCGCGAACATCCCAAAGATCAAGCGACTGAACATTGGGAATCATTGGTGCCGACGAACCGGATGTTCTGAATCCGTTCCCATGCAATGAAACTGAAATCACAGCTGTTCTCCTGGCCTCCATTTCCATGACCCGCGCCGGAGGAAATCCCACTACACGAGCCTGGCCGCAGCATGGGTCATTCATCGTGGTCAAGCTATTAAGCGTCTTGGGCATCGCCATCCAGTATGAGGGTCTCATCATGCGTCCATGGCCAGTTTCATGAAGGTGTACCTTCTGGCGATCCAACAAGGCTATGGAAAATCGTGGAAAATCATAGGCAAGACTTTCATGCAATGGAAAAATTATGGAACATAGAGCATTTACAATTCATAATGTGGGCAGACCCCTCCTGTGGTGAGCACAGCTAGTTATATCATACTCATCTCGTTCCTTTTGCAACTAGCAACCCCAGTGATGTTCTCCAACTCAGCCATCATAGTTGACTCTCCATTGTATCTCCTATGACCGGTGTTGACCACAAGTAATTAACCATCTTCCACTAGCCCTTACCCACCACTGAACCATCAATTGACCAACATTCATCATCAAATAAGCAACAACTAACCCCCGCTTAACACTTCACCATCAGTTCACCGCCATTTCATCATCATTTAACCAACATGTGGCGGTTTCTCGAAATATCCCCCAAATCATCCGGATTATAAACCCTTCATATCAATAAACCAGCCATTTTTTCATATAAACCATTTATATATCAATAAACCAACCATTTTTCGGGTCCCTTATGACCTGCCAAACACCCAGGTGACCATCGGCTTGAACCACCTGGTTGCACGGTAGCGGGCGGTTCCACCGTCCGTCGTCACCGGTGCCCGACCTTCCCGAAGTCGCCCCAGGTGACTTTGGCGTTGGTGGCCAGGCCGCGGCTACGGAAGAGCACCTGCGGCCATGAGTTCTGAAGCGGTTAAGGTGGTGAGTGCCGAAAAAAATGGTGGGTTAAGGGGTTGGTTGGTGGTTGGTTAGTAAGTTAGTTTGTTTGTTAGGTCGTTAATTACTTAGTTGATTAGTTAGTTAGTTAGTTAGTTAGTTTGTTAATTAGTTCGGTAGTTAGTTAGTTTGTCAGTTAGTTGGTTGGTGAGTTCGTGAGCTTTTCATGTTTCAACTGATGGTTGCTTAGTCCGTGTTCATGCTGAATTCTGGTAAAGCGATGGTTGATGGTGAATCGATGGTTTATTCATGGGTAATTGATTTCATATTGATGGTGAATCGCCGGTGAATTTATCAATGGATGGTGAATGATGGTTGATTGACGAGCTTCCCATCAAGTCTTCTTTTCTGCCACTTATACAATAGTCTTGAGAAATCATCACGTGTAAGTCAAATCTAAAAGTACTGCCATGAATTGGGGTCATCTCCATGGGGCGCACACTTGGCAGCCCTGGAAGAAAACCCATCTGGGTGATCCTGGTGGTGAACCACCAATGATCATGTGTCCCAGAAGCAGCTCAGGGGGAGATCCACTGGAAAGCCTAAAAATGGGCTGTTGGAACCAAGCTCGGGATCCCATCAACTCATCCAGAAACTGGGCAAACAAAGACTAAACCGGAGCACAAACTACCCCTCCACGTGCTCCAACCTGGCTAGAGGCTGACATATCCACACTGTAGTTGTTAAAGCCAACATACATGTTGCAGAACCAGATGGATCGTGAACCATGATTAGGACGAATGACAACATGTCTCCTACTTAATCGACCACTTCTGCCACACATGGCGAGAATGAGTAGTAATTACTAAATTCAATACATGTTACTCAACCATTGATTGATCCTGGCATCATGATTGGCCGCTAAATCATGGCTAGTTCACAATGTCTAATAGCGTCGAACATTGGCTGGTTTGTCCCCATTTCTGTCGAAATCTGCGGCTCCCCGACACAGAGGTTCACGGAGTTCTTCATCTCGTAGAAAAATTGCACCTTTGCAAAGCGCAGTGCGTCGCAAGGCGCAGCACAACAACATAGAGGTTGTTCATTCGAATGGATCCAGGATGATAACCAGGCGGCTTGGTGGGGAATGGCTAGTTGTGGTTCATCAATGGCTTATATGGTGGTTTCTCAAAATAGGGGTACCCCCAAATCATTCAACATTAACATTTTCTTAGTAATATCCCAACCATTTTTACGGTTCCCTATTTTGAGAAACCATCATATGGGCACTGATGGCTAGCCACGTCTTCTCTGATCATTTCTAGTTGAGTCTTATAGCTCCGGGCCAGCAACATCACCAACAAGACCAGGTGAACTTCCCAACAGGGGCGGGGCAACACGCTCAGGAAAATCCGGGCCCCCAATTTGTTGGTTCGTGCCATGCCATGGGTCCGGCTGAGAGGATCAGCCAAATCTGAGATCTTTGAGATGGCCATTGGTAGCTTCATAACAACCCCCCTCCATGCCATGAATTCCATGCCACGTGAATTCTAGTTCTGAAATGGGTCGCAAAAAACCTGTTGGCAGGATTTTGGCAGCATGTTGGTGCTGCCATGTTGGTCATGCCCGGCATGCCCATCCTTTCCCACCGTGTTTACGTCTTGCTCTGGTTGGTGGATTCAATCAACCCCTCTGAATATAATTTATGTCAATCAACCAACGCTCACAAAAAATTGGGGACAGTTTAAAAACAATGCCCACAAACACCCACCATCCAACTATGCATCAAGGCTATTGAGTTGTGGTTGATGGTGTGATTGCAGCCGGTGAATGAAACACCGAGGCCCACCGAATGCCTACGTCCGATGGGTATATCATCGCTGGTTTCATGTCGCTCAACTCTGTAGCTTGGGTCCGGGCCAATCCTCCCGCCAGCTCACGGTCTCCTCTGGATTCTTCCTCCTCAAGAGGGCCACATTCAACTGGGGAACAGCACAAAGGCCGATATAGGAAGAGGTATGAGTCGAGGGAAAAGGTATGAGGGAAAAGGTATCTGGTTTTGGGCGTGAGGTAAACTTCAAGGTGGTTGGGGTGTCATGTAGTCATGGCCAGGTGTAGCCAGTTCTGGCTACAGCAAGTGTGGATTTGTTGGGCCTGGCTGCTTTTGTAGTTGCGACATCCCCCTACGCCATCCCCATCCATGGGATCCCCATCCATGGGATCCCTATCCCCGGGAGTACCCCACGAAGCCTCGCTGACTTTGTTCATGGATACCACTTTGGGACACACCCTGCGTTTTGCTAAGGAGTTGACTATCACAATGACATATGACCATGGAAGTGTCGAACCACCTTGCCTTCTTGCGACTTTCCTGCGGTAAACTGGCGAATTGGAATCTTGGACTATCCTATGAAGGATACTGATACCGGCATACTCTCCCATAAATCCCAACCCCAAAACGAGCACTTGCCCACCAACCGCTCTGCAGGAAACCCGCCGAGCTTCGGACTCAAATCTCCTGTCAAAATGATCCACCCTTTCCAACCCTTGCGCAAACGCATATGAATCGTATGAACATCTGCGGTTGTCTATAAGTGGTGGTACCGCACAAGCATCCCCAAATATCCCCAACATTTATCATTAAGAAAACCCAGCAGCTATGAGGGTATGCTTTTATCCATATACCCCTGTCCCCGTTGCTGTCGCCATTTTTGCCGTCCGAACTCTGCCAACGGCTATGGCCCACATGGTTGTATCCCAATTGTACTGTTTGGTGGTTTTGACTCCTATGAAAAACTATCAATTAATCAATCAACCAACCATTTGCTAATGCCAAGGAAAATAACATATTTATCATGTGTATAACCACCCACCAATTACAAGCTCCCAGCCCTTGGCTTTTTCCCAGCTGCATCAGCCAGGCGCCCAACCAACCTTGGAACGCTTCTTTGGCTCCAGTTCTTCGGGTTCGTCGCCTCGACATCGACGAGTCGATGCGTGATGAAACACATCACGATGCGCCAATGCTGATGAGGATCTGGAACATGTGACATGACGATCATGACTGGGATGATCATGATGATGATCGTCATCATGAGAACGATGGGGATGATCATGATGATTCTTACTTATCTGGTTGGTGGTTGAACCACCCTTCTGAAGAAATCTGAAGAATATGCTTGTCAACCAGCCATTTGTTAATAATTACGTTTGTGAAAAAAATGGCAATCAAACCAACCAACCAGTTGGCTGTTCAACCACTATTGTTGCCTATTATCCCCTACTATTAACCATCACGATATAACAATGATTCTTACTTATGATGATTGTTGCTGAAGAATCGACAAGCGGCACTAGTCAACAAGGATCATACACTGCATTAAGCTCAGCATTAGCCATTATCAACCATTGTTCAAACATGTTCAGATCATGATCAATCAATCACGGACCACTAGTTGGTGATTATAATCCATCCGAAAAATACGAGTCACTAAACCATTCCAAAGTTGGGGAAAATCAAACGCGTGAACCACTCATCAACCATCAGTTGATCACGAATCAACGACCATAGCAGCCACCAAGCATTTCACCGAGCTTCGCCACCATGGAATCCTGGCCTTCTACGCCCAGAATCAGCCCCGGAGGCACATCGATGTCCTTGGGGGCGACGCTTCCACCAACAGGTGTGACCCATCAACTGGTTGGAGAAGTGAGTCTGTCAGGGGAATTGTTCCCTGACCATTCACTGGCTTTGATCACTGGCTGAATCTGTAAGATTATGGTCTCCAGTGTGATTATGGCAATAGGAGGTTTGATGATAGACCATGTGCAGTTAGAATTTCTTAGTTCGAGCATATGGACGTTTCTCAAGCCATAGAGGTACCCCCACTTACCATCCAATTTATGAACCACCCATAGCAATAAACCAACAATAGTAGTTGTTGAACCATTGTGCTTGGTCATTCTCCCCTATTGTTTACCGTTATATTAGCTACTATAAACCCGTTATGAGCCACTATAAACCAGCCATTTGTAGCAATAAACCAACCACTTCAGGGGCACCTTTGGAAGGAGTTGGGGCGCTGGTGTGCCCTGGATGTGCCCTGGATGTGCGGAAACCACGAGCCCCGGAGGCCCAACGGTGCGGTTTCCCGGCTATCGATGATAATATTCCATGATGATGATGATGATGATGATGATGATGATGATGATGATGATGATGATGATGACGATGACGGCCTGCATTTGGGATGCCAACCACTTCTGACTTTCGGTGATACGGTGGCATTGATGCATGCACGACCGGAATGCAAATTTGTAGCCCAAGCGCCAAGCAGTGGATTTGCAAATGACAAAGCTGGTTCATGGCCCCTGGAAACCAAGTGATAGATGTCCGGCTATCCTCCTGCTTCTTGGTGACAAAATGGTTTCATGATTGCATCCAACTACAGTAACCAGAGTTTGGGTTCACGAATAAACTGCAACATCTGCAAGTGTCACACAGGGCTGATATCTCAGATTGGATGCCGCTGATGAAATAATCTGGTTGGTGGTTTCAAGCTGTCTGAAAACTATGAGTGAATTATTCACACGCAGCTGATCGGTCCCCATCCCACCAGCACGCGCCTCACCTGCAGTGAAGGCTGCGCAACAAAACATTATCAGGAGAGGAACTATTGTCACTCTCATTCCATTAAGAAACTGGTTCTGCAAAGAAAGTTCAGGGGTTACCTAAAAGGGAACATCCCAGAGCTTCAAAGGGTGCTTCCTACCGGCAATCATGGGCAGCGCAAGAGCTTTCAGCGATTGCTGAGACAACAAAGGCACGGCACCTCTTATGAGACCACTAGGGTGTGTTTTGCCGTTGCTTTTGGAGGAAGCATGTATGGAGGCTGGGATAGGCGGCCTTGTAGGTTGCTGCCTTACGGCTTGATTTACAACTTTTCTGATTTGGGTAGACCACTCATCCCAAATACCAGGGAAAACCAAAATGCTTTAAACCATTCACCAGCACTTGTTCAACCACTCTTGTTGCTTGTCATCTCTTATCATTGACCATTCTTAAGCATGATTTAGCCTTAAAATGCTTGAAACCACCAACTTTAGTGACTAGAAATTGGCTACCATATGGTCAGGCCACTCCCGGTAGCTCGAAATCGCTTCTCCTTGAAAAGGCTGGCTGGCTCCAAAGCGCTCCCTCCCAACCACCTCGAAATTGTCAAGTTTCCACCTGCGGCAAGCCTTTCTCCACCACTGTGAAGATCACGTCCTGCGAGGGAGCTGTGGCAAGCTACGCCGTGCTGCAGGGCCAGCAAGTTATAAGTTGGGTGAGTTCACCTCCTATTCCTGTAGAATTGAGCCTAGTGAAGTTAGTTGTAACTTAGAACTGGTTGGGTGCACACCTTGTAGGAGACCTGATAGTTACCATTGTGAAGTCACTTTGGTGCTTTCAACCACGTCATGAAAAATATGAGTCAAACAACCAACTATCCTAAATATCAGAGAAAATAGAAATGTTTAGGATCACCAAACAGTATAGTTTATTCACATTCATGACTTCTTCCGGGGTATCTTTAATGCAATCCTCAACGTCTTTGGCTCTTCCAAGAATTTGTGGGTCACATAAATGGAGCTCAAGCAAATGCATTAGATTTCTGATGTATGATTTTGCTGTCCACGGTTGGCATCCATATCAGAGCATTGGAGTTGCAAGTGCAGAAGCCGTTGAGAACCCAATTGCCCGACATTGAGATAGTTTGAAATCATTACTATGGTCCTACATCATCAAGAAACACTATTTTGACCAGGGGCAATATTTGTGTTTTTTCGCACGCGAGTCACTCTAGGACAGTCGAACATCGGGTAAATTCATCTATAATACATCTCTAGTGAGATTTGGATGGTTGCCGCTGCCGGTTGGCATGTGTACAGACTCTTGAAAGAGCATGCGTATGTTTCACCATGTCAATATATGTCACTTGTGACCCCCTGGGTCATCAACAACGTGGGCCTTCATTGGGTTATGTAGGAATGCCTATAAAATAAATAAAACATATGTAAAACATGTCTACAGCAATACAAAATTATGTAAAATACCATAAAGAAAAACAATGCACAGCAGATGGATAGGTGGACAGGTGCATGCCGCCGGGGAAGACCCTGGGAAGGGCATCTCCGCCCCTGGAGGATCCCCGGTTGCCTGCAGCCGGGCCGACAACGCCGAGGCGTTTAACGGCACATCCACGGGTTCCTGAAGGAACTGGTCCTGGTGCAAGCACGATGCAGTTTGAGGTCGCATGGATGGAGCGTTTGCAACATGATTTTTCATTTGTAGATACAGATAGCGTAATATATAAATGATAGTGTGTATGTATACATGTATGAAAATAAATAGAACCAGGGATGTAAACACACATAATCACGCATAATTATCCTGAATGAACGCAGGCAATACATGCGCGCAGGCATGTAAAATACAAACACACACACACAAGTCCTTTGTGGTCCCCGTGCCACACCTCAAATAGACCGGTCACGAGCGACCGAAGGAGCCATTTTGTTTTCGACCGTTGCCACCCGCAGCCGTTTGCCATATCGTTGCGGTGAGACGCCTTGTCTGCTGTGTGCAGACCCGACTGAGGCATCCAGAAGCACGATCGAATCTTGATAGAACTTCTTGTGCGACCTCTTATCAGAGCACTTTCAATTCTTGACGCAGCGCCCCTGTGCAACTTGCAGTCCACTGTTTTTTGCATTGAGAGCCACCACTTGTGCCTGCCAAATTGGACGCACTCTCACACGGAATTTCTAAAGCCGAACTTTTGCACTAAACCAAGCCCTCCTTGTGTGGCATACTTCTAGGCTGTCCTGGCCTGATAGTCCTTGTACTGTATCCTGCCGTATCAGCCTTCGAACCGCGGTAGCAGAATACATTGTCAAACCAGACTCATCAGAGCCTCAAGATCACCACCACTGTTGACTTCGGGACAAGCCCCAGCTTGCTGCCACCTTAGTGCATTTTGAATCACTATTGCCCTGCACATTGTAGTGCCTTGTCACTGCTCTTGCAGATAGTGGACCCCTGTCCACCAGTAGTTGTGCCAGGTCGCCCTGATGAAGGCACGGAACAAATATCCCAACATGATCCAACATGAGACCACATCCCCGGTCCCAAATCCGGGGCC
Organism: Symbiodinium kawagutii; assembly: GCA_009767595.1. NCBI lineage: Eukaryota > Dinophyceae > Suessiales > Symbiodiniaceae > Symbiodinium > Symbiodinium kawagutii. The sequence continues at coordinate 100,803 of VSDK01011390.1, read as the reverse complement.
GGTTCATCTTCAGCAACTTACACTTGAGGAAGTCCTGAACCGGAAGGACGAGGGTTGTGGCCTAGCCCTGGAGGCCACGGAAGCAGGTGATTGGTGGACACGACTGCCCTCACTCCAACCTGCAAAACCACAGGGAGTTGCACCCAACATGAGCGCCTGCTCACCTGGGACCATGAAAATAGCGTCCACACAAAAACGGAGCTATCAGAGAGCCTGCCGCCGGGCCCACTTACACGGATTTGCTTGGTACAAGGGACGCATGTACACTGTGCAAGAGCTGACACCGCCTTCGATGGAGAGAAAAACAGTGTCACAAGCCTCTGCCTCCAACTACAAGCTCACCCAGAACTTTGCACCGGCATCCAAGAAGCGCCTTGGTGTTCTCACATGGAATACTGGTGGCCTGTCAGGAGCCAAGTGGGCAGAGTTTTCCCACTGGGTAAACTCCCAACCCCTAGACATAGTCCTCCTCACCGAAACTCATTGGTCATTCACTAATCTATGGTCTGATCACAAATGGACATATATACATAGTGGAAGCACCTCTGATCGAGCTGATGGACTTTTGATAATGGTCTCCCGAAAACTTGCTACCACCAATGATATTCAATATAATGAACACCAGGTAGGCCGACTGATGCATGTCCGAATAAACAGTCATCCCAGAAACATAAATATAGTAGCTGGCTATCAATACACCAACACCACGGATCCCCAGCGAAAGCAGCAGAGGCAGGACTGGTGGAATCAACTGGATTCGCTCCTGCATGAGCAACCGATGCGCCACCTGCTGCTAGCCTTAGGAGACTTCAACTGCAGTGTCGATGCTAGGAAAGGTCTTGTGGGACCCCAAAACTACTGGGATGGAGCCAGGAGGATCCCTGGCACACGACATCATGATAGGCATGTTTTGGACAAAATCATCCAACAACATCACCTGTTACATCTCAATAGCTGGGATCCCATGCAAGGACCAACCTATATACATGATGAGCAATCCTCTCGTATAGATCACATCTTTTTACGTGCGCATCATGCTGATGGCGCTGCCAAGCACTCCAAACATCTTCATGATGCACCCTTTCTGCCACTTCATGGATCTAAACATGTCCCAGTAATGAGCAGTATCCCCCGCCCATGGATTTCCTATACTCCCACCAATAATCTACCGGGGATAGCCTACACTCAGAGACTGGCCGGACATCAAGCATGGACGATGCAGAATGAGCACTGGCAGCAGTGCACAAAGACGGTTGCTTCATGTATTGATCACGCACTCACTCCCACCAATACCATGTGTCCTATTGAATCCATGCACCAAGAGATCATTCCAATCTATCACCAACACTTTCCAATCTCCAGACATACCACTGCACCGGCTGATACTCATGTGGTTCGCACCAAATGGGAACACCGTAAGCAATTCCTTCAATATCACCATCCCACATTGACCACCTTGTTCAAGACTTGGTATCACTATGCCAAATTTCATCACCTTGATCGCAAACACAAAGCATGGGTTGCTGCCAACAGGAAACAAAAGGCAGAAACAGTCATTCAGGATGCCACTCAGGCTGCAGGTCGACATGATGCATTCAATCTATATCGAATCATTAATGGCACTTGCCCCAAGGTACGCAAACAACGCATTCAGATCAGAAATTCAGATGGTAGTATCTCCAGCCCGGTTGAGGAATTGTCCATCCTTCGTGCCTACATCAACGCCACCTGGCTGGATGACTCACCCTTAGCCCGCCAACTATCAGCTGAAGCCCCAGGAGTGCCATTTACCTTGGAAGCCCTGAGTGACGCCTTGAGTCAGATCCCGGCCACCAAAGCAGTGGCACGCAACTGTGCGCCGGGGGTTGTAATCAAACAACAAGCCAAACAAATAGCACAGCATCTCTATCCATTGTTGAACACCTGGTGGTCACAGCAGCCTCCTCACATTCCTGCATGCTGGCGTGATGGCCACATCACCTTTATCCCTAAGCCTGGTAAACGACCTGATAGGCCGGAATCCCTTAGGGCACTTGCCATGCAGGAACCTGTTGGCAAGGCAATCCTAGGACTTATAACCCAGAGTGTTCTTCACACCATAGCCCCGAAGCTATCGGTTTGGCCCCAATTTGCTTATCTCCCCTCCAGAAGCACACTAGATCCCATCCGTAGAGCTGCAGCGCACTGCCATCGTACACGCAGTTTGCTTCGCAAACAAAGACCCACGGTGCATGAACGTGCCAACGGGGCGAAGCCCTGTGCAGTAGCAGGAGGTTGCCAACTTCTGCTCGATCTCACTAAGGCCTTTGATAATGCTAATCGTAGTATCATCTTTGAAACCCTCGGCACACTTTCACCACCCCCAGGTTGTCTTGATCTCATGAGGGAATGGCATGTTGATACTCACTATGTGTTGTTTCATAGAGACGAATACCATCATCTTCCGACAACACGAGGAGTCCGCCAAGGTTGCAGGGCGGCCCCGTTACTATGGGATACACTCACACATGCTTTTTTCACACTGTTGTGCACTTTGGTTGATGAATCTTGGATTCGCAGTAGTCTCAACCTCTTTGCCGATGACTTGCATGCCGGAGCTGAGTTTTGCACAGCCAGTGCCTTTGACCAAACACTCAAGAATTTTGGTTTCGTCCTTGATTGCCTTGAAGCCCTTGGTCTCATAATCAACACGGATAAATCAGTTGCTCTCATGGCACTAGCTGGACCCAAATCCCAAACCTGCCTACAAAAGGCCGTACGCAGAACGACCGCTGGAGCCTTCTTGTGTATCCCTCGAAGAAAGGGTGGATGGACAGAGATTCGACTTCACTCGCAGGCCTCCTATTTGGGAATAGTGCTATCATATCGAGCCTTTGAAGATGCATCACTCACTCACAGGCTAGATGTGGCCAAACTTGCATTTCGTCGCATGAAGCAATGGTTGATTTGCCGCAAACTTTCAGTTCACACCAGACTGCAGCTGTGGAGAGCATGCATTGCAAGCACCATGACATATGGAATCCTTGCAGTTGGTTTTACCCCACAGGGGCTCCAACGTCTTGTCACTTGTGCCCAGACCCAAATCAGACAAATCCTCAGAGATCATCCTTATCACACAGGTCGTAGCAACGTTGCAGTTCTGCAGAGCCATCGTGATCTGCTGCCGGATCGACTTTTGCAGCAGGCTATCCTGAGACTTAAGACACATCATGATCACAGATGCACTCACCTTCAACCCACAGATATAATCCATCACATAGACTGGACCATCTTAGACCCCCTTCAGGATCTATTACAGCATCATGATGTCACACCCACCACACCATTGCCAGCCAGTTACATCACACACATGACCACAGCTGACCTGACAGGCACCACCTTTGACATCCCTGAGCCGTCGACTGCAGAGCCACTGCACTGTCAGGACTGTGAGTTTGTCACACATTCACTTCAGCAGCTTCGATTGCATCGCACCAAAGTTCATCGTAAACGCACATATAGGATTCATCATCCACCCTTGGAACATGTCATGCATGAGGGACTCCCCCAATGCACTCACTGTGCCAAGAGCTTCAGCACCTGGAAAGCCTTTCACACACATGTTGAACGTGGTACTTGTCAGGCCCTGCATCAGCATCATCAAGCCTCGAGTGCCCAGATGCTTCTCCAAGCAGCTGTTCGACGTGCAGGGGACCTGCCCTTCAGAGGAGAGCAGATGCCACACCTGCAGAACACTGATTTAGGTTGCAAGATCCTCGAGTACATTCGTGCTCACCAATGGCAAGAACTTTCCCATGATGACGCAGCCTGCAAGCAGCTCACACACCATTGTGTTGTGTGCGGCCAATGGCAATCCCGCACACAGAGCATGAATCGACACCTTCGTGAAGCACATGCCTCTCTGCTAGATGGAGTCTTTCAGACAGGAATTCAGCTGACCAGGATGTGGGCCACGACCTCCCCTTGTCAGTTTTGTGGGGTGACCTTTCAACGAAGTCACATGTGTGCAGCTCTGACACAGGTTGCACTCATCATGCTGAATGCCAAATCCCTCACACCAGAGACCCAAGCTTTGACTTGTGCACTATGTGACCTGCAATGTGCTGACGAAACTCAGCTTCGAGCCCACCTGCGATCCCATACTCAAAGCATGTCTTCAGGTGCCTGGATGCCTTCACGAGACCAGATTCCTGGCAGCCCTGCTTGTGCACATTGTGGTGCATGCTTCGAAACATCATCAGGGGTCCAACGTCACATTACCAGTGGCCAATGTCCACACTATGATGCCACGAGGACAACGGAACCAACACCGGTTTCCCCCGAGTGGAACCCATACCTGCATGAGGGTCGCCTGGCTGATCTTTGGAACAATCAGGATGATAGAGCCCAGTTGACCTTGTGCTGTCAACACTGTGGACACCAAGCCGCCAGACCAATGGATCTCATGAATCACCTTCGAGCCCAACATGGTGCACTATGGCATGAGGCACGACTCACTTTAGCATGGTTGATCAGTGCCACCGCAGACACACATGGGTGTTGTTGTCATCCTGCCCTGAAGAAGCACACGACTGGCCACCAATGCATCCCATTGGCCCAACTTGCCATGCTTTTTCATCGAAGTTCAGGCAGCCTTTGCATTCCACACCCACTGCCTCTCCCAGAGGAAGATGAGTGGATGTCGACAACTGCAGATGCATTCGAGGTTCTGGAGGCAGTCATGGTGAAGAGGGAATTTCCGTTCCTGTGGACGCATCCCCTGCTGTTGGCGCACCTGAGCACCAAATGTCTCCAGTGCAACGAGGACCATGGGCATCGTAGCTTCACTGCAATTGCACTGCGTCTTCATATGGCTGAGAGACATGCCTCCATAGATACCTTTCCACACCCGTTGCATCGCATGTTGGTTGAATGTTTTGAGCAGACCATCCCAGATGACACCACATGTCATGCATGCCAGATGGTCATCCAATTGCCACGTGACACCACCACAGACATGACCATGCCAGAAAGCCGTGCCCGAGCAGCTAGGGTCCAAGAGCATTTTCAACTGCAGTGCCCAGTGGTGTACCAGAGTCTCCTGATTCTGACACGCACCCCACAGAGCAATGATGGTGGATCAGCAAGAGATGGATGCGGCCTCCCAGATGGCCCAGACCTTCCAGAACCTTGGACCGATGATGTGGAACTTCCAGCCACCATGGGGGGCAAGCGCCTTCACCCAAAAAAGGCAACGCCCACAATGGACTCCCGACCAAGACGAAGACGTCGGGTACAAGGGACAGCCGCAGATGCACCCATGCATGGCCCTGATGGCCAAGCTGCTCCTGCGCCAGGAGATGGATCTCAACATGCTCAAAGCACAAGATTCATTTGTGATTTTTTTCACAGCAGATCAACAGGGCATGTTGCCCCATCTTGTGAAGTTGTCAGTGGATTGGCAGACCAAGCAGGACCAGGCCAAGACTCCGAACTCTCCACCGTTGCGGACATATCTGGCACAGGCCACCTTCCAGAAGCTCTTGGAACGGTTCATGGGGATCTACCAGGAACCACAGCCAGGAGAGCAAGTCCAACAGCTGAAGAAACAGCAGGTCCTCTTGCCCGATGTCACATGGCCCTACATGGAGTGGGATGCAGCCAACAGTGCCCTGATCTTGAACAAGCATCGCAAACCAATCAGCATGGACCAGATGAAATCCCTGCTGGAGGCCTTGGTCGAATATGTGCAACCTTCTCAAAGCGTTGTCCGATTTCATGCCTTGGGCCACACCCAGACAGAGGCCAAGACGACTCCCTGGAGACTCCAACTCCAGATGACCAACACGGATCTGATCAACACCCTGGACAAGTTGGAGGGGAACTCCATTTGGACAGTCGTGGGAGCCAGTCTGAAGAAGCATGTGCCAAAGATGTCAGGACTGGCACTACAGTTGCAACAACAAGTCCGTCCCACCAAAGGGAAGGGGAAGGGCAGGGGCAAGGCAGACCAAGGCCCGAAGCACCAGAGAACTGCCAAGCAACGAGGCAGCTAGCTGCTGATGACCATCCTGAGCTGTGCCTGAAGCGATCCGAACTGCTCCAGGCGTGCACTCATGGTGCTGCTGACCCATGTTAGCCAGTGTTTTGAGAACAGCGCTTTTTGTGCGCTCCTTTGGGGCCTGCTGTGCATGCAATCATGTTCGCCTTCAACCATTGGACCCAAATCCTCAGAACTCATGAGTTTTCTGCACACCTCCTTGTTTCATCCCGTTTCTCTTCGAGACTTTGAGTGGTTTGCAGTGTTGCTCACAGCATGGACAGGGGAAAGTGGCCAAGGGGATGCCACAGAGTTCACACAGACCATTCTGTCATGGTTTCAATCACCATCGCATGCGCAGACCTGGAAAAAGATCGCTGCCAGTGACATAGGTCCCCCGTTGCTAGACGACAAGGGAGATCTATGGCAACCGATCACAGTGCACATGCCTGACCAATATGTGCCACCCACACTGAAGCTGACACATTTGCTGCACACCTGGTCCCAGGAGCACGACATGAGGAAGGGCCTCATCCAAGCAGCACCACTCATTTGCATTCATGTGGAACGAGTGAGACGACTCAAAGATGGACGTCTGATCAAGTATGACTGGCCAATCTCTCTCCATGGTGAGGTTCAGGTGCCCATTCTTCACGATCAGACATTGCGATTTGAGCCCTATGAGATTGTCAGTGCTGTGGCCCATCAGGGCATTGATGCAGCAGGTCATTGCCAAGCTGCACTGAAGCACAATGATGATGAATGGTGGATCACAGACGATGGATGTCTCCCAACTCGAATGCAGGGAACACCGTCGTGGTTTGCAAGCAACATCACATTGGTTTGGCTTTGTCGGAAGACCGTCTATGGTCATCCAGCCGAAGTCATTCACCAAGCTTTTTCACCAAAGTACCCATGTTTCCCACAGAGGAACCGCTGCATAGCAGTGAAGGGTGTGCGCAAGCCAGATATAAAATGGAGCGTAGCAAAAAAAAACAAACACACACACACACACACACGCACAACAAAATGCACCAAGCACCCAAAATGATTGGCTGGTTGGTTATACACCGTCGCAATAGTAGCAGTCAATTCAATAATCATCCCTATAGGTATGGTTGAAGATGAACAGATTAAATCACCAACCACTTGGCTATCATCATCAACCAGTAAATGCTGCATCGTTGGCCATTGTCCCATGTAGTTTCCCATCAACTAAATCCCTAAATAGAACCAACCGGCGGGAAAACCACTGCTCCCAATCCATAGCCACTGGATACGCCAAGGTACACCCCCCGCCCTCAGTCCCATAGAGCCGCATGGCGTGCGGTTGTGTGCTGCCGGCCACAAGGATGCAGCCATGGCACCTCAGACTCTGGGAAACCCGTTGTTTGACCACCAAGCTACGAGGGCTGTCCCCAGTGGCGTTCAGAAACCATCATATATCACCATAGATCCACTTGTAAGCCATTCTTCAGCAAGTGAGCAGCCAACAAAATATACATTTTCCCCGTTTGATGTTCACATTTGTTCATACTTCTGGCTAATATTGGGAGTGAGCAAGGGACCAGGAGTCAGGGGTGTCCTTATAGCCCTAAACATTTCTGGGAATCATTCTTGACTTCGTGAAGATCAACATTGGAATATATCGGAATTCCGATCAAAACTTTGAGTTCCGAGTTGACCTTCCTTTTTCGCAGCTTCCAAGTTCTCTTCAATGCAAAAAATCGGCATTATACAGCTGTTGCTCAAAAAAATGGAACCCCCAAAGCTATTGTTTGTTTATAGTTTATGCTATACATGAGTGACAAACTGTAACTGGGGGTACTCCTATGACTTGAGAAACCACCATTTGAGGAACGTCCCAATGTTTGCAGGCCAGCGATGCAACTGCGCCGTGGCACGAACGACCTGGATGCGCAAATGCTGAGCAACAGCAGTCCTGGGCAGTTCGGAAGCAGTTCCAGTACTGTTGGACGCCTGCGACTTCGTGACTTGATGCATCTTGATACCTCTGATGTTGCTGGTGGATGTTTTCATCTTGATACATACATCTTGATACTTGATACATCTTGATACATCTCGATACCTCTGAATTTCCATGCAACCATTATTATGTAATCGTTCCGAATATTTGTGCGTGGTATCCGTGCTTTTTGGACGAATCCTAGCAGCATGTCTTTGCAAGTCCTCTGGCTAGCCATTGACAGGCTGGTGGTGTGAGCGCCACGCGCACAAGGAGCCTCCTGATCACCCCCATCACCACTGTCACAGTCATCATTCATCAGCGTGACCATGATCATATCATCATTTCCAGCCTTAGAATCACCCTCATCATCCTCATCATCCTCCTCATCATCATCATCATCGTCCCCATCCTCGCCTCCTCCCCCTCCTCCCCATCATCCTCATCATCATCATCATCATCATCATCATCATCCTCATCATCATCATCGTCATCATCGTCATCATCGTCATCAGTGTCATCATTGTCATCATTGTCATCATTGTCATCATCATCATCATCATCATCATCATCATCATCATCATCATCATCATCATCATCATCATCATCATCATCATCATCGTCATCGTCATCATCGTTATGATCCTCGTCCCCGTCATCGTCCCTGTCATTATCATAATCATCGTCATGATCGTTATCATTATGTTGTCATCACCATCAGCCGCATCTGATATATTATCCATTCTCTTAGCCCGAACTTCCGTTTCAAGCTTTCTGGTTGTTCCAAAAATATCGTATGGGTCACTACAAAGTGTGCCCCTGTGCGCCAGCCATAGCTGTTGGTTCATGGCAAACTTAATTGTCAACAACTACAGTACTTACCGTTCTCCACCATCATCTATCTAGCCACTATTTAGACAATAATTGACCACCAACTGTTGGTTAGCCAACACTAATTATGAAATAGCTGTGGGTAACCATGATATAACCCTTAAAGCTACCACTATCAACAGCCCATCGCTGAATTCAAACATGATCCAAACCACATCGGGCCTCGCAGAAAGTGCCGCTGCCATGAAGCCATGTGCCGATGTCGGGGCATGTTCAAGCTGCTTCACCCCATAAAAACCGTCAATAAGCTGGTGAATGATGGCTAACCATGGTCAACAAATGGTTTGGAATATGATTGATGCTTCACAACTGACACTGATGATAATGATAATGGTTAATCCAGAAGCCGTGGCAGCTAACAACGGCGGTTGATAATATGGCTAGTAGTGATACTGGTTGATGAGATTCAGGATAAAGCTAAGGTGCTGGTTTACACGCCGTCACTCTTTAAGGGCCTAATGATCAAGAGGGAATTTCTTTTTGCAGGGTTGATGTTGTCATCCTTTGAGGGCTTCCAGATCATGGTTTCTTGGAATATATGTGTAAATGCTGACACCCCAAAAATCCAAGTGAAATGCCAAAGTGGACTGCGAATTTTTGTCATGCCCGAGGGATGGTATCCCCGCGTGGCCATGGATAGCAGCACTTTTTAAAGCTACCCAAAACACCATCCATCCATGCTATGTCAAGGGGTACATCTTGGCTATGTGCCATACCTCACTGCACCAACGCGGCCAATGAATCGACGAATCGAGAGCCAAGAAAATAAATTGAACAGCAATTGGTTTACTTTTGATGGTCTTTAACCGTTTCTTGATTGCAAAATGGTTGGTCTTAAAGACTACAAGGTTATTGTTGGTTGCCACACTGCGGTATGTGTATGAAGCCTCTTTTGCCGATGGTTTCACCTAGTGCCTGGAAGGTACCAGAATGACCTATCAAGTGAACCTTTGGTTTAGGTATTTTGGTTAGACATCCACTCTTCATTTGTGAAGGATTCGTCATGACAGCCAAATCCACACAAGCTGGGCCAAAGGCGCAAGCAAAAGCTTGAGCCAAAAGGCGGTGACGCATAGTGACGCACCGATGGATATGGGCAATGATCAAACCTCGGAATATGTTTCGTAAGGTCATCCACCAAGAATGGACATTCAAAAATCCTTATGCATGGATAACACACATATACATAATTCTGAAGAATGAACCCGACAGAACCCAACAATACGATTAGTTGGTGACCAACATTGGGGGTGTGCGCAAATGCTGAAGCTCACAAACTTGCCAGGCTTTCCTGTGAAGATGACACTTGTTGGATGGGTTGCAAGGTACCAATTTTGATCAATTTCGCATGGACAATCCCATTACACGTGACCCCGAAACATGACCCCATGCTGTCGATCAAGGGGCAATCCTCCGCGGGATGGGCATCCAACATCTCAAGCTGTGAACATCTGCTGGTCCCAGAAGGTATAAATTGATCAACATGCGTCTTGCAACGTTCCAAGTCTGGTTGGTGCTTGTAACCCCTATGAAGAATATGCTTGTCAATCAACCAATCATCTGCTAAATGCTGGGGAAAATAAAACAAATAAAAACACCAAACAGAAGTTCATTGTTGATCATAAAGCCCTTTTCAGCCAAGCCGGAACTCCTTGAATCAACGATCAGTTTCCTGCTGGAACTCCTCCAATCAACAGGCAGTTTGGTGTTTACAGTTGCCCACACCCAATGACAGGGTCTCGGACGGCAGCGTCCACGAAAGTCCCAGGGGTGACAAAGTCAAGGTGCCTTTCCTGCATCTGAGAGGTGTTCTGCTTGGCAGGCGGACAAAATTGCCACAAATCTATTGGACCACCGACACTAATTGAGATGCTTGCTGTATCAATGAAACCCCATTGATCTGTACGTACTACAAAGGCCAACTGAACATCAAGCCGGATCTGTTCATTGTCCCTTTGTCAAGAACCAGAATCAATAGCTGTTCTACCTTGCAAAATAGAATCATCAACACATGCAACAACCATAAGCACTTTTTCATTACTCTGCTTGTTGTCATGCTGATGATCATCAGAAGTCCTTCTTCATTCTCATCGATCATCAGCATCAGCAACGCTCACCATTTCTATCATCAATCAAAAGGTTACAGTTGTGTAGGAACAGCATCACTTCTGGTGGTCATTATTCCTGTTGATCATTATTCTTTATTCCCTAGGTATTGTTTGTTTTCGACCACCATTGCTAGCTCAACAAAGAGTTTATGATACCATTGAATATCATTATCATCACTATCAACATGGAGTAGAATACTGGGCACTATCATTGACCATTATCAACCATGTGTTCAAAAGCTAGTTATTTTTGGTGATTGAACCATTGGTTGTTGCCAAGAACAAATTGGTTGTTAGCCGTTAGCCACCATCAGACTTTTACCACATATTACTACTACCATTCTTAACACCACACTTGTTACTGGCTATTGACAACTATTAATTAACCACGATTAGATCATGTTCCACTAGTCATTGTTGGTATTGTTGATTATTCTGCAACTGATAACTATTGTAGAATAATTCTACCACTATTACAATATACTAGCATAGCAAGCAATATTCTATCATTTCTAACAAATGAATCTACCACTGTTGGCAATGGATATCAAATGGTAGATCATATTAATAAGCTATTGAGCAGGTAAACTGGCGGTGGTTAATACAGATCTATCATTACCACAATTGGTAAGCATCATCCACCACTATTATTGCTTGATTAACCCCCCGATTCACCACCACTACGCACTTGGATCTACCATTCTTGTTGGTTGTTGGTTATTAACCCCCATAGTTGAGCACTACTCAGTCTCGACTATCATTGCATCTTGTCGGTCATTAATCCCTATTACCTATCTTTCTCGATCCCCATCATCAACCACTACATACCACTATTAAGCCTTGTCAGTCGGTCATTGATCACATGGATCTACCACGATCCAACCATGAGACTGCCGCGGCATTGGCCTGGGCATGGCCCGACACAAGGTCACGTTGCGACCGCCTGGGGACGATCGTTGCGCAAGCCGACCGATTTCGGAGCTGGTCAGGGTGATTTGTTTCGATTAGATTGGCTGACAATGGCTATGGGTCATATTTACCATCAATAATGGCTTATAATGACCAACCAAATCGTACGGAAAACAATGGTTAATGATAGGGGAACCAGGGGGACTAAGGGTTTTGACCCACAGCCAATGGTGAATACATGGTGCATTATCATGGTTTTTACATGTTTCTGGTTGATAATGGTAAATATCATGACACCAATTATTGTATTGCAAATAATGCTCAATACATGGTGCATTATCATGGTTTTACTGGTTGATAATGGTTAACATGGTTGTGAAGAATGGCTAATTCATGGCTAACCAATGGTTTGTGATGGGTTTTAAACGGCTGATGATGCTGGTTAATGATGAATATCAGTGGCATGTAGAGATAAATGTTTGCTAATATTGTCTATAAACGGCCAGATATCTAATGTAAGCATGTGTATTTGCTTCTTTTTGTTGGTTATTTGTTGTGTTTTGGCTCATGATCCAGCTTTGTCTTTGTTTGTTGTTGCTTGTCGGTGTCACTCACGACTTAGAAGCATCATTATACAAGCAGCATCAGCAATAATCGTTGGCATCATTATTACCAATGGCTTATCATTACTAAGGACTATTTTTTATTCATGGTAGATCTAGATACACAGAAATAATTCGTGATTTACCAACAAATATTGCTTATCTGGTAAACCACAAGCTATTTTACAATATTTTACTATGAATGATATGATCTACCAACAAATATAGTAAATTGCATACACATCTGGTTACCTTTTACTTGGATCTGTCATTTATTGCTTATCCGTGGACATGACCGCACGATGGCCCCGACGTCCGCCTCTCTGCAGAATCGCCAGCACACAGCCGAGCGAACTGCTACCATCGCTCGCATCATCGCACTGAAGCGGCGGTGCTGCATGGTGAATGAAGGGTGATTTATGGGGATTTATGGTGATTTATGGTGATTTATGGAGAACTCCTGGGTTAAGCTGTTGATGATGGTTAAAAAAATGAAGGATTAAATGGTTGATGATGCTTAATTCATGATGGCAAATGAAGGATTCAAAGGTGAATGACGGTAAATGGTGGTGATTGATCATTGATGCTGGTGAATGATGGCTGATATCAAGGCAAATATGATGGTAAATGATGACATTCATGCTGGCTGGTGATATGTGATCTTGGTTCTTGATGGGGTTCAGTACGGGTTAACAGTTAACTGGTCCATGATGCCTCATTCTGTTCAATCATGAACCCTTCACGTTGAGAATACCGAGTGGCAAGCTGTAAAGCCACGTCATTGTCTATTGAACATGCAAAATTCCCATGAAAGCAAACCCATGATCAAATGGGTAGCCAAATAGGTAGCCAAAATAGTGGTACCAAAATAGGTAGCCAAAATAGGTAGCAGCAAAGCTGTTCATGGTCAAATGGGTAGCCAAAATAGTGGTACCCCCAGTCAACCAATGGTTTCCATTTCTAAAATGATCATTAGCAAACTGGTGGGGCCCATAATGGTTACCCTGGGCTTGGCACATACCCAAATAGGAGCTAGCACAACTTGCTGCAAATCTCCAATGTTACCATCCTCCAACTTCGTAGAAGCGTTGAGAATTGGAAGCTGTGCATAGCGGACGTGGCCATCTACCATTGAAGCATTCATTGGCAATGATTTGGGAGGTTCACAAAAATCAGGAATCCCCCAAGAATCTTCAAGAATGGTTGGTTTATTGCTTTGAATTATCAATATTGGATTATTTGGGGGCCGTTATTTTGAGAAACCACCACATTGCTTACTAACATTTACCAACAGCCACCATTGTAGATCAAACATGATAGGACGAGGACATAAGATACAAAAGAATAGGTTCGCAGGTAATTTGCTTGTTGGTTTCCAACTACCACAAATCCCAGGTAGGATGTAATTTCGAGAATCCTCCAAACAGTCTTTGCATCTCAAACATTCCATTGTGACACTGTCTACTGAGATTGATTTAAAGGGAATGAAGCGCCATGGATGATGATGATAATGATGATGATGATGATGATGATGACGACGACGACGACGACGACCGTAATAATGACATAAATGATGACATAGTGATGATAGCGCTCTTTCCTGTACTTTCACATGTAGCACGTTTCTTCTTGAAGAAAAGAACCCAACTGTGACCAACCCCTTCAAAGCTTGGTGTGAAGTGGTCGGTGCTGCTACCCCATTGCCAGCGGCCGACTTGATCGCTTCAAGAGGCTAACTTTCAGCTCTACCAATATGAAAATGATTCATCCAATTCCTTCAAGCTACAGCTGAACCCTTTAGCAGGTTGAAAAAGAACCAGCCGGAACGTACCGTACCAAAGCCGGTCACATCCCTCTGGTCACAGTGCACTGGTCTTCCCCGAGTGCCCCTACCGATCCGACGCTCACATCCTCTGCAACTTCCCTGACGAAAGAGGTGTGCATGGTTGAACAGCGGTTCCCACATGGATGTCGCTTGAAGTGTTTGCACTGTTTCAGATCATTGCTTTATAAATCTTAAGTTGGTGATAACCCAGTTGCCCTCTGGTAATCCGCAATGGACAATCCATCATTTCAAGATGCTTGGGATGTTCGGAATGGCCATGTTCCATCGCTGCGCTTGATCAGCAGAGGGTTTTTATTGGCTTTTTATTTGTTTTTCATGGGATATTCAAGAATAGGATCCCTCTTACGAACTGTTCTTCATACCAGGGCTGAGATCATTGAATTACTCAGCTCATGCTGAGGGGAAGCTCACAAGCATCTGACGACCCCCAGAAGCTCATCAATCACCCGCTTCAACTGGTGCGGGGAAATTGGTATGGCATGAGAACAAAATCGTACATGCAACTAGGTGACAAACATCTCAAAATACATAGGCTACATGTCCGACCTGTATCTAGATAGAAAGTATAAGTCTATGATGCGCAAATGAACACATGTAGCGATGATGCAGTTGCTGTCGGTTAGGCCATACAGCGGTCTAGACTCTGGGACGTAACGGAGTGAACATGCTTGGATCGTCTCTCAACTAGAAATGACGATGCTTTGGAGTACCCACGTAGTTCATTGCAAATATGCATCCACATCGCCCAAAGATGCTCAGCAGGCAAGCGGTGGAGTGGAGATACAAGTCTGCGGCATCAGGAAGCAAAGTACCTGGACCTAAACCCATCTAAACCCACAACAAAATCTACATTCCCTGACATGAATCCAATAGCAGAAAGGATCCCATTCCCTGATTTGTTCAAATTTCAATCATGGTCGGTTGAATAATGGTCCATTAACGGTTCATGATGGTGAATGATGATTCATCAAGGCTTAGTGATGACTGATGGTGAATCACCAACTATGAATGATCCATTCTCTAACTTCCTGAAGCGAAGTGAAGAATCACAGCTATGTCACCTGACTGAGTTTCCTAGCCAGCCGCAACCACCATCAACGACTTCGCCCTGCTCGCCCTGGCAACGGGAAAGGCATCCCTGGGATTCCAAATTGCTCGTCTTTGATCGGGATTCCATCAGGTTTTGCCTGGGGGTACGGGTACAAGTACCGAATAAATGTCGCTTTTGAGGGTACGTGGTTGCTGTTTTTGGTTGTAGTTGCTTTTGAAGTTTCGGCTGCTGTTCTTGTTGTTGTTGTTGCTGCTGCTGTTGTTCATTGTCGACTTGGAATCGGCTTTGACTATGTCATCTGTTATTCAATGACCCTTTGTATAGATATGACACAGTCCATAGCAATCCCAAACAGCAACGGTTTCAGAATGTTGGCTCAAACTGCATCCCATTGGATGAACTTCGCTACACATTGAGGTCCCAGAATGATGGTACGGACCCGTTGAAAAGAGAAACCCCCCAGTCAAGTCAGGGGCACTCATCATGGACCACCTTGTTTTTTTAATGAATGAATCGATTTTTGACGAGCCTGTTGTGGTTGGTGATCTGTTGTATTGCTTCAGCATATTGTTGATCACGTGTTCGCTTTTTTTTAGATCGCCGTTCTGGTTGTACCTGGTGGTTGTAGCATCGAATCATAGCGTCTAGTTATCTAGTTATATCTAGTTATATCATTGACCACGATGATTATATGGGGTATAGTCAATAGGTATAGCGGAATAGGTGCATCAATGGTACCTGTATATGACCAAACTAGGTACTGAACTGAACTGTTGGGATGTGAACCACTATATACCGGTGGTTTTTGGATGGTCAATATTGACCCACAAGCATATCTAGTTCTATCTACAGTAAAACAAACATACTGTCTGTAGTTATGATGTAAAGAATCTACTTAAACGAGTCATATGCTGCTTTCTCAAGTTATCCAGGTACCCCCAATTATCATCCTTTATTTATTAATCATTCATAAAAATAAGCAGACCTTTTTTGTGGCCCACTATTATTTAAAAAAAACCCAAACACTGGTTGATGATACCTAGGAATTGTGGTTGATCATGGCTAATCATTGCCAAGAGAGGTTCATGCTGTAGTTATGATATTTTGAATCTAGTCAAATCAGTCTAAATATCACTAGCCATGATCCCAAATGCCTATTGAGGCTAAGCATGAGATAAGGTATCAATTATATGTACCTAGTTACTATCATTATCCCCAAGATAATTATTAGCCTTTATTCACCAATCTTGATGGTTAGAACCCTTCTAAAACCCTTGAAAAACCTATGAAACCCAATGAAATCATGTCACATGTCTAGTCACATCGTTCCCCACGAACGTAACCCTGGTGAAATCGATGCCGGCACCTGCCGTGTTGGCGACCACCAGCTCCACCTCGCTGGTGCATCAACCGATCCATCCAAGTGCGAACGAAGTGCCAACGATATTGGTGGAGCAATGATATGGGTGTTTCTCAAGCGTTTTTCAAAAGCCATAGGGAGCCCCCAAAGTCATGGCTGGTTTATTACTAAAAATGATCAATAGTGGATGATTTCGGGGTCTCCTATTTTGAGAAACCACCATATAACAAGTAATGAATACCATTATTACAACTAATCATCAGTATAATGCAAGTAATGAATACAATCATTGTAACTAATCATCAGTGGTTATTGCAATTTCATTATCACTGATATGTATATAATCCTTTTGATAATGATAACCATCTGAATACAATAATCACTTCTGAATAATGATAACCATCTGATATAGGAGTGCAGCTTATCATTGTTCAGAAGTGCTTGTTATCGATCAATATCGATCAAAACACCATCATGATGACTAGTAGATTCATCATGATGAGCATAGCATTGCTGTATCAGCCGCATTTTATTTCCCCTCACGGCTCTTTAGGCCCAGTTTAAATTTGTGCTGAGCTGATGTTGAATACAACTTAGAGCCAAGTTGGGCCCACATGGGCTCTATGTGGCCAAACTCAAGTACCTCTTTTCAGCACATTTCTACCCCAATTCAGTCCCATTGGACGCCAATGGTGATGAATGTAAAGCTCCATGACAACCTTGAAAACCATAACCATGCGTCTCAAAGATACATTTCCACTTTGGAAACATCAAATTTCAACCATTCTGAAGTCATCGCTTCGTGGTTCCCCGAAAGCTCTTTGCTCAAGCCGCAGTACTGCCTTCTGCATAGGGAGTATAGCATGTAGACGGCCCAAGATCAGAAATGGAAGCTATACAAACATATACAAACTAATTGAGGGGTACTGACTGAGGACTTGATATAGCAAATCCAGAACTCATAGAAATTTGTCTTCAGCATCTTCGTACATCTCACTTCTGGATCTGCTGGCAAGGCATCCAGGCTACCAACATCTCGGTGCATCGGCCGAGTGACGGAAGCTTAGAACTTCTTTGCAGTTCTTTGTTGATGCCTGCGCCGGACAGGGCGCCACATGGCATCTCCGTGGCATCTCGTGCTTTAATGCTTGCTGATCATGCACCAGAATCAAGTCACAGGGGAATCTACAATGGTAGTTTATCTGATTAGCAACCACTAATCAAGGGTATTTTTTCTGATTATCAACCATCAATTTACATGATAGTATTAATAAACAGCATCTCAATGGTTTAACCTATCATGTGTGATGATTCACCTGGCAATCTCGTTTAATGATAGCTAGTTTATCATGTTGGCTTCCCGGGTACTTCCTTTATTAGATGATCCGTGGTGAGCCCCCAATGATAGTGACCAATGATGCATCCAGGCTTCGTGGGAGCCTCTATTAGTGGTGCTGCGGCAACTTGATTGCCCACAATTGCCCTACTGAGAGTTATCATTTGGTGGTTTCTCAAGTAGCGAACCCCCAAAAATGGATGGCTCATTACCATAAATGATAAATATAAAGGATGATTTGGGAAATCCCCTACCTTGAGAAACATCCATTTTAACCCTCTGCAAATGCTTGAAGCAAAATCTCCGAACCCCCCATCGTGCTCCAGGTGTTGTGGAGGTAACGGCAGCTCGTGGGTTTCTTTTGCCCATCACGATCCCCTCGACCTTTCCTATAGGCTTGGCTCGATCAATTTCGTGGTGGTAGGGTGCCAATTTGGAGGATCCACATGAATGTAGGGATTGATCAAGGTGGATCTAATATGAATTGATTAGAAATGAAACATTGATTTGTGTATTAATTTCCTATTGAGAATCAATTGATTTTAGATCCACATTGATAACCCCCAGTAATTTCTCCAGCCGTGTGTTGGTTAAACTGGGGGTGGTTTATGAACAGCAATTCTACCAGTGATAACCATTGTTCAGCCATACATGATTCAACCATTCTCAATGGCTACTAGGATGATCCATATCAATTTCCAACAACTTCCATTTAGGGTATTGCTCCCCGCCTTTCAGCGAGCAGTGCTACGAAGGGACCTGCGCACCACCACAAACCAGCTTTGAACATCCTGTCATTTAACTGCAACGAACTATGACTGACCATGACTTGCTTAAACATCAAACATCATGAGCCATAGGCACCCTTAAGATTCATTGACGCTTTGGCATCCCACATCATCCCGTGTCGCAGTAATCCCAATGGTTACGACACGTCCAACCCCCAAGCGACTGGCCGCGCCCCGCGTCCCGTGCCTGCGCAAAGGTCGGGAGTGAAGAAGTGTGTCAAAGGCTTCGCCAGTTCCGCTTCCTGCGCCAGCATGCGCCAACCACAAAAACATGAAAATGCCTCCTATGGGGGCTAACATGGGCTAACGGTTATTCAATTAACAAGCAATGAACTAACATATATAACCAGCATTACTCATCATTAACAATCAGTAAAAGGTCGAGTAAACATGATTACCCGTCATCAAACATTAGTTTGCTAGGAATGAGCCAAACCTCGATGATGGAACCAGTGAGACGTGGTTCATCAATATTACTCAAGTGTTTGTGTACTTCATCAATGATCAGATTTGCAAAAAATAAATGCTTGATGATGGTTGATCAATGGCAAATCAACGTCAATCATGATTAATTCATGATGGTTCAACGTTAATCTAGTATATAATGGTTAATTCTGGAATGTTTCATCATTTACAGCTGGTAGGGATGATGGTGGAGCGCTGCACCAGGGGCCAAAGGTGTAAAAACCATGATGGCTATATAAAGATTAGCCTCCGGCTATGGCAATAGCTATGGTATACTAGACTTGAATTCTGAACATTTGGCGTCACGGCCAAGCATCCCAAAACACTGTTGAAAGGAAAGGAAAGTAAAGTAAAGGAAAGGAAAGAACAAAAGGGGAAAAAAGGAAACAAAGGAAAGGAGCGGAACGGAAAGGAAAGGAAATGAGATAGGAAAAACCAGGCCATAGGATAATAAAACGGAAAAGGACAAAGAAAAAAAGACAAAAGGGAACAAAAATAAAAAGGAAAAAGGGAAAGGAAAAAAAAAAAAAGGACAACGAAGAAAAAGAAAAAGGACAAAGGGAAGGAAAGGAAAGGAAAGGAAAAGGAAAATCAAAAGGAAACGAAAGAAAAAGGGAAGGAAAGGAAAGGAAAGGAACGGAAAGGACACGAAAAACATATTACATAGAAACAAAAACTTAAAATCTAAGTGCAGTTTTATTCCAAATATGTGTTCTTGTAAAATCCCTGATTATTTCGGTTTTTTCAAGCAGTAAATTAAGCTGTCCAAACAAATAATTGAGATTTCTGGAGCGTCTTTCTATATGTACTGAAGATATTTCAAAACTCAGTTGATTAATTTCCAAAAATATGAATTTCAATTATCTTTGGTGTTTTGATTTAAAAAATCTTGATTTCAATATTTTAGATATTTATGTTTTGCTTTTTAGATTCTTATTTCCATTTTGGCAAATTGTGGTGTTTGATGTTGTGTGTTTTTCTTGTATGGTGATGTGGTGCATGCGGTGCGGCGTCATGGTGCGGTGCGGTGTTAGTGTTATGTGGGGTGGCGCGGTGTAATGACTGGTCTGGCGTTTGCGTTCTGCGGTGTGGTGTTGGTGTGGTGTGGTGTGCTGGTGTAGCGTGATGTAGCGCGCCGTGGTGTAATGCAATGTGCTGGTGCGGTGGTTGGTGTGGTGTGGCGTAGGGCGGTGTAGTATGGTGTGACGTGTTGGTTCGAGCGATGTGTTGATGTTGTGCGATGTACTGGGTGCAACTTTGATTGCTTCGGCAGTCTCAGCTGTCAGCAAAACAAAATTGGATTATATCAAAATTTTGATAACTTAAATTTGAACAACCATTTTCAAATTATGCTTGCTAAAGAATCTTAAAGAAATGCGACGCGTAGAAAATTACGTATTCGAACCTGCAGCTACCACACTCAAAAAAACAGGAAAATATAAAATTTTTCACTGATGGAAACAATTTACCTATTGAAAAATATTTCCACACAAAATTTTCCGCCTTTGAAACCGCTAAGTATGTTTAATATAGGCATACATGCGCACATACAAAACTATGGTTATGTTTCAGGGCATTGGGAAGAAACATTTCAAGCAAAACTTGAATCTTATGCTTTACATTGCTATTAAGACCATAGTTTCTTGATCGAAGCCATGGCAAACACGGCATCCAATCAATAGGAAAATGAAAAACTCATCCAATAGCTCATTGTATTTGTCTCTTTCCGTCCGCTTACATGAAGAAATATATTGGGCAAGTGGCCGTCTCCATTTTTCATGAATGTCAAAGGTTTTGCTTTTCCTCGAATCAATTGGTTGGGAAGTTCCGGCTCAATTGCCAGGGCAGATATTGAAATTACACAAAGTTCTGGCGCACTTGTTGGGACAATTGCCGAAGTGTGAAGGACTTCTTGCGACGTTTCGTTGGTGCTCCTTTTAATTTGCTTTTTCCTCAATATTACAGCAACCGGGTCAATATCTGGGCAACGGTCCGAAACCTTGCAGGTTTCCTTCTCGATTTGGTTCATGGCTACAGTTCATTAGGCTTCTGCTTCCGGCTCGTTGACAACTAGGATCCCAAACGTTTCCAGGAATTTCCGGCGCAATCCTGTAGTGAGCTGGGAGGCCTTTTCCACGCATATTTCCACTTTCAATCTGGAGGATTTCAATTTTCCTTTTCAAAACATTTAAAGATGTTTTGTAACTACTTACTTTTTGCTTATGTTTGCTTTTTCACAAATTTTGAAATTGTTTCTCTTTCCATCTGACTTACTTATTACTTTCTTTTTTCCTTTATTAATTTGTTGATAAATTTTTCTACTTATCCATTTATCGAAATTTTCCAACTTATTTGTTTATCTAATGAATTAATTTTGATTTACTTTCTCATTTTTTGTTCTTCTTCTTTGGGCGCGCGCTTCGGCGTTGCAGACTGACTGCAAGAATTGCGACAGACAAGTTCTTCTGAAAAACGGGGCGCAACGAATTCCGAACGGCGTAGCAATTTCAAAGACCGAGGCGTGCAAAAACAGGTCCATGCAGAATGAAAGAGCGTCCAGCGCTGACGGTGACTTGTTTGCAGTTGCAGCAACTAATGCTCCAATAGCACGCATCGCGTGAATGAAGCAGAACCGCTAGAAATGCGTTGTTGAAAGAAAGTTGCAAGGATGTACAGGATAGGGTGTGATGTCTGCTTTGCACACCGTCAGCAGAAGACAATCCATACCATCATGAATTGTCATCTGTGAATTTGCTTTTTTTGGAGCAGTTAGACACGGTGAGGTCGCTGAACAGCAGGTGGTCCGAGATTTTCACGCGAGGAAACGAAGGGCTTTGGAAGCAAACAGCTGACAAAGAATGATGGCTATGGTGCGCAAGTCAAGAAACAGCGCGCGGGTCTCGGTGAACTCGGCGCAAGTCAATGGCGGCCTCTGCCAGCTCATGGCCCTGTCATTGCAGGAGGATTCCCAGGCGTTGAGCGAATGCCAAAGTAGACATGTCAGACGCAAGTAATTACATACAAGGAAATAAACCTTGAGGAGGAGGTAGTGGCAGATGACCAGGTAGAAAACAGAACAGCGCAAGGCTGATATGGGGCGCAGTAAAGCCGACGCCAAGAAGCCAGGAGGTCAAGGTAGTTCTCTACTAATCGATCTTGCCAGTTTGGCGAGAGTGGTCAGAACCGGAGCGCAATCCAGATCCCAGGGGTTAGAGTATTGGAGCTGCATCAATATTGGAGAAATTCAGTAAAGCTTGTCTCAAAGCAGAAAGAGTGAGAGAGAGACGATGATGGAGAAGATATTGATCGAAATCCACCTGGATGAGCATTTGAATCGTCAAAATCACCAGGAGTAAGCAAATGGTTGTCGATAGTATTCCAGACGAGGGAGTTCTCAAAAGCATTTGAATTGGTAGTGTCCTTATAGCAGCCTTCTTTATAAAGTTAGTCCAGAATACGCACGGTGACAAAATCGAGTATAGATGAAAAAAGGGCAGAGCTTGAGCAACATGCCTCATCCTTGGCTATGGAGGTCAGAAGACAATGGAATCATTTGTTACCTGTCTGAACTTTCCGAACCTTGCCCGGAACCTGCTGTTGAACTGCGCTGACCTCGGGTAAATCACCACATTTTATGTTGCAAAAAAATTGTTTGGAGCGGCCTTTTTCTTAGCGAAAGAAGTACCAAGGATTGCGTTTGCGAAATGAAGTACAGATGAAAAACGGACAGGTTGAGCAACATGCCTCATCGTTGGCTATGGAGGCCGGAAGGCATGGAAATTGGTTACCTGTCTAACTTTGTAATCTTACTTGGAACCTGTTGTTGAAGCTAACCTGATCTTGAGTAAATGCCTTACACCAAAGATTTAATGTTGCAAACAATCTTTTTGCAGCACCTTTTTGGTCAGCGAAAAAACTACAACGGATTGAGTTTGCAACCCTTCAAGAGCTCATCTTCTGACACTGGCACTGGACCCTCCTTCTGAGAATCCAGCAACCACAGCAAGCCGTTGGCCCGTCTATCTGCCACCCAATGGCCTGGTCAGCTTTGGATGCCCGCTTGGAGCCGATTCAGCGCCACCCTGCGCCTGACCGGGTTATCAATGTTCAAGTCAACCGCCTTCATAAAGCATGCTGTGTACAGCCTTTGCAGGGGGTACCAGCCGCCAGGGCCGATGTGGTCAGAAATTTCACTTTCCATCCCGGCTTGTTCTGCCATGTAAGCCTCGGAGGCCTCTTTGAGGTCCGAGGCCGTGAAACACTGTCTCTGTAGAGCGTTATTCAGGGCGTGGAGGCCGCACTGTGCTCGTCTCTGTCGTTCAAAGTACGACGGTGGCTCTACACTTGGCACTGGCTCCTGGGTGTTCTGGAAATGAATTTGAATCTTCGAAGAGCACTCAGATTTCACTAGCTGAATTCAAACCGCCAACTTGTAATTACCAAGGTTTCTCTCATCGCTAGCAATGGCAAAACATTAAAGAAAGTTTAACATTAAAGTTGCTAAATGCTTTTGTCCACTTTGGTATCAAAGTACCCAACATCACTGTTCACGCTTTTCTTCGGCAAGTTCCGCTGGAGGCGCGCGAGGATGCGGTTCGCCGAAGAGAGCGGCGTGCCCGACTGGCCCGATAAAGCTTTCCTGATGCTCCGGAACAGCGGCGCCACGAGACAACTGAACCCGCCGCTCACATTCTCGGCCATCCCTACATCCATATGCGGTGCCTCGGAAAGGACAGTCCGACCGTCGGCACGTATGGCGCGATCGGCGAAAGGATGTAGGCTCCACAGGGAAAACGACGTCATCTGGGACGTCTCGCCCGTGCTGCGTCGAGAGGCTGCTCAGGCAGGCATATTTCGGGTGGAAACATCCTTCCCGCAACATTGCAAGCAAAAATGCCTCCGAGCCTTCGCCGTCTTCTTCTGCCGCCTTCTTATAGACAGTGCAACCGGCGCCGGCAGAACAATCGTCCGGATTGGGGCAGCTTGGCCGCCAGCAAGGGCCGCGCGCCCGGATCTTCCCGCCTGCGCCAGATGGATTGCTTCGGTTGGCTGCACAGATCCACCGGCCTTGCTCTGCGCAGACTGTGCACAGCGCCGAATTTTCTGCATCGGGGCGGAGAGGCGCCGGTGCCGTGCCTCAACCGCCTCTGGGGAGGTGGTTTGGATAGTTTTCCGACACGTCGCGCCCTTCTGCCTGTGCCTCCCTCACTCGCTGCATCGCCGCCAAAGCCAGAAGGGCGCAAACTGGGAGTTTAATGTGTGGTTTCAGGAAAAATCAGCGAATGCAACCATATGACATCATCGCCCAGTCACTTATGCGGCCTTGGGTCAAGCTCCCAATGCTCCCAAGTTTATGATGGTCATCCCATCAGTTTGATTCCTGGTCATGTGAAGAGTGGTACAGGGCACGGCTGGCCACAGCATTCACGGCCATAAATGACGAAGGTTGCGCAACACTGAGGATTGTCGAAGCATGCTGAAGCGACAGAAACAGCAGTGGCAACGAAAGCTACGGAAAACATGACTCGGACATACCATTGAATATACCCTTGAAATCCATGCAAAGGCTATGGAAAACACGACGCGGACATACCATTGAAATGATATTAATCCCAAAAACATACTCGACACGACTCAGACATACCATTGAACATACTCTTGAAATCCAAAAAACATACTCTTGGAAACCCACGACGCATCTCTCACTGTTATGATCCTGAGTTCTTTGCACTGGGGAGATGATCTGAAGAGAAACTGATCGGATTATACGTGAAGGACCTGGTCAATACTTACTGATGGCTATGAAACATCGGTCGTGGATGGATAGAATTTTGTTGGATGGTTGATTAAGAATCATAAATGGTTGAACCAAGCATACATGCTGAATGGTTGATGTTGTACATCAGCCTCAACAATTTGATCCACTACTAGGTGGATCCAAATTATCGTTGCATATTTTACCTCGATGGTTGAAGTACCATCATCCCGGCCAGAAACAACAACCTTTGACCATGGCTGTATCCCAAAATTTGTTTACCATCACTGGTGTGCCAAGAATAGTGGTTTCTTAAAATGGAGGTGCCAAAAATCATCCTTCTTTAACCATTTGTAGTAGTCAACCAACCTCTTCGGGGGCTCCCTGTTATGAGAAACACCCATACATAGTTGTTTAACTAGAGATTATTGATAGTCATTATCCCCCATGGTTAACCATGAACCATTAAAATATATATATATACATATACATGTATATAATACATACACAACATGTATATATATATATGTATATATATGGCCATGGTTTCAACATTGCACGGTATAATGGTCTAATGGGGTACCAATATGGAGGGGGCCCTATCAGGACCGTCGCCATTGCTTGACCATTGATCATCATTGAGTAGCCATTGGTTGACGTTGATCAGCCATTTGTTAATCATTGATCAACCGTTGGTTAATTCATCCACCAATGACTAACCATTGATCACCCACTGGTCGGTCGGTGGCCTGACCGCCGTGACACATGTTCTTCCAGTCTTCCAAGGTCGTCGAGGCTTGATCTCGGTAGCCATGTCACCATGAAGGATCAATCAACCATCGTTCGGAACTGTGCTTAGCAATCCTTAATCATTCTGACCAGGTGGTAACCACAATGAACCACGAAGTAACAATAGATAAGCAATTGACTAACTATTCTTGACCAAAATTCCACAATCCTTTTTATCCATTCTTCATGAATGGGCAAATTACATATCCGATCAACCATCAACAAGCTTCAATTGACCACCACATAACCACCATGAAAAAGCATGAATCATCATGAATCATCATGGACCATCATGATAAAGTATACAAGGTATTCATCATCATGGTGTAGGGTGATAGTGGTCACAAACTCTTAATCAATTAAACAATAACCCATGGTTGCAAGCTATCTAAACTACTCTTAATGATTAATTACTCATCAAATCTTGACATCATGATTGACGATTGCTGATTATCCAGCAGAACAAAGCTATTAGCAACTATTGGACTATGGTGACTATAGTCACTTTTTGTAAAGCTGATATAGCGAACACTGCGCTGAAAAAAATGAACGTTTGTATTGACCGATGTGCACCGTGCACGTCACCGCCAAGGCTGCGTGGGCTGGTGGTCAATGATGGTGGGGTAGGATATAAAGCCGTTGAGCAGAAACGAAAACCAAAAGAATCCATCCATGCCCTTTCCGAGTCTAAACCTCCCCCCGAAACCAAAAGAATGGACGAAGTGAAGAGGCTTTGTCACCAGGGTTTTGTGGGAAGATAGCCAAGTGACGTGGCAGTTATCATTGACCCCATGTGCACCATTTGGAGAAGCTGGGGGCACTAGAGTGAACATGTTGGTGTTTTTTCTGGGAAACCAGCCATGATCATTGTTAATCATTGTAACCACTATGCACCCTTATTGATTAATCATTTATAAACCACTGGTTATAAGCATCATTTCCGGACAAACCAAATACTCCAATTTTTTGTAGTGGCCATGGTTTTTACTCAGCGGTTGTTAGTAACCAGGTATGGCCCAGAAGTTTGGAGCTGGTTCTTGATCGGTCCCAAGAACCAATGTGTCAAGAACCAAGCTGGAACACATGGACAAACGGTTGCGGGCCGGGCTTTCGGCAGGGCTCGAACATATGTATTTGATAGTATGTATATACATATCTATGTCTATCAACCAATGTACCCATCTACATGAATATATGTATAGTAAATATATATATAGATAGATATAGATAAATAAATTTATATATATATATGATATTCAAATAGTTACATAAATATATGTGTTACATGTTCATTGGGTATGTACTACAAACCGCATGCAAATGGTTTCGAAGGATAATCCAAAAAATTGGTTGCTTCAGTCTTCAGTAAATTCAAACGACACATCATCATTGTGAAGGGCATTGGTGACTAGCGGGCACATCCGAACAGCAAAAGTAACTAAACTCAGCGCCAAGATTGATACATGACAGCCAGCATGGCGTAAGGAAAGTTTTCAAAAAATGCAGCGTCTCCCTACTTCGCTATACTAGCAGCAAACAGGAGCAGTTCCTTGGTCATTCCAGTTGTTTATCGACCTTGTTCTGTGCTACTGCCATGGCTCTTGTGAAAATTGATATGCCGTTGACAACTGCTTCCAACTACAAATCAGTATAGCCATGGTGAGCCATTGCTAATCATTGTGACCATATTCAAGGTTATGAACTATTGTTGACAATGAAGCAACGATCAGCAATCAAGCAAGCAATATTCATCATGCATTTGGAAGCATTCTGGCAGTCAACTTGACTACATGTGTACATTTACAGATGCGCGATATGCGCGATGCATACCCATTGCAGGGCCTGGGTTGTTACCATCAATGGCAACCGGAAATCCAATTCCGAAAGTTCATCAGGCACGCAGGCGCCAGGTCTCTGCAACCGCGCCACCCGTATCGTACACCCGGTGATCGTCCAACAAAATGAGGCAATCATATATGCGCATGAACACATAGATGTGTGTATGTATTTGTGTTCAATAAGCATCCTGGAGTATACCTTGATACCCTAAAATATCATGAACTATCTTGAAATATCCTATATTTAGATAGTTATTTTACCGATTGGGGAATGGTCCACAATTTATATTCTATCCACTCAAGGATGGGTATCTATCCATGTGTCTGACTGTCTATCTATCTATCTACCTATCTATCTGTCTATCCGTCTGTCTATCTATCTATCAAACTAAATGTATCTCTAGGGCCGTAATATCAGCATATATCAACCCCATCATCCCAACGATCCGGCTTGGAACCGTCCCTGGGGAAGGCGCAAATGTCCAGTCCAGCACGCCACATGGCCCATCCAACACTGATAAACCACCTGAGTGGCTGCTGCAGCTGGGCCCGTCGTTGGCTAGTTGTTTGCAGGTGCTGCGGCTCATGGCTTCACTGGCGGCTATACGGCTGCTTTGGTTGTTTTCGGTTGGCTCGGTTGAGTATTTGCTTGCTTGGTGTTGCGGCTGGTCGCCCCGTTGATGGCGGGTAATTGTCAGGCTTCTCGTGGGTAAAAAATATGTTTGCAGATGAAGAACCCGTTACCAACCTTGAATTTGCTGGTGATAATCAGATTGTCAGCTGGTTGGTAGATTTCAAAACAGTGTATCTATTTGGCCCAAACACGTTGGAGATTGTCATCTACTGAATGGAAAATAAAGCTTCAGTTTGGTCCCGAAGTGAAAACCAACGGTAGATGATCAAGCCACCAAATACAGCTGACAGTTTGATCAATGGAGATCTAACCCAGTTCTGTTCAAACCTGAAAGTCCCAAAGTGAAGCGATGTGATCAGGGTCCAACACCGTGACTGTCGGTCACCTCAGATTTGGCGCAACCTGGCGTTCTGGTTCCAATCATAGTTAAGAATGGTGAATGGTTGATGGTTGAACCACCCCTATGAAAACTTTGAGTCAACCAACTAACCATTTGTAAACACTAGGGAATATGGAAAGTGTTCAAAACCACCAACCAGTTGAGAACGGTGATCTTTGGAGCAGCAGCAAGTTCCGGCAACTCGGATCTTCCAGATGAACCAACCCGCTGGGCTGCTGGCAAGACTACGATGATCACGGTCCCATGGCAAAACGCATTCCTGGCCGCGATGCCCATGCTGGATGGGACACAGAGACATATGCTCAACTTCCAAGCGCTGAAGGAATGATGGGGGCCCAGGCACAATGGACGGGGGCATCTGCAGACCGATCATGACCAGTGGCTTTCCGCTTCTTCGAAAACACCACAAGCATGAATAGAAACCGATCCAACAACAACACGTAGTCAGGTTTTACCAACCAAATAAGGTAAGCAACCAGCTTTCACCAACCGAATAAGGTAAGCAATCAACCAACCGACCAATCACCAACCGTACTTACAACCTATGGATACCACGCAACCAACCAGCCAGCCAGCCAACCAACCTCCCGCCGGCTGTTCACATGGCATCAACATGCCAGAAGCACCATGGCCTGTGACCTGTGCTGCTGTTGTGGCATGGGTCTTTGGAATTTCGGGACAGGTCTTGAGTCACCACAACAACCAAACACCAACAAACAACAACATGATCAAGCAACAACACCTACAACAAGATCAAACACGAATCGACAACAACAACAGCAACAACAACAACAACAACAGCAACAACAACAACAACAACAACAACGACAACAACAACGACACGTAACAACAACCACTGCCACCGCTACTCCGACTGTTACTGCTACCGCTGCTGCTGCGGCTGATACCACTACTACTACTACTACTACTACTACTACTACTACTAATACTACTACTACTACTACTACTACTACTACTACTATTACTACTATTACTACTATTACTACTACTACTACTACTACTACTACTACTACTGCTACTACTACTACTACTACTACTACTACTACTATTACTACTATTACTGCTATTACTACTATTACTACTATTACTACTACTACTACTACTACTACTACTACTACTGCTACTACTACTACTACTACTACTACTACTACTATTACTACTATTACTGCTATTACTACTATTACTACTATTACTACTACTACTACTACTACTACTACTACTACTGCTACTGCTACTGCTACTGCTACTGCTACTTCTACTACTACTACTACAACTACTACTACTGCTACTACTAATACTACTACTCCTACTACTACTACTACTACTACTACTACTACTTCTACTACTATTACTACTACTACTACTACTACTACTACTACTACTACTACTACTACTACTACTACTACTACTACTACTACTACTACTACTACTACTACTACTAGCACTACTACTAGCACTACTACTAGCACTACTACTAGCACTACTACTAGCACTACTAATTACTACGAATCCTGTGGGGTATTTTACAAACATATCTTCTGGGGTATCTTATGATGATGGGGTGTCTTATTAGTATTTCTAAAAATGATCATGAAAAATGAAAGTGATTTATATACCACAAAACACGATCCTTTGTCTTCTAGGGTTTTGGGGTTTTCCGGTTTGGGGTTTTCAGGGGAGACATATGCTGATTAACTTTCATCATTTACCATCATCATTTACCATCATCATTTACCATCATCATTTACCATCATCATCCATCATCAACCATCATTAACAATCATCATCCATTATGAACCATCAGCATCCATCACGAAGCATCATCAACCATCATCATCCATCATTAACCATCATCATCCATCCGTTTTGGTGTTGAACTAGTCACCATCCGTTCACCATGAATCACCGCGGGAGTCCGCGCGCCTGGCAGCGCGCTGACTCTCGCAGGGACGTTCTGAGGCGCACGAACCTGGGACCCCGGCGCCGGATGGCAAGGCCAAGGGCCGTAGGCGCCGTAGGCCGCGGCTGGGTGAACCATTCCCGTCATGGTTGACATGTGGCTAATAGTGGTTGATAGTCAACCATAGGAAGCATAGTCAAGCCATAGGATTTCTATGGTTTATAGTGGTTCATCGTGGCTAATAGTGGTTAATAGTGGCTAATAGTGGTTAATAGTGGCTAATAGTGGTTTTGCGGCTTTGCGGCTGAGTACAAGGGTGGTTAATAATGGTTAGTAGTGATTATTCCCGTCATGGAAATGTGAGGTAACCAAGCTTGTAGTTCATCAACAGGTGGTGAACTCACATGGCTGGTTAAACAAGGCTTTACCAACTCCAATAGTTTCCTAACAAGAGTGGTTAACCAACCAACCAGTTGTGAATATGGGGGAAGTATGAAAACAAATGTCAACCAACCCACTAACAATTGTGCTTTTTGAACCATTCTTCTTGGTCATCCTCTATGATCAACTATTACGAACCATACTTTCCTAACCATAGCAAACCAGGAACATATGTTGTCAACCAACCATCCAAATGTCATTGGGGAAAATGAGAAATGTTAAAAAAAAACCATCAATTAGTATAAAAGGGATGATCATTGCAGGTTAGTTGATAGCTGTACAACGATGGTTTCTCCGGATAGGTTTAAGCCTAGATACATCATGGATCTAACCTGTGATACAGATAACCATTGTTGTTCTTCTAACATATGATATCAGCTGTTGGAAACTATATGTAGTGAATTATGCTATGTAGCTATTTGACCAACCAAACCACAGGGGAGGATACCGACAATGATAAGGCTACGGGATTGCTCAATATTGTTCATTCATACAATGGTCTATGTCTATTCAGTGACCATTCATTCTTGCATGGCCAAGCGGCTGGCGGCAGTTTGAATCAGTTTAGCAGGTGTCAAGGATTGTTCGAAGAAGGTCAAACAAAGAAGCGCAGTTCGGCATGAAATCACCTCACTGCAAACGTCACAGAATGTTCGCAGAAATCAAGGATCTTCAAGGTCTCCAAATGGGTGTTTCTCAAATTAGGGGGCCCGCGAGTCATCCTTTGTATTAATCAATTAAAGTTATAAAACAACAATTTTTTGGGGTCCCCTATGGCTTGAGAAACCACCAAATAGAGGCTCCAAGAGGCCAAAATGTGTTTTGCCAGAGTCATTCGAAGGATCTTGCGGGCGTTTTCGATCGTGCTACTCCTGAATACACGAAACTTGCCCTAAGAACTAAGAACAGCTTTGCAGGATTTACATACATTTGTCTTCTGACCCTATCCCATTAGGCAGCATCTGATTTGGAACGGGCATTGCTTGCTGGCCTGCTTACCACTATCACTGGACTTTATGATCGCTTTGGCCTGCTTGCTTGACAACCAGACTTTGACTGGATGGTGTTTTCTTGTTTTTCCATTGAAACATGATGGTTTTCATGGCTTTTGTGGGAAAATCCCATGGTTGCCCTAGGCAACTCCCATGGTTTTGTCCTGTCTGTGTTCGCTTTTCTGCAAGCCAAACAAGGTCGCTCCCAATGAATCCAGGACGCTGCCAGGGTAGGCCCCCCTCCATCCGCAGCTCCTGGGACTTCCCAACCCCTGAAAAGTTGGCCGCCGTAGCCGCGTAAGCACCGCTGGCATCCTGCAGGTCCTCTTCAGCAACGGCGCGGGACCCGTGGGAACGACGGAGCCGCAGCGCGGGTGATGGGAGGACCGTTGAAATCACTGGCCACAATGTGTCTTGGCCCTTGCCAAAATGTCTGGCTTGTTTTGTTGCCAACCTTTTTAACAAGTGGAATTGAAGTATCATAATATACATTGACGAATCATGGAAGCCTTCACTCTTGTTATGTAATTAACTGACGACAACATCAACTAGCCGCAAATGATGAATAAGCGTTAGGCAATGTGATATCTTCAACAGGTGGCAAGTTCACAGTTAAGGAACAAACGCATCACAAAGAACAAGTGAGACTCACAAACCAGCTGCCTTTGATTCGTGTTACCCTCTGGTAAACCAACCTGTCAGTCCAACATCCACCATTTATTGGTGGTTTCCCAGGGTTTCACGATATTGTGATTTCATCCATTGTCAGGTCAGGGACTACCGGAGGGTAATCATTCGCAACCCTTGACTTCCAAACCTGGGAAGTCAAGGCCATGATCAACTTCAACCACTTCCACTGAACTTATCTCCCATAGCTATCCATTGTTCGGCGATTTGATTGGAAGCAAAACTTGACTTGGTGGCGCAACTAGATCCCCTGCTAAAAGTTGAATTTTCTGTGACTATATGGTGGTAAATCAATGTAAATCAATCATATCCCAAAAACCTAAGGCAGTGGCTGCAAGCAACCCAGTTGAGATGGGTGGAAGCAACAGCCCTTCTCGACTACGGGATTTCGAAGGTCTCCTTAGCAGGAAGGGCTGACGTTTCACACCTCCCTTCCCACTATTGGACTCCCCAACCGTGTAGGCAAGTTATGAAGGAAAGAAAGCAAGCCAAATGGCATAGGTACACCGACTTGTAACATCTCAACAAAGGATGTTCTTCATATGGCAGTGGGTCAAAACCCTGTACCCCTGGTTCCCCCATCATAAACCATTGTTTTCCCTATTCTTGTTGGTTATTATCCACCATTAGTTTGTTGATTAATATTGACCCATAGCCATTTGGGATGTGAACAGCCAGGGATCCAACAACCCAGGTGGCTCACCTGCATGTTGTATGCCTCGGTCCCACCATAGTGGTCCACCTGGCAAGCGCAACATCCATTTTGGAGCTTGCAGGGTCATATGGTATGGTAGTCGGAATGGTGATGGTAACGGTGATGGCAATGGTGAGGGCAATGGTGATGGCAATGGTGATGGTAATGGTGATGGTAATGGTGATGGTAATGGTGATGGTAATGGTGATGGTAATGGAATGGTAATGGTACGGTGCCGTATGGTATGGAACAGAAAAGGTAGAGGTACGGGTAAAGGTAATGGTAGTGGAAATGGCAATGGTACTGGAACTGGTCATGGTAATATATAGTGTGGTATGGTATGGTATGATGTAGGTACGTACATGCGTATGCATCCAGTTGTATGAGTACAAAATTGCGTGTATGTTTTGGTGTAGATGTGAATACAGAACATGAGTATCCTCCAGAAATCATTATATTCTATATATTTAAGCAAACTTGTCCATATAGATAAGCAACTGGGTATAATCAGTAAAATCAAGCGAAATCGTCCATACACGTCCACGTACATAAATATAGGTATCTATGTGTATATGTACAATTCTGTATATTGTTGACCATTATGGAAGAAAATATTGTAAACCTATGGATACCTACATTTATGGACCACCAATTGTTGATATTCTATCTAA
This sequence comes from Symbiodinium kawagutii, assembly GCA_009767595.1. Classification (NCBI taxonomy): domain Eukaryota; class Dinophyceae; order Suessiales; family Symbiodiniaceae; genus Symbiodinium; species Symbiodinium kawagutii. The sequence continues at coordinate 66,640 of VSDK01011390.1, read as the reverse complement.
ATTGTAAACCTATTCATGTTTGCTTGACAACGCTCATGCTACTTGGATGTGCAGCATCCAGGGTTGGTTTGCTGGGCTACAATCACGGTACATTACCCTACCAGGTGATTTATCCCAGGAAACTAACCCTGGGTTGGAAACTATTGGGGGGCAATAATCATCCAAGGAAATTATTTCCAACCATGATGAACCATCGCTATAACCCCTACAACCATGCTTGGAAACCATTTACTCGGTGAAATTGCGCATCCAAGCGGTGCACCATGGCTTTACTGCATAGATTTTGCGTAGCCAAACACCTGATTTCTCTTGTGCTAAGTCGTGTCAAATTGATGCTAATGAGTATCAATAAGTTCATATGACACCTAAACCTCGTGTCGTACAACCTGGTTATAAGTGCAAAACAATGCTAATCCTCGTGTCATTGGTAACCCTTCACCTTTAATGGACGACTCGTGCGCAGCCGCAAAAAGTGCCTGTGCGCCGCTGGCCTGTCCCGAAAAGAGGCGCTGCTGGATAAGTCCCAGGAAAAGCTCCGAACAACAACTCAAAGTCACTTCCAACCATAAGCTCCATATATAAGGGAAGTTAACCATAAGCTCCATGATATCCACTGTGAGATGGTTTATATTGGCCAGCTATAGAAATGAAATAACCAACAACAGTATACTGGTTGGTGGTTTTATAATGGCTGATTGGTGGTTGTTAGCAACTGGCTCCTGCACTTCTGAGTTTCCCATTCTCCACTTCTACAAGATCAAAACACACTTGCCAACAGTAAGCCAGTGGTTATCATCCGGAACGTGTTCATCCTCCACTGTATATGTGCGTAAATGGTGATAGGGGTACTCCAGAAAGAGTGGCTCAATCATAGGTAAACCTTCCAACCAGGTCAACATTGTGTAGCACTACTATACCCATGCTATACCCTTGCTCTTGGTCGGTAGCAAGTACCAGGGACATTTCAACCCGCTAGCAGCATGGTGGCCCGGTATCATCACACCTAGTTGTTGCTTCTTGTTGGTCCCCCTCTCAACCACAGCTGACCATTGATAAAGTTCGTAGCTAATCATGTCAGCCTCATAAAAAACATATAAAAACTGCGACCTCAACCCTTGACTTTGCGTAACTTTATCAGGTAGGTCTCTTACCAGGAAGGTCCTTTACCAGGTCCCTTATTAGGCCCCTTACCAGGTAGGAGGTCGCACCAACATGCTCCAACTGCCCCAGCTTCACCGCGTTCCGCCCCACCTCTCGACCTGAGCGAAATGTTGGTGGTCACCGTTGATGAGGGCATAGGTCCCGTAGGATGGTGATGGTTGGTTGGTTGGCCGATGATAAGACTGGTTGGTGAGGGAAGATTGGATGAATATGACTGGTTGGTGGTTGAACCACCCCGTGATGAAACATTTGCCCAAGTCAGCCAACAAACCATTTGTTGATACATTAAGGAAAATAAAACATGTTTAAAACCATCAGCCAAATGATGATATTTTATGTTCAGTGGCTGGTTGGCTGATGATAGATCAGTGCTGACATTTGGCGTATGCGTGGTGAGGAGGAAAACAAACACCTAGAGTCTTGGAGACAATGACTGATCCTGGAAACTGATAAGTTAACTATTAAAGGCATGAGTACGGCGAAGCCATGTTTTGAATGATAAAAAAACAATAAACACATTTCACGTTTTTTATCATTCAAAAGAAGCAAATCCACTGCTTTCTTCGTTCATGGAATTGACTATCATGATGTACGAGTTTTGCTTCCTAGTCCCCGGTGTGCGATTTGGGCCACCAGCTAGGCTAAGCCCAAGCATGGCTTTGCACACATGCAAAATAGCCAACACTCGGAGGCAGTTAACTATAAAATTGACATGTTTGCATCAATTATGGCACCCTCTGACCACCTATAACAATAACTTTTTGAGACACATTGTATAAAAACATGAGTAATTACATCCCTTGTGAACACCGCCAAATGAGAGGGGATGGCTTGGGTCTACCTGGAACATGGACACCCATTGAACGGTTTTAGGCTTTCGGTTTCTTTTGACCCTTGATGACCCAGCCCTAAGTGTTCAGTACAAGCCTCCTGAGCCCCAAGAATGACATGTTCGACACCACAAGTGTACTGCCTGTTTGTTTTGCAGCATCGAAAGTAAATTGGATGTGCATCCCGACTTAGTAACTGGTAACATTCAATTTATCATGGAATATAGTTTGCTTTGCACAACAGAATGTCACTTTGGGGCAAGAGTATCTCTCGACTCAAAGATGTGCTGCCAAAAGTGGTAGCAATAGATAATTTCTGCATGGACAAACGGACCCCACAACTTGGAAGCTCAAAGGCGCTACTTCCACAAAGGGTTTTTTGTCCATCTTTTGGATTGGGTTTTGTGGACTTACTTTGACTGAGGTGATTCCACAAGATCTGATTCCACAAGATCTGATTCCACCAGAGTTACTTTGATTCTGCTTTTGTATGCTTTCTTCCGTCGGGTCTAGGATTCCACATAGATCACCTAATGCATCAGAGATTGCAAAGCACCATCCATCATGAATTCGCAGCCGGAGCTATTGCTGGTCCAGTTGGGTGATTGCAATCCACACGTCTTGGATGGGGAAAACCACGCTACAAATGAGCCAACAAGCCATCATCATCATCATCAATAAATGGTTAGTTGGTTGGAAGTAATTCTGATAATGATGCTGATAGTGAATAATCACGGCTAGTCATGAATGCGAATGATGCTTGGTGATGAATACTGCAATGATCACAATGAAATCCCTGTTGTTGGTGAATGCTATCAAAATTTCTGTGGGGTCCTTTGGTGCCCCCATGTTGTTTCGCCAAACCCAATTCACAACGACCAGTTCCGAGTTCCGAGAAACGGAAGGCTTTGTTCACCTGCGGTCACCGGCAGTGGGACCCCAGTCACCGGTTTCGTGTGCCGGTGAAACTGCGGGAAATCTCCAAGGCTTGGGAAACTGTTAAAGCACTTAGGAGGCGGCAAAATCTCCGAAGAAATCGTTGAAAAGCATCACCTTTAACAAGCCTTCATAGACAAACCACCCAGAGGTCTGAACGCCTCTTCCCCTGAGGGATGATTGCCATCGCTGCTATCAATGGTCAGTCTCACCAATGATGTAGTTATATACCACCCCCAAACCATCCCGACTTATGATCAGGCATGGCGGTGCACAAGCCAATCATGTCCTGAACCAAGCGCACTTCGTCCATAGTCATGGGCAGTGAACTTATGAACCATCAGCACGCTTGCCAACTGGCTAGTACTTGTCAGGACTGGTTTGTAAAGCCTTTTGAACGGCTATGATCATCAAGCATAGGGGACGGTCATCCTGGTTCCTAAAGGATAATTGCAAATTTTCCTCAAACTATAGCTCGTGCTTTATCACCAAACATTGAGGTTTATGAATATGAAGTGACCTTGTGCCAGGGATATCTAGCGACTCAATGATTCAACAAGCTTACCATGAACTTAAGATTACTTTAGCTAGAAAATTTAAGTCAACCAGATGTGGCTGTGGGTCAAAACCCTGTACCCCTGTTTCCCCCATCATCAACCATTGTTTTCCCTATTCTTGTAGGTTACTATCCACCATTATTGGTTGGTTAACTGCTTGACCCAGCTCGCCATGTCACCGCCTTACCATGGCCATGCCAGGGACTACTCAGATCCGTAGCATGGCACCATGGACTGCTGCGCCTGTCGCTCCAGCTCGCGGCTGAAACCCACCTGGCGCAGCGGGGGTTCCCAGCGGTGCAGCACTCTGGTGGGCATTGGGGATATGGCGAGCTGGGTCAAGCAGTTAACCAACCCCAAAACCACCCAGTAAGGATCGTGTTTAGTAGAGGAACAAATACATTGAACTTGAGTGGTACCATATCTAGGAATCTAGGGATCGCATCATGAACAACCCCGTATGCGTATATAGATATTATATATACACATAACATATCATAACATATGGTAATTTGATTTGTATATATGCATCGGTATGTTAACTTACAATTACATACCAGATATTTTTATGTACCTGCAAATTGAACATATACAGGTGATCGATCACAAACATTCCTGTGAACCTGAAACCTGCCTCGAATTCCATTTTCCAATCACTCCCTAGCCTCAGGTACCAGATACCAGCCACCTCCCAGATGGATTGATTGATTCTTCTGAACCTCATATGGATGGTTAAATGATGGCTATGTAGCAGCAAAATGATGGTCAAACAGTGACTAATGATCGTCAAATGGTGGTACAGGGTGGGGTTAATTCCAGTTGCCCCATGACATATATAAACCAAAAAACGTTTGGGTGTTGATTCTAGGCAAGGAAAATCTGGATCTAGGACAAATATGGACAAATTGCGGATTGCCAGGCGTCAGTGTCAAGCACCGAAGCTATCATTGTATACCTGCTACTGAAGGAATTCATTTGGTGGTTTCTCAAAATGGGGGCACCCCCAAGAGTCATTCATAGTGATAAACCATAATAAACCAACCATTCCTGGGGGTTCCCTATTTTAAGAAACCACCATTTCTAGGGCTTCCCAATGAGCATTGCTTACACAAGACGACCCGGCCTGTGCTCTTTCCTCACCTGAGCACCAGTCAAGCTGTTGGGATGTGAACGAGTAGCTTGGTGAACATAGGTTGAATATACAGGCAAATTGGTGGTTTCAACTGGGGTTGAAACTAAGCATTGCTGGTTGTTGGTTAACCCATGGTTAACTAGTGGTTAGTGGTTAATAATGGTTGCATATGGTAATAATGGTTGATAATTATCATTGGCTGGTTGGTGGTTTCAACCCCTATGAAAAATGTGTTTGTCAACCAACCAGTTGTTAATAATCACTAGGGAAAATAAACAATGTTTTAAACCACCAACCAGTAGGTATGTTATTCAGTAATTGGCATTGACCTATAGATACCTATAGTACTATGACATATACTTGCGAGCAGCTGTACATTCGAACAGTGCACCTGTCCCGTGTGTATATCAATATTAAAAGATACTGTATACATATATGATGTCAAAGAGAAACATGTACATATACACTCTTACATACATGACGGTAATGACATATGCCCATATGCAGCCAGAATCAATTCATCTTTGAGCCGCTGCAATATCAGGAGGGTTCCTCTTGATGTCACAATGTTTCCAAACAAAACATAACTGACTCTACCATAATGTGTGCACATGCATGTGCAAACTTAATTGTAAAAACATGTGTATGCTGTGGCTAATTATTACTATATCACAAATCGTATTTTTACTTTTAATCTATTCGTATCTTTAAAATTATATATGCAAGTACATGCCTGCCAACACACGTTGATTAATATACGCGTCAGCTGGCCAGCGCTCGATCTACTTGCCAACTTACCCTTGTCAACAAGTCCAAGTGGGATGAATCAGTGGCGAAATGGGATCCATGTTTTGGCTAAGCTGTGCCATGTTAGGAGATCGAAGGTGGATCTAATCAATGCAACCTCCCAACAGTGGGCGGGCTACCAAGTGGTAACTTCCCCGGGGTCTTACCACTCACACCACTAGTCTGGGTTTGTCATGTCCTCAAATCACACTCCCAAATCGTTGTGGTTGGAACAGGCAATGGCACAAAAGGCGGTTCGATTCATGTCCCACATGGTACAGCAGCACACATTTTTCAACCGCAGCAGTCGCGGTCTGCAGCATTTAGGATGTGAAGCACACCACTTCCTGTGAGCCGCCGATTTCAACAGCACCGCGGGAGATCAAAGGAGGTTGTCCCAATTGCGGGATGACTCACTGGATTCCAGGAAATTCGTCGTTGGATGCCCGGCAAAACCAGCAGGAAAGAGGTGGGGGATCACTTTTTGCAAACTTTCCATCATTTTTCTGGGATTAGATCGCGAAACATGCTTCCAGATCTTGGGCAAACACATCTGGTCTGATGACACAACACATTTGTTCCTATCACAGGCTTATACACGAAACCCCGAGGTCGTTTAGTTGTGGATTTCCCCGTAGGTCAGTGATCGACCGCAAGCAAAAGTCCAGCATGACAGGTTCAAACATCAGATAGGCGACCGTGTCACAGCTCAAGGATGGACAGAACATGAGAGAAATAGATACATCGCAAAGGGACAAACCTATGGAGTGGTATTCCCCAAATACTGTCCTAGTAAACTCACGGTGATCCATTTGGGACACCAACTGCGGGTTCGACAATATCTCCAGCGCACTGTAATGTTTTGACATTCAAGAATCCATCAAAGAAACCCTTGGCATAAGCTTCGCGCTACCTGCTCCGCCACCATGATCTTCTGGGCATGTTTCCGCAATCATTTCGCGCATTGACCTTCCCTTGGATTTGGGTGAACTGTTAAGCAACCAATAACTAATACCCTACATTTTATAGTTAATTGAGCAATATCTCAGATATCTCACCTAACAACCATGGTTGATGGTTAACCTACCTCAATTAGTAACTAAGAACCTACCGAAATTGATCACGGTGAAGCAGCCAACAACCATGGTCAATGGTGTTTAGCTCATTGTGAAGCAACCAGACCAAAAAGCCTGACGGTTCACCAACAGACCCATGGAAACCATGGTATCAACCATGATTGCTTCACCAACCATCAACCTCCAATTACTCACTATTATATCATTAATCAGTATTCATGCTTACAACCCTTACATAAGTTTATAAACACATATACATCCCTATAAAATCCCCGTAAAATTTAAATCAACCATGATTCATGGTTGCGACCCCTATAAAACCCTATAAATCCCTAAAAAAAATCAACCATCAGCCCCACCCACCATCCAAGCATGGCCCCCTTGTGCTCGGATTCCTCTCCGTTGTGCAGAACGAACTGCGGCTGGTCTTTGGAGCTCCGTTGCCGCGGCTGCAACCTGAGACTGCACAGCACCGTTGCGACGTGCTGGGTTACAGTAATAATGGTTAATGACTTGATAATTGAAGATTTTATAGGTTTTATAAGGGTTTATAAGGTTTTATGGGAATGATAGGGTTTTATAGGGTTTGACAGGATTTTACGGGGTTTAGGGTTTTACAAGGGTTTTACAAGGTTTATAGGGTTTTATAAGGGTTTTACTGGGGTTCTAATTCTAGCCATTAACAATGGTTATCTAATTGTCAGCAATGGCCAATATTAGGAGATATTATCAACAGCCATGGTCGGTGATGGTTGCTAATATTGGCTGCTGATGGCTAATATTGGCTAAAGCAATGACCAACAATAGGAGATGATTGCCAACAATAGTAGTTGATGATGGTTAGTCATTAAGGGAAGATTGAGCACTTCATCAACCACCATCAGTTGCACAATGAAAAGGTTATCATTTACCAGCAAATATGCATGGTGTTTGTTTACATGGATCCCCCATGAACCATTGTTGTATTGTTATTGGTCTAACAATATGGTTCTTAAGCATCATTCACCAAGTAAGAACCATTGTACGCTTACTAATTGCAGTTGTATTTTTGATTCTTCACCCCCATTAGCCATTGTTAACCGTTGCTGGTATCAATGATTTAGCTACTGATCATCATCAATCACATACCCCAATGTGATTCCTACAACCAGGCTTCAAATTGTGGTATATCCACATGAGGCAACGACGATGATGTACAAACGATTGATGATGATGATTATGATGATGATGATGATGATGATGATAATGATCAAACAATTTGACAAATGAATGTATCACACTGAAAGGAATTCGCAAAGTGGAGTAGGGAACGATCATATCGTATCAAGCAACATGTAGAAACAGTGACCTGCAACATCGAAGAATATGAATTTACCTGCGTACGTAAAAATATACACACATCACAATGTACCTCTACATTAATACACCTGAAAAGCACTTAGATACATATTCACATTTGCATGTATATATACTGATATATATATATAGAAATTTATACTTTTATATACATATATATATATATACATCAATATATGCAAATAGGTCTATATAGATATCTTTTTACATATTCCAGAATATCAGAACACACCGTTGTTCCGTTCCCTTTATCCCCAACAGGTAGTCATTTACATCTGCCAAACATCCTGGTGCTTGGCGGTCCGACAAACACTCGCCAAAGATGAAGGGAATTCTGGGTCCCTCATCGGCCTGGGGGAAGGATCAGCCACAGGGCAAAGAATCAATGTAGATGATTTTATAGGGGCTAAAACCATCAGAAAATAAAGGTTAAAGATGGTTTATTAATGTTTATTATGGTTAATAGTGGTTAATCATTGGGGATGATGACTAATAATACTGGTTAGTTAAACAACTATGTATGGGTGTTTCTCGAAATAGGGGACCCCCAAGATATGGTTGGTCTATTACCATAAAAAGTTTCTCTGGGATGATTTGGAGGTAACCTGTTTGAAGAAACCACCCAATGGATGATTTGACTTCCAGTGGTTGTTTGATTTAATATTGGACAACCATAACCACCCCAACATTTACAATGCTAACCAAACAATTATGATTTTGGCAGCATTTCTGGCGGGTTATGTTTCATTGCCAACAATAGCCAGCAATCATGTCCTTTTTCAATTGGGTATACCACAAGAGCAGGTTTAAGCAGCAACGATAATTGCATAGGAACCACCGACCGGGTACCATAACAGGCACATGCCCAACAATAGCCTGGTGCATTGCCAACAACCAAGCGTACTGCCGAGTCAATAAGCCAATTCATCGGGGGGGTAAACTCAAATCATTTTCCTTCGAGCAACAATATCATCCCATTCTTGATTTTCTTTCCATTCCTGGGCTCATGAGGAGATTTTTGATGGTTGCTTGATCAACGTGGTGCAGCCGCAGCATGCGGGCTGTAGGAAGCAATCATGGGAACTTCACAATTCAAAGATAATACGGAGTGAAGTATCATGAAGTATCATGAACTATTATGATTGGTATTATGAGTTGAGGTTTTGTTTCTTAACAATGACCAACCGCAACAGCTCCGATTCTGAACTCTTAAGTAGTGATATGAGTCAGCCAGTAACAATGACAAATAACAGCTCCGCGAATCAAACAAAAGTGATCAATCGAATGGGCTGATCCGTATCACTGGTGGATTCCTCGCTGGCGAACCGACCAATGCTTGGTGGCTTCAGCACGCCAAAAATATGAGTCCACCAACCAGTCCAAATATGATGGGTTCTCAAAATCGGGGACCCCAAAAAAGGTTGTCTTTCTTAATGTAAGTGACTATGAATGAATGATTGGGTGGTACCCCTGTTCTGAGAAACACCCATATAAGGGACACATGCTTAAAACCATCAACTAGTAATGAAATCTGAATAGTTTGATCCACCATTAACCATTATAACCATTCTTGTCCATTCAAAAAACCACCAACCAGCTATTGTGGGTCATGATCTCCCACAGTTAAGCACTATTAACCATAGTGAACCATAGAAAATGCCATGGTTTCCGTAGAAGATCACATGGTTTCCCACTGTGAACCATAGAAGCTCCAATGGTTTCCTTATAAAACCAGCAAGCCCATCGGATGCTCCCCACCTGCGTTCGGTTCAACGCTTTGGAGTCGCCTGGGCAGCGACACGTCCGCAATCGCCAGCGATTTGAAGGCTTCTTAATAGGTCAAAGCCAGGTAAGTAGGATATTTTCATGGTAACCTATGGCTACTAATAGCTTGCATGATTTTTCATGGTTCATGGTGATTTTCACCTTGTTAACCAGGAATAGCCAGGTGATTTACCATTAGTTGGAGCTGGTTCACGTTAACAAGCTCGGTGATGACCATGGAAAAACCCTGTGCCGCAGGTGTCCCCGACCAGCTTGGCTGAAGAGGCTCGGGTCTAAGCTGCCGCGGATTCGCATGCAATGTTCGCGCCACTAGGCATCTTGTCATCAGGAATCTGAAGCACGGGCACCAGTCCCTCCTGCAGTTGAACTCAAATTGGCTGAAATGTTTGAAAAGTGCTTGTGAAAATTCGTTTTGCTAGGCAGTTTTGTTTTTGGAATCTACAAAGTGGATGGTACTTCCTTGTGTGCCAGCTACATTCAATCCAAGCGATGCGACAAGCCACCAACGCACACATGACAGGCCTTAGAAGGCAAACATAGACCGTTCTCTGTGGGGAACAAGCAATGAAGGTGACCAAGCCATCAAGTACTCAACCAACAAATCAAGAAACCCTCTCCATCCGTTCAATCAAGCACCTGTCATTGTCATATCCCGCCGGCTCAGATGTCTATATATATATATGAAGATGTATATATATGTGTATATGTATATATTAAGATGTATATATATATATATGTATATATGTATATATTAAGATGTATAAATATATATATATATATAAATACCAAAAGAACATCCTACAATGTATGGTGGTTTCCAAAGCCATAGGGAACCTCCAAAAATGGTTGGTTTATTACCAAAAATGATGAATATTGACCACCATTTCGAGAAACCCCTATATAACTTGTTGTATACTGTGAGCCGATATTGGCCATGCTCAACCATTATTGTTGGTTATCCCATGTGATCTCCTACTATCAACCAACTACTAATCACTATTGACCACGATGAACCATCCAGAACCATCATAATTGACAATCCATCCTTTACCGCACTATATCCATGATTAACCTTTATCAATGAATTCTCAGCCACTTTTTTGGGGTTTCACCTCCAGTGTTAGTCGTGTGTAAGCGCTGCCCCCGCCTTCACCCACAGCTCCATTGACAACCTTGGAGGAACTCGCGCCGCTCGCAAAGGATTGCCTGGCCGCCATTCCCGAGAGGCGTTCAGCTGGGCTTACAACTAAGACACAACCATGGTTGTGAACCTTATAAGCTTAAGCTGTAAAACCACGGTTATAAACCTGGGATATAAACTGGTTGCAAAGCCATGGTAGCTTATAAGCCCTATGACCATGGTTGGTTGTCAGTTAGGAACTGAGGATACACATCCACGTATCATCCCGTTGACAAAGGACAATCCATCCTACAGATCTCTGGTCTTGGCGCGTAAGGCGTAAGGATTTCATGAGATGGATTTCAAGAATTTTTGGCCAGACATGGATGAAAAATGCAACACCTTCCTCAACAAGTGTCAAATGTCCGTAAACCGAGTATTGGAGATATCATGACATTTGGATAGATTTGGACTGCGTACGTACGTGTGAATGCATGCATACACACTGCCTAATTTCTTTTTTACAAATAAGTACATACATACAGTGTATGATGTATGATCTACAAATCTAACATAGACTTTTTGACAATAATGTATACTGCAGATAAGTGACTGAGATATCGTAGAAGCACCATGAATATCCAGACTACAGATTCCATGAATGCATACATGGGCAAAATAGTAACACATGTACCGCTTATTGGTGTTTATCAGCCAATGACGAAACCAAAGACATCTCACAGTGAAGGATTATGCCAAGGGCTTTGGCCAAGGAAACATGTTTGCTATGCGATCTTGCCAAGCGTTTGGTAGTTTGAATGTCGTTGCCACCCGCAGTTTTGCCGTAGCGCCCTGCCTTGCTTTGGCCGCGGACCAGTCCAGTGGTGCCTGGCGATTTGCAACACGACTTGGCAACTTGGAGAGTGATGATGGGAGATGATATGGGTGATGAGATGGGTGATGATGGGTGATGAGATGCTGGTGATGGATAATGATGCTTGATGATATATTGTTCCAAGCAATAAGACAGTGATGCAAGGAGAAACTAGGAGAAAGCAAGGGGCGAATGCTTCGGATGCGGCAGCAGGTCAATATCATTGTTATCCCAACTTTACCTACCATCAACAATCAACCATCATCAGCCAACCAGGATAAAACCCCTACCATGATCAACCAACCACTATCAACCAACCCCCGTGCTTTCCTGTTGCCATTTACCAACCGTTGCATCAACCCTGGGAACCAACTGCAGTGCACACAGCCATGGGAACCACCGCCTGGCCCATCGGCGCCTTGCCGCTGGGTGGTGGCAAAGTATCCTGGCGGCCGCAGCGATGACGCCGCAACTCCGCGTGGTGTCGATGGTGTGGATATAGCTAGATACAACGGGTAAAGATGGTTTTTACATGGTTGATAGTGGTTAATGATTGGGAATAATGACTAACAATAGTGGTTAGTTAAACAACTACTTATTTTAGCTTAATGATTAACCACTAGGGCAATCTGACTGAGACATTGTGTCCGCCTCTCGCACTGCGGGCGTTCACTTGACCGAAGTGAGTGGGTTAATAGTGGTTAATATTGGATGATTTGGGGGTACCCCCATTTTGAGAAAGCCCCATATAGTTAGATACAACTGGGATAATCAGCAACAAAGACGGAAACTTTTGGGATACAGCTGGATACAATTGGAAAAATTAGCCACAGAGATGGAACTGTTGGGGATATAGCATGAAACAACTGGGATGACACGCAACAGAGAAGGAACCGTTAGACAAATATTACTATACATAGAGCATCTGGGTAATGAATGTAGTTTTACATGGACATGACATCAAACCGTGCTCAGTTCAACCATGGTGACAGTCAAGCGGGATTTTGAGCTCAAACATCTTCTGCTCAAGCGTCTGAAGATGGAGATCCGGGGCAGAAAAGTATTTCTGAAATGATTTGGCGTCACTATTTCTTCCAAATTCTTAGTACCTTCTAGATCAGGTCTCTAAGTATACTTCCGATTCACTAAGTATTTGATCGTTGAAGCAGTGGGGGAGTCCATGAATGATGACTCCTCAAAATTTGGTTGTGTTCACAAACAACTGTGTGTTCATCTTTGGAAGTTGACTATCAGCATGTATCAACAACCAACAGGCAATTCATGGCATCATCACTATTCGTTATTGGTTGCTTAAATGGGTTGTTTCGTTTCATCATTTCAATTTCAGGTGGATGATGAAACAAAACAATCAATTTAAACAACCAATGATTAAAGAGCAGCAGCAACAATCACGTGACATTGTGTGCTAATCATTGGTTGTTGCATTGGGATTCTTGCATAGCGATCACCAGCCATGGGTTCCTCTAGTTCTGTTGCAAAGCTCGCCTTCGTTCTTGTGGGCTATGGTTGTTGTTGCTCTTGGCTGTTGGCTGTTGGTATAGCTGGTTGTTGGTTGCTGTTGGTAGTTGGTGGTCAGTTGTTGACCGAAGTCACCATGATGAGTACCACCATATCAGCCTGCCCCCTCCGATGCTGGAAGCCATCTGGGTCCTGAAAATTCTCCAGATCAAAGAGGCCCATGCCCAGCTCTTTGCTACGGCAGGTGCTGATGCTGCTGTTTCTTATTGGATGATGGTCGTGATGGCTGAAGCGTACGGTGCTCATCATGGTTTGAAAGTGGATCATTCATCTACTGTAGTTATATATGTACATGTATGTCTGCGCAGTGTATGAGAAGTGTGATGTAAATCAATGCCGGCTAGCTTTAGGGCTTCATGATGCTCGTGAAGTTCCTGAAGATGTCATGATAGGAGCAGTTGTAAGGGTTTGGGATGTCAAGACCAACCAAGAACGACTCCAGGTTCAAACAGCCAAGATGTTGGTGCTTCCAAGTCCCGGAGAGCTCAGCTCCAAGGAAACACCATCAGGCCTTCTGTCCTAGGATTTTGTCACCGCAAAGTGATGTCTTGATCTGCACGGAAGGACACTAAAGTCACCATGTCCCAGATCTTTGATGAGTTTCTACACTTGATAGTCTAAATGGCAGCTGATGGTTTTAGTCTTGCTTGCTGAGCAGTTGGAATGGATGGCCTATGCTGATCACACTGCAAAACTCCCAGTCCATACTTAATCCATGCATTCATATATCCATTACATATATCCATTACTAGCTACTTATTTCCATTACTAGCCACACTAAATAGTCATTCATAATATATCCATTACTAGCCACTATTCATGGTGCTGAACTGCCTTTCTTAACCATTGAGCACCATGCAAAACCGAGGACCGGCGGCTTTGCGAATTGGAAGTAGTAAACATTTCCCTGGCGGCCCTGGCGTGGGAAATACACAACGGAAATGGCTGGTTTAGCTACTCTATTTAAAACATAGAAATAGCTGGTTTAGCTATTAAAAAACCATAGAACCAGCTGTTTTTCCCTATTGAAAGGCATAGAAATTGCTGGTGTACCATACAAATGCCATATAAATAGCTCGTTTAGCTATCAAGAAAGGTTCTTCTTAGCCGATTGAAACATAGAAATAGGATGATAGTGAAACCCACACCTTTTGAAATATGATAAATCAAAAACATGATCAGGATTTCCCAGTGAAGCCATGGTAAACCTCTCTAATCCGGCTACTAGCTGCGAAATAAACCTCCATGTGCAACAACCAAAAATAGTTGCTTATACACATGGCTAATCATCATTGGTGGCTGTCGACCATCCTCAACCATTCTAGTCACTTGCAACGCACTCATGGCCCTTCAGCATCAACCCAAGCAAATGAATCATGGGGATGGCCCAAGAAATCGATGGTCAAATTGCACCCGCTATTGGTTGATGGCCGTTAACCCCTCAAGTTGCGCCCCACAAATGGTAAATCGACCCGCTGGCGAACACCAGTGGGTCCCCACCGTTGCCCAGTTGAGGTTTAGTTTAAGGCTCGTACCCGAGGACTGCCGAACGAGGCCGGGCCTGCGCTGCGATATGACTAGTTGGGAAGGGACAGCTTCCGTGGTGATGATGGCCATTCACAAATTCAGAAGCCCAATTTGTGTGGCTCAAAATTCCAGTTTGTGAATGTTTGAGATAGTTTCAGAAATCGTCCAACTTGACATATGGATGAGGAAAAAAGCTTGGTTGCTGAATTAGCATTGGCACTTTCTGCATTACAAAACGGTAGTCCTGCTTCTATTTCCGCAAGCTCAGCAAAAGGTGCATTGACTGAGATGCAAAGTTTGTACAAATCTCCTTGTCGATCAATTAATGCTGGTACCATAAGAGAAGCTTGCTAGGGAAACCAATAATAGCCGTGGTAAACATGATACCATAATTAATCCACCAATAATAGCCACTATTTTCGGGCTACACCATGGATCTGGACAAAGCCAGATGCGAGGGCCGGGTCAGGCCGAAACGGTCGGAGTCGCACCTGCTTTGTCCGGCTGCCATCGGGCTCCGCGCGTCCAGTAACCTCCAGCTGGTGTGCGGGAGCTTGTCGCTGGCTCATGGCCAATGGCTTTGTTAGACACCAACGACTAGTCGTCCAGTGATCCAGTATGATGCTAGTGATTCATGAAAATGATTATATATACTAATTGCATCTAATGACTAAGTATGATGATTGTGATTAATTAATGTTGATTCATTCAGCCAGTTAGTTGCAATAGTTGGTAGTACATGTTTTTATCAATCACCAATGGTACCATCACACAACGGTTGATGATAATCAGTGATGACTAATGTTGAGGTCAATGACTACTCAGTGATGGCTACTGATGACTAGTGATACTTAATGATGGCTAATGATGTCTATCACTATTAATGATATGGAGGTTTCTCAAAATAGGGGTACCCCCAAATCATCCTATATTTATCATTGTTTGTTTAATAAACCAACAAATTTTGGGGTCCCCTATTTTGAGAAACCACCATATGGTTCACACGAAACACCAAGATCAATCACAAAGATGGTTTCTCTCGTGGCGAATCATGTCTGGTGCCGAGTGATTTTGATGCGGTTGCTCACCTTCTCATAGTTTTACCATGTTTTCCCTCATCGCTGCTCGGGGCCGGCAAAGTTCATCAGGGAGAAACTGATGTCACTGATGTGGGGTCTAGTAGCATCGTTGAGCGACAAGTACCCTGAGCAATGCTTCATGTTGGAGCCGATTTTCAGGTACCAACAGCGGTGATTTACCGACAGCCCGCCATATAAGGTTCAAACATTGGGCAGTTGGAAGAAAATCGTAGCACTTTCAATTCACATCAACAGCGTCAAAGGCCTCCCACATGCAATACTTAGTCTCCTGAATTGCTAAAAATCGATTCAACATGACTGATGCCAGCAATAGACAGTAGACCACGGCCCTTATGTACATTATCAATTTCTATCATATATTCACACATCTCATATCATCTTTTTGTATATGCTTGGCATGCTGGTCCCCAGCTCGATGCTTGACGATCCCCTGCTGCGCCTCTGCGCCGGTCCCTGCGACGGAAAGAGGACGACGCAAGGGTGCCGTCCCCAGTTCAATGGCCCAGCTTCCCGATCGGCGCATCATCCATGGCTGGTTTAAAGTCAATTGAAAGCTGGTTGGCGGTTGAACCACCCCCGTGAAAAAATTATCAGTCGACCATTTGTTAACAATTGCTGGGTGAAAAACATGTTTGAAACCACCAACCAGAAAAATGTGCCCAGGTCAACTAACCAACCACAGCTGTGATTACATTAGGGAAAACAAAAAATGTTCAAAAGGACCAACCAGATCCTTATGACTTTGAAGTGAAACTATACCTTATAACTTTTTTCAAAACAGGTTGAGCGGTTAAGCTTCACTTCAAAGTCATTCAAGACGTTTTGTTTCAGTAAAGCTTCACAAATTCTGTGTTGATGCAGCTTGCTACAATCCACGGAGAGACAGCATGGCAATCAGGCAAATTACAAAAGGAGCCAGAATGATTACCCACGAACTGGACAACAATGATTAACGTAACCACCAGCAGCAGAGAGAACCAAACACTACTAGCATTATAATTGTGATACTGACACATCACAACCATTACAATGATCATATTGAATTTCCTGCGCTCCTGAAGCAACAGAGTCATCCCGCTGGCACCCGAAAAGAAAAGCCACCCAAGTCTGTAGTTGGTTGATTCATCAATATTTTTCAGAGGGGTTGGATTGCTTGGTTCTGCTGGAGACATTGTGATAAATTTGGCGTCGCCCAGATAGGATCATCAACAGATCAGGTTTGGACTCTTTCCATTTTGTGGTCATTCGTGACCATAGTACTACAGCCGCTGCCCCACCGTGCTTACCTGCGCAATCAAAACACCAAGGATCATGAACAATCTTCAAAACCACCAACCAGTCATGAAGAATATTATATAGTAGCCTCTGAATTCAGCATCGTCCACACCTAAACCAAGTGATTCTCCTGGCTAGTGGTTTCTCCCATCACATGTTGGATCCTCTTCATGCCATAAAGGCAGGAAAACAGATCATCAACAGTTACCCTCAAGAAGCTTCAAAGCCAAATGGATGAAATTCACCGCTGGTCCCTGATGTTTCATGATTGACTGCGTAAATCTGAATTCAGCATCTGTGCTGCTTTACCTATAATATTCTAGATCTACCTACCGACCCTCTACCATGCAAACCCATGACACTCCCCACAAGCCATGAACCCGACCAACCAACCATTCACCCCACCAAACCCACAAATCCATAACCTTCCCATTAGTGCCTCCACATCCCCGTTGTCGTTCTTTACAAGTTTGAACCATCATCAAGCAAGTAAAACCAATCAAGTCGATTCAAGTTGCTGTTTCGTTTTCCACACCATTGTGTGGATACGCATCAAATTAGTTGTGTGGTTCAAAAACGAACCACCAAACCCAACACCCAACCGTCGGTCTCGCGAGGTGCCTCAGTGGAAGCCTGCGTGGGGCGTGGCATCAAACGTCGCTTGTGAAAATGCCTTGCAATCAAACTGTTGGTTATAGTACATGATTGATCCAAGCCATTGGCGGTTGAGTTCATATAATCGTATTGATTGATTCTATGCAGATATATATATATATATATGTCGAAAAATGTAGAAAAGTAAAATATATGTCTGAATATATGTATTGATTTATATTACAGCTATTGCATTTCCGACTGGTAATGATATTTATTGATCATAGTTGTACATGCGCTAGTTGGCCAGTGAATTGCCGATTGCATCCAATTGCTTTGTAATGGATATACTCAATCAGTTAGTGATGCAGCGACACGTAAAGAAAAATTGACCCTGGGAGGCATCGCCAATGAATCACAAGTGGGAGAAGGCTACTCTCCACCCAGCCTCAGTAAATGTTTTCAACAATCGCAGGTATTGAACATTTGGATGTTTCTCAAAATGGGGAACCCCCAAAGCATCCAATATTAACCATTGATTATTGATAGGAATAAACCAACCATAGCGTGGGGGGTCCCCTATGGCTTGAGAAACCATCATTTGACTGTTCCTTCCTGAAGTACCCCTTTCACTACCTGCGCAACTAACACCTGTAGAGAATCGGTTGTGCTGGTTGGTTTGTTGGTATTCCCAAAAGGATCAAGAAGGGAAATGTATACACATGATGTCATAAACAATGGAATTCAAACATTTCTCTTTATAAGCATACCCATGTATACATGCCCAATTTATATTATGATCTAATGTGAAATATCCAAGTCATTGAATCCATACTGAGCATTCCCAAGGACTGCTTGGTAACATCTGGCTTTCAGCGCTGTTCCGGGCGCCGTTCGACGGTGTGGTATTGAAGTTGGTGCACTGGGGCTGCTACGAGGTCCGGTCACATGGGTAACTCTGAGAACGCATCGGTGCCACGGAAATCATACAATTGAGGAAGATGTTAACGTAAATGACAAGGAAAACATATGCAAAGGAATGTCTAAGGTAATGGCAAGGACACAATGATACTGAGGAATGTGTTAAGACAAATGATATGAGTATGTTAAGTAAATCAAATAAACATTGTCGAGATGTTGATGTAAAAAGGAGTTCATGGTACAAGTAAGCAAGAAATGATAACCATCGTTAAACAATCTTAAACATCTGAATTAAGAACACAATCATGTAAGAGAATGAAGGAACTCACAATTAAGGAATGATGTGACGATACAGCATTGTTAATATATATATATATAATATCAAGAAAAGAAATGGGAGGTACGACAGTTACGAAAGTTGTGACTCTCAGTCAATGGTTGAAGTAATAAAACCTGTATACATATAGTGGTGACTAACCACTTGGTTTCTACATTTTCTTATCATGCTGGTCTTCTTCACAGAATCCATTTGTGGCTGTTCGTTCATAAATACCGCGCTGATGGACTTAGGATTCTGTCCTGGCGATACTGTCGCTTCGTGACGCTTCACTCCTTGCACAGTTGCTCTGTCTGACATTCCACCGAACACAATGCAAGATGACAACGATGTGCGTGACCGGCTGGCAGCTGCCTCGTGCAGAACGAAAATCATGACTTAAGCAATGGACTCTGCACAGCATGCAGCTAGAACTAGGCAATCGTTGGCCGTTCCACAGTGCCAGTTTCGTCAGTGTGTTGTGAGTCCGCCCATCTGTACAGCTGGCTAAAACTTGAGATGTCCAAATCATCACTTTAAAAAAATACCGTCAAGATCACACGCAGTAGGAATTGAACATACAACACGCACAGATCACAGGCAACCGAGTGCTTTGAGACGATGATTCACTTGGCGGAAAATACTTCAGGATAAAACCACTGAGATATGGAGCTAACCCATACCACAGCTGGCTTCCATTGACATGGGGATATCCATATTCGTTGCCATACAATGCCCTGGGCGGGCGTACTCCCAAGTTACCTCCAAAAATGCCCATGTGATGACATATCCCGATGTTCGGGAATGGTGACCTTTTCAAACCCAATCTGCGGATGTCCTGAGGGTACACGTTCATCAAGGGTCTCCAGGTGTCAATCACAATGATTCAAAATTGCGGTTCATGGCCTATTCATTGCATTGATGGCTTATTCATGCCTATACATGGATCCTCTGATAAGAATCAAGCCCATCATAGTGCTATGAACGGCCATCGAACTTATCAAGCCTACGAAGCAAGATCCAAAAGCAAATGGCCTGCTTGGGGTGGCTGTGTGGGGTCGCCACAAATCCATACGCAACGTTGGGGAGTGTTGGATGCAAATCAACAAGTGATTGTTGCTAAGCAGCGCCCATATCTGCGGTTGTGATACCCTTCCAGCCGGGAAGACCTTTCCAGCTGGCACTGCGGGGCAGCCGCCCTCGCCGCCGCGAGCCCGGCGCTGGCTCGCTACGTGTTCAGATCACCCAGAAGCTCAGTGAGAGCGGCGGTGGCCGCGGGAGTCCTGAAGGTCTCACCCTGTGCTGAGGTGACTTCCGTGTGAGAAATGGATGGATGTACCTTACGTAGAATGTCTATATAATTTCAGATATTACATTTATGTGTTTAGATATGATAGTACAGATATTTCTATTGTAAGTTCCAGTACATGGTATCATTATATATATATATATCTCTTTCTATCTATAAAGACAAATACATGGATAGGTAAACAATGCATATATGCTTACATCTTTGGATTTCAACATGTATATACATATCTGACCAGCAGCCAACTCAGTAATTTCGAACCTGATTTGCGGGCGCGCCGATGTATATATATATATATAAGTGCATCTATATCTATAATCGCACATATAAGACTGTTTTAGAAACCTGTGAAAAATAGTAAACAAGTATATCATGGAAAATCCATTTGCATGCATGCATGTGTAAATACATACCTCTACTTGTGTACCACGTATATCAATATTGGCAGTAGATTTGTTCATTTATTTACTTATCTACTTATTTATATAGCTAGAGAGGGAAAAAGCACGCCGTCTTTTTCAAACGCAACCCCCCAAAGCTATAGCGTTTCTAGCCCTCGCCGGCCATCTGAGCTCGCACCTGGGCTCTTCTGCCAGGCTGGCAGCAAGAACTGCCATATCTTTCACAAACCTCGGAGGAGGAGCCCGAACGGTCATGGAAACCCTGCCCTATGCGTCCAGTTATGCTGAAACAGTTAGTAGTGACTATTGTTAGTAGTAATTTATAAGCCATTCACTATGGTTCATAATGGTTAACAATGATTATAACTAGAGTTTCCATCATAGTAGGTAACTCATCTGACTCATTGCCCCTTAGAAACATCATCATCATCATCATCATCATCATCATCATCATCATCATCATCATCATCAGCAACACAGTATCATCCAGATTAAGTAAGGATCATCACATCAATAGGACACCAGAAGAAACCAACAAAAATTGCAGCAGCAGAAACACTATTAATGGTTGATAATAGTTGAAAATTGCTGAACAGGCAAAAACATGACCGGAAAATAGCTATTACGGAGCTATCAGTATGATACTAAATGCCTGCAAATGATAGCTGCTAGCTAATGTCTAAGGATCAATGATGGTCACTAGCAGCTGAAACTGGACCAAGGTTTCGGACCCACCAGTGGTAGCTCAAAGAAGCGCGGGTTCATAAATCCTACCGGATGATTGGCCATTCCATGTCTTTCCCCATCGCCGCATCACATCTATTCCAAACGTGACAGCTGTATCTTTCTGTGATGTAGCTTGTAACAGCTGTTTACTGCCAACTGAACGTGTATTTTAGATTATCGTAGCATCATTCTCAAATGCATCCGACCTACTGTAAGTTTCAACAATCTTCAGCCTCAGAACGGGACGTCTTCCATGGGTAACTTGCTTTGCAGGGTTCCAAGGCCCCCGACTGTTGGTAGATGTTGGTAGGAACTGCCCCTTTTTATTCCCTGGTCATGTGTTCAAAATATGAAGAACATCTTGCAGCCACACACTGGTCATCAAAAGTTTAGTTTTCTCATCTTGTTCAAAAGATTCTGATCTCCATGACAACTTCTACATCACCACCTTTGGAAATCATGTCTGCATCAGTGAAATGTTCCTTTGTATATGGCTGCGTCTTAAAATGTGAGTACCCAAATGATTGGATTTCCCATCTCCTTTCGAATTTGGTGGCATCCAAATTATGTAGAACAAGAAGCAAACACATATGTATCTATGCATAAGTGATCATATGAGCAAACAATTGCATGCACATGAAAAACAATGCGTATGTGCATGTATGTTTTGATGTATTTGATACATGTACTTGAAAAGTACATACTAATACTAGCCATATAAGCGCGTACATACGTATCTGTTTGTTCATTTGCAGGTATCGGTATGATTCTCTATTATATTAGTATATGTGATCAGCAACACTTCAGATCTTGCCATTGTCAGCATGGCTATGATTTTTTCTTCATGATTGTGAGGTACGTAAGTAACTCTTCAACCAACTTATAACTACTCATAAGGTGCCACCAAATCATCCAATCTTAATCATGTACAGGAATAAACCAACCATTTTTGGGGTTCTTTATCTTGAGAACCCCCCATATGGCTTTGGGTCAAAACCCTGTACCCCTGGTTCCCCCATCATTAACTACTCTTTTCCCTATAGGTTGTTGGTTATCATCCACCATTATTGATGGTTAATATTGACCCATGGCCATACAACCATAGTTCTATCCTTGCGACACGCACTTCCGCCCAGCAGCTCTGGCGGCACCACAGAACCACCGCCATAGTCCTGACACCATCGAGGCTCGGTGCCAGGTACCAACGGTTGGTGGTACCTATGATCCCCATCCAGCTGTTCATAGCCATTAGTGATAGGGAAACCGCCAGTTGTTACCGTTTGTAATGGCTGTAATAGTAATAGTGGCGGCTGTTTATAATAAACCATTAGTAATACTGGCAGCTGTTTATAATGGACACATGATTGGTAGTACACCGTTCTTAATAGCCATCATTTGTAGGGAAACCATGGGAAACCACCAGTGACTTGGGGTGTACACCATTGCATTGGGACCTGGTGTACCTGTTGTGTAATAACTTACCAAAAACAAATATTTACCAACCAGCTATAAGAATAAGCATGCTCATTACGTGTCATCGCCAACTTGGGGCAGCACTTTCGTTTCAGCACTCCCTGAAGCTGGTGCAGTTTCCAATCTACGGAAGTCGAAGAAGGCTTGTCTTCAATATATGTTCCGGGTTCAAGCCTGACAGTACGGACCGATAACGCCAAATTAAGCAGATTAAGTCATGATGCAAAGCAAATCTTGATGAACATAGACATAGGACTGCGGACTGCATTGTTTGGGCCCAGCATTGGCATGTTCATTCATGTTGTCATCCAAATAATGTTTCTTGACAGCAGTAAACTCTGGAAAGCAACACCTTTAGTTCTGACACGCATTGCGAACGTGATCTTTACTTGCTTTAACAGTTTTATCTGTGGCCATGGCATAGTGTTAAACGACGTGTCCCCCTATTGTCCCCTATTATACAAAAACGTCCCTGCCCTTGTGAACCCTACACTTAGAGCATCACCTGCGCATATCAAAAACATAGAAAACATTTACAATAGCATCACAAACACACAAAATATTCAATGACTCGGATAGTCTTTGATGTCTACAAAAACGTCCCTGCCCTTGTGAACCCTACACTTAGAGCATCACCTGCGCATATCAAAAACATAGAAAACATTTACAATAGCATCACAAACACACAAAATATTCAATGACTCGGATAGTCTTTGATGTCCACAAAAACGTCCCTGCCCCTGTGAACCCTTCACTTAGAACATCACCTGCACATATCGAAAACATAGACAACATTTACAATAACACCACAAAAACACAAAATATTCAATGACTCGGATAGTCTTTGATGTCTACAAAAACGTCCCTGCCCTTGTGAACCCTTCACTTAGAACATCACCTGCATATATCAAAAACAAAGACAACATATACAATAGCATCACAAAAACACAAAATATTCAATGACTCGGATAGTCTTTGATGTCCACAAAAACGTCCCTGCCCTTGTGAACCCTACACTTAGAACATCACCTGCGAATATCAAAAACATAGAAAACATTTACAATAGCATCACAAACACACAAAATATTCAATGACTCGGATAGTGCTTGATGTCCACAAAAACGTCCCTGCCCTTGTGAACCCTACACTTAGAACATCACCTGCATATATCAAAAACAGAGACAACATATACAATAGCATCACGAAAACACATAATATTGAATGACTCGGATAGTCTTTGATGTCCACAAAAACGTTCCTGCCTCTGCGGGCCCTTCACTTAGAACAACCCCTGCAAATCAAAACATTCAAAAAAGGGAGTATGGCGTTTTCGGTTTTTTTGGATGTTCTAAGTGAAGGATCGCTGTTCTAAGTGAAGGATCGCTATTCTAAGTGAAGGATCGCCTCGTGCACTTTGACGCTTCGAACTTCTTTCCAAATGAATTTTTGTTCTAAATGCACGTCTGGCGGCCAAACGTGCACTTAGAACAAGTCATTTTTCCAAACGCACTCCGATTCTTTTTTTGGAACTTCACTGAGAACAAGTGGCGCGCTACACGGGGACAAACTGTTCTAAATTTACGGTTTTGGTTGTTCTAAGCGCACCGTTCACCAGCTAAACGAACCTGATTTTGGAACAAAAGATTTTTATTGATTTTGAATGATTGTGATTGATTTGGATTGATTCTGATTGATTTTGATCGAATTGGATTGAAC